>LR736859.1:1622052-2222052 GCA_902654985.2 Oryctes borbonicus | reverse complement strand
TGGAACACCCTGTAGATTTGCAAATAATTTTACAAGATACGTTGTGGTATACAAAATATTCGTAAGAAAATCTCATTTCTACATCTTTGTTAGTTTTCACGTTAAACTGCGTGGACACACTAATGGCATACTCAGTATACAGGTCCTGGCAGTGCTTCATACAATTACAAACAAAAGTCTCAATCGGAAAATGAATTGAATTTCGATTTAAAATCAATATTCTACGAGACGGGCTTAATTGAAAATTCTAGGCTCTCATAGGCTAAGATATACGGGAAATGGGACTCTTTACCAAGTGCAACGAAATTGCGCCATACGCCGTCAGCATGATGAGGATGATTCTTGCCGGAATAAGGCTCTGCCATCGGGTATTTAACCCAAACAAATGGTTAACGTAGTACTTGTTTTGAATGGCGTACCGCACAACAACGAGACAAACATTTATATCAATAAAGGAAGCAAATATACATAAAGTGCATCGATGAAAATAGCAAATATACACCAAAAAAATCAGACATATGCATCTATAAATAAAGCAAATGTTTGCTACTATTCATAAGAAACGTGCAGCCTTTCAGGAAAAATGAAAATTTGGAGGTATACAATTCAAGGGATTTCATAAAATTTTATTTCTATTTTTCTAGATGAAAGATGCTTTGAATGTTTGAATTTTGTGCTATATATTTGTCTTGTCGTGACAAATCTGTTAGTGTTGGTTTCTTTTTTACAGATTTTTAATTTCTTATTTCTTCTTCTATATAATTTTCTACGTTGCCCCCTTCTACATATATAATCCTTTGAACGTTTTTTGCGTGCATTCTGTGCATATGCACATACCAATTGCAGAATTAACTGTTTGCAAACTTATTTATCTCCCAAGAAGTACATTTTTATGTACGTAGCTATCGAGCTTTCTATATAAAGTAATATGTTAATTTCTATCTTGATGACAATCTCAAACATTCGTAGAATGTATACTTTATTAGTCAGTTTTCACGTTATTAATTTGATAAAATTAATTTAAGGCAGACGTAACAAATTTTTACGACACTTACCAGCGGAAAACATGGTTGCATCCTTTAAAAAAACTCTAAATCTGTGCATTTCCTTCAAATAATTAACTTTCATTTCTGAACGTCGGGCATGCATCCGAGATAAGAAAAAATGTATGTCTCTCGTACGCGCATAATTACAATTGATTATGGTTTTGTTATTTTTGCGCCTTCGCATTAAATTTCTCCCCCGTTCTCTTCGTTTTGCTTCGTTCTTTTTTATGACCTTTGCGAGCTATTTTCCAGACCAGTGTTTATTGTAATTGGAGATTATCTTGGAGAAGTGATCTGCGAAAAAATAAGCAATATAAACATCGGTATTATAAGTGCCAATTTGAAATAGAAACAGTATTTGCTATTTTAGGTAAAATAGGGTCCAGGGCACTGTGTTATACGGTCCGTAGAGAACACACATGTAACCTAACTTTCACATTTAATGTAGAAATTCACGTTTGAATACGTTCTTGTTGCATTATTACTACACGATTGCCGTATTGTCTATTCCTTAGTGGAGCTTTGTTGCACTTATTGTTTATTTGAAAATTCTCCTTCATTATCTAACTTTGAATTACCAGAGCATGTAAACAGATCGCCAGATCTAAGCGGTGGAAATATGTAATAGAAATATGAACCAAATAAACTTAAATGCATAATAATTTGGTATAATTGTTTAAACAGCAACCAAAAACACATGTCTTGAATTGACTAGAACTATCTGTAAAATTCTTAATAAAGAGTGCTGGTAGCTTAGATACTTGTGTGTCTTAGAAGTACGTCCTTGTAAATAGTTATTGTTTACTTACGTTTTACCTATTTTGTGAAACTTTTTGTAGCTAATACTAACCACCAAAAAAAAACATGTTTTCTATTTAGAAAGGAGCTGTTTGCCTCCTATTTCTCGGACAGTGCAGGAATGTTACACATCATAGTCCTCTTTTGCAAACAACTGATGACATATTTCCACTATGCGAAGGTAATATTTTTAGTTTTGCATATGCCCATAACAGTAAGCAATAAATTAACTCAAAGCACTTTGTTCTTGAAAGAATTTTTCACAAAGATTGATAGACGTTTTCATCCCTTCAAACCAACGGTTAAAAAATTGCTATTTTATAGGCAGCGACTGCTTTGGATTACTACAAATCAGCATTTTGTTCAGTTTCTTTGTAAATATTTATACTATGGGTAGCCTTTAAAATAACAGCTGCTCCAAGGTTGCCATGAACTTTAGTTAAAGTCTTATGTAGCTTACTAATGTATCTGCTGATAACAGAAACGATTGCTTGTAAAATATTAATTCAAAATAATCTATAGGAGGAACTAGACTGGTGCCGCCATTAAAGCAAATAACAAAAGAATTGTTATATGATGTCTTCTTGTTACTGATAAGAAGTACTATTAGTTATTAATTCAGCAATTCAAAACTGGACTATTTAGTGGCGAAATCTTTCACCGTACACCAAGATCATTTCCAGCTATAATAAAATGAAATCTATGCAATTGGAATCATTTATTTGAACAATTTTATGAATTTTCTTCAACTAGAACGAACATTATTATGTAGACATTCTAATATACCTGCTGTGCCAGGTACTGAAGAAAGCTCATTGTTATATGAAACCCAAGCTTTAATCTTGATGCAATTCGAACATTGGTTAATTTATGTGAAGTTTGCATGCAAACCATATATGTATCTAAGTGTATGTACGTGTCCAATAATTCGAGTGTAAAGCAATAATAACGGAGAAAGTTCGATAGACGTCGTAACAATACCGATACCAACATAGCACGTAATGCATTAGGAGCTGGATTGTCGCGATATTTGATATAAAAAGGAACAATGGGACGCCCTACGTTAACGTTAATGTGTTTATAAAATCAACACAATGCGATCGTGATCGCCCAAGGCCGTTCGTATGTTATTATTATTGTAAATTCTTAGAATTTTCACTGAAATATCGCAGCTGTGTGCCGTCGTAGTCCGTTGCGATTTGATTTATATTGATTTTCAGGGTTCAAACAATGTTCCTACAATGCATGAAATTTATTGCCGCGTGCTAATCTTGCTGTGGTTTGTTGTGCGCTTTTCAATAACACTAGCGCAATTAACATTTAACCCTATCGAGAATGTGATCTAGAACAGGGTGATATACACGTAACCGCAGATTTGAGGATTTCGAACGCGGATGATTTTTACGAGAACGCTCGCGAAGTTACGGAGTGATATTAATTTATGAAATCAGTTTCGATTTTATCGTTAGAGTAAATGTGTTGTTAAGTAGAATAAATAGTATTTATTTATACGGACTAGACAATCTGTAATGTTCGTAAGATTTATACTCCCGCAATTATAATCACGTTTCGCAAAATATGCAGGTATGGTGACTCATGCAGCGTGCAAAGCAAGTTTTGTGTGCGTGGAACGTGTTTTGAAAGTTTCGTATTCGTTTTTCTTTAACACAATGTAATCTAGATTTAGAAATCCCAGCCAATAATGCATAATAATGAGATTTGAACAAATTCGTAAACAATTGCGTCGAAATTTAAAAAAAATTGAAGGCAGTGAAGCTATATTGGGCAGTGTTGATTATTAATTGCAAATGATAGGCACTTATATCCTTTAAAAAGATATTAACAATGTTTCGATAAGAATTTCTTTGATTTCTCATTTTGGAACACATTCTCTTTATGCAGGGGTATTATTTTGTAGGAATGTTTAAGTTCTGTAAAGAAATATTCTGACTTAATTGTTTGTGCTTTTACCTTGTCATAATTCTTTTACACCTGGTAACGGTCCGTAAGCTTGAAGACCGCCTTAACCTCAGAAGTCTTTTAGTGTGTAAAAAATTGTGCCTGCAAAGTGTTGCATGGCTCTGTGACCATCTCCCCCTTCTCGTAAAGAGCGAAACGTAATTAACTGTCCCCTAACATGCGAATGGTGACACGAGATTGTGTCGACCGCACCGGGAAAACCTGATACTGGTGGGTTTCGAACGCACAGCCCTGAGATACAGACTCTCTTACTATTGAACTGCTAAGTCGCAAGGCGTGCCTCGCGAACAATTTGCTTCAGCCTTTGTCGAATAAATAGCGAAGCAAGGCGTGCCAGTTTATCCCGAGGTAACGTGGTCCAAACTGTGAGAGGCAGACACCCCGAGACACCTTTGATGCGTGACCAAAAGCCGCCTGAGGCAACAATGAAAAAACCAACGACAGCATTGAAGGCAATCGAAATTGCAAAATCAATAATGTCAAAGTTAGCAACAGTGTGCCGATACCTTTAGATGGCATGTGCAGTCTTACACTATAACAATGCGAAATTCGACCAAAGGTTGCAACTACGGTTGTACGAGGTCGTATACGAGAGTTATCGAAATGTAGTGATAAATAAAATTCAAGAAAACAATCCATTCAGTCTAAAAGTAGTTCCCCTCAAAGTGCAAATACCGATCGCAGCGCCTCCGCCACAAATTTCCTTCACTATCATGTCAAATTTGGGCTCCCCCAATTTAATTTTAATTTTTGTAAAAAGAAAAAATTCGCAGGAACCCAAGTCAGGCGAATTTGCTGGCCATATCGATTTTCACTGAAAACTTCTACATGATAAAAGTAGTATTTGGTCTTGCATTATGATGGTGCTCGCTCCTCGCCTCTTTAGGACGTCGCGATAAAACTATAGAACATCAGTAAGGAATTCAACAAAGAAAAAATGTTCACTAACAAGAACGTTTCCGTTTGCAATGGCGCTGCTTGGCATACTGATTTATAAAGTGTGTATACCACTCCAATTAGCGGCGCGCCGTTTGATTATAATTGAATCCGTTTACGCGCGAGATTCAAATTTTGAGAAATTTCGAGTGTTACTTCTATGTAGACTAGAAAAGTGAAAAATAACCCTACATCAGACAATGTAAAATTATGTAAGTTTTTACATTATAGTTGATAAAATGTGTGATGGAAAGGTCAAAAGGATAGATAAAAATCATGAAAACTGACATTTTTAAATTGTTAATGTGAATTTCTTCTAATAATATCTTCTTCTCTGAGAACATGGTTTTGTGTTTAGTGTTTTATGGCTGTCCATGGTTTTTCCAATTCTAGATATAAACATGTTGTGTAATGTACGAGAGAAACATAACGCAATTGAGATTTGACATTATTGTTCTTACAAAATTTCACATTTATTATTGTTAAAGCAGCAACAGCATGGAAATCAGTCCAGTAGTATGAGGAGCGTTTGAGAAAAGCAATGCTGTGAAAAAACGGAAGATTTACGTCAATGTTTTCATTGGAGGATTTTTTACGATTTCAGTAAAGACCAACACAACAACGATGCCTCGATTCGCTTCGTTTTGTAACGAAGCACCATCAGAAAGACTGATTGTACCAGGAAAGACAATCGACGGCGTGGCATCATCCCTCATCAAGATAATTGATTGCTTGAAGGAGAAAAACATCGAATTAGTGTCTCATTGTTTGTATACACCTAACTTTTTTTTCCCGAATGTTAAACAAAATGCAGAAACAGCCATGGTTTAGGGTTACTGCTTACAGAATGGAAAAGCGTTTCGAGAATTGATTGGAATGCGTTAAAAAATGTATAAATTTAGAGGGAAATTTTGAAAAACTACAAAATAATTTATACCACAAATTTGTTTTATTGTTTTTGTAGAAACTTAGGTAAGGAGGTATCCTTCGTATGCATTATATTTTATCCACTAACATCTGCTCTCCTAATGCAATCTTTACAAAGAGCCTTATTCACACAATTGGATCTAAAGATCTGTTTGTCAATCTATGAAGCATTTTTAATAAGGTAAATCGTTTTCGCTTCCTTTTGCTGTGTGACTATATACCATGATTGCATTCTAACTCCTTGTAATATATATTCTTCATTTCTTTTTCAATAATTCTCAAGGGTAACCAAGACCTTGTTTGGACTTGATTAAATTACCTCTTTCCCTTTATTTAAATGCTGGAAACTGTAAAAAGCGTGACTGAATTGATAATATGAAGAAAGTAATTTTTTAAATAAACTCAGCATTCTTACGTAAAGAGGTATTTCTCAAATGTTGTATTTCTTTTTGGTACCTACTATATTTTAAATTAAGCATTTGCATATACCACACGGGCCCATAACTTAAGTTGTCTACACCGCTAGCACTTGACATCTTTGAAAAACGTCTGTCATTAATTTTACGGTGCCTGAAGATTCGTTCAATGCTAATCGGGATTAAGGATAAAATGAAATCATAAATTGAAAAGGAAACAGAATCTCGGAGCTGCAGCCAATGGCCGGCGTCTGGTAGTAAACGACCATAGATATGTACACCTTGGGTAGTAAGTGGACAAGATCCACCGATACTGCTTAAAACCGAAATCATGAGAGAAGTCTTTTTAATTATTTCAACTGTATGAATTTAAATCCAGTTATATTTTATGGATGATCCGTGCTGTTTGTCAGCACGGGTACGTTTTGTTATTTAAATATTTCTTTGGATATTACTAATGAAGTAGCGCATCATTTGCGACGTTATAGTAAAGGGAATAAATGTGTGCTATAAGATTTTATTGTAAAATTGGTTCTGCTATAATTGCCTTAATTGATTCTAATTTATCCTCTCTGCGGAGCTTGAATACAGAAACGCTTGTTAATTCAAGACGTAATGAAATGTATTTTTAAATAAAATCTCTGATTCTTATGTTTTAAAGAAAAGCCAATTCAACTGTGGCTAGAAAGGTGTATTTTAACCCATTTGGTGTAAGAAGTGTCCTTTTTCAGATTAGGACAGCCTCAAATGTAGGATAATATTTCTCAGAGTCTCAACCAATAATTGGGGCAAGAATAAATGCTGTAATTAAAAAAAAACCATGGTGAATGCTTACAATTCAATCCTTACTTAATCCTAACATTTTAAAACAAACAAAAGCTTTAAATAAGCTGAGGCAAATGACAAAAACTTTAGAAAAAGAATTTTCAATCAAAATTCGTAATAATAACACTAATGTCGGTAATAATGAAGCTGGATACCACCTAACCGCCATATATAGAAATGTGATGCCAACTACACTTAGGAGAAGGCTGCTGACCCGCCGAAGAATACAACCGGTTCCTACCGACCAACTAGGAACCGCTCGCACGAGTTCGTGCACTCACTGGAGGGAGCTGGTTGGTCGCCGGTGGACCCTGCTTCTCCCATGTTAGAGAAGTTTCCTCCTCAAATTTTGATGGGGAATGGTCGGTACCGTTCTCTCAGAATTTGCCCCAGATTTTGTCCGCTAGGGTCTAGGTCACGCAGGGCGACAACTATCGGCCCATCGAAGCCTAGGTCGTCCAAGTGCGACAACCACCAAGCAGCGACGGAAACGGAACTGACCGTGTGGTACAATCGGTCCAGTCGTGATGAAAGTCTAGACAACGGAGATGGCTGGGCCAAAGCCCTATCCAAATCGTGCCTCCCGGGATGTTGGTTACCCAAAGACCTGGGATTGAATTTAATCACGACGGCTAACTCCAGGCCTTGGGGTCTATGTAAGGAGCTCCTGACATTAGGATGAATCCAAAGGATTCCCCAACTAGCCAGAATACGGTGAGCGCAGCGAAACGTTGCCTCCTCACCCTATGTATATTTGCCCTCGCCACATCCGCTACTCTGTGGCCAACCAGAAATTGAGTAGTGAAGCTGCGAGTCTTTCTGGATAAGCGCTATAGAGTAAGCGTTTACCACCATGTTCAGACGCGCGTTACGCCGTATCAGGGCTCATCACTAGAGATGACCAAGGTAGGGGAAGTTATTACTTTTATACAGCGACTAGATAGACTCGTGTATATTCGACTCATGAAAGAAGGTTCGTGTTGCCAACCTGTTTCCCGAGTCTGTCTTGTCGCTGCGAAATACCCTTGCTCATATCTACTTATCAGTAAGCCTGCAAAAATGAGTATTTTCATGAAACGAATAAACACGAGTCTGTCTGGTCTCTGCTAATTTCGTGAAGCGCATCTTGTTTCTGCAGACTTTCTCATCCGTATACATTTGTGGAAAGTAGTCGTCAATCGAGTAGTTGTCGTATAAATGACGTAGGAAGATGTATAGATAAGAATATCTAATTAAAGCTGCCCTAATCGCATACTTTGTCGAAATATTTGTAAATAATCTCGACGCTGTTAGTCGATCCTCGCAGCCCTCATAAGTCGTGATGCCAGTAATCCCTGGTCGCAAGTGTAGAGGTTGTTTGCAAATGCTTCGACAAGCTACGTGATTCACTAATACTAACGAGTTAAATAAAAATTTAATTCCACTCTGTTCTCTGGTTCAAGTTACATGTACATTGCTATTTAGCGCACTTACTACTTACAACAGCCTGTCCACTGCAAATATTAAATCCCACGTTGGTTAAAATATGATCGAGATTATTTAATAGAAATTTGGCTAACACTAGCTTTTAAGTAAATATTATTAAAATTAACTTTTATACGGAACTCATTCCAAATAAACTCGTAGACCAGCCATAAACGTAGAGATCATTTGCTGTTTTACTTTAACTAGCGTTTACCACTATTACGCAGCAATACTAAGTTCATGAATAATTGATGCTGGAAAGTCGTTACTTTTTCGAATATTCCTTGTAGGTAGTGGATAATGTTGTTACCACTCTTTTTAAATTTTTATGGGGCTTGAATATATCTTAAATATCCACAAATGTAGTGTTTAGTAATGGTATATTTGTACTCCTCCACTATTTAGATGCGTGTGCTGTATAAGTTTCGCCAACTCAATTATTTAAGATGGGGCCAGTTCAAACGAACACTTCTGAGGAAAAGTTGATCAATTGTTGAACAAACGTATTACCTTAATCTAGATACAAACTTCTTTCCTCCAAATCCAGAAGTTGCTCACTTACTAGTTTGCAGCAGCTTCTAGGAAGCACTAAAAGAATTGTTGATTTCTTATGGAATTATTTATGTACATATTTTTGCATTCATAAAGTTACTTGCTTACAGGAAAGATTAAATCAATCAATTCAAGGGAACGGTTTTCAATACCCTACAATAAACTTGATCATTTAAATAAATTTATAGAATCATTAATATATTAAAATATAGAGCTGCGGCATTTAGGTATGCCAAATGTTGGAATACGTAAAGTGATGATTTACGCCGGAGTTAGATATACTGTTTGTTGTTAGAATTCAAAGTTGACTTACTTTTTTAACTGCTTGTATATTAATAATAACAAGATACAAAGATTTCTTCTACCAAGGGGGTGCTAAAATGCCTATAGAAATTCCACTAACGATTAAAATCAAAACCGTATCCATATATTAATTACAATAATTAAGTTATCATTCCAACATATTCAAGCAACTAATGTGACTAAAGCTAGATAAATTAATATTCCTTCTAGTTTTTTTTTGCAATACAAAGTTAACGCTACATTTATAATATTCATTTGGGTTTCGATAAATTATTATAATCTTATAAATATTTCCTTTAGGTTAGGTGATTGCTCATAAATCAGATAGAAAATGCAATACCTGCGATACATCTTGCGCGTACGTTTCCTATTCAACACAAGCAAACAAAAAGTTTTATTAATTACAATAAATTTATCGCAAGTGAACGTGAAGCCCATGATTAATAAAACTTGTGTCCGCTGCTGTGTCAACAAGTCCAAACGAACTTCTTCCACGTTCACTAATTTGTTAAATCGCGAAACGGTTATATTTGCCTTTCAACGTTTACCTACTAGATGTTGTTTCATATACTGAGAGATCTATTTAGAATAAGTCAATAAATAGTCGTGTTGACGTTTTCGCCTAAATATGACAAAGTACTTTTCTGCTTTGTTTTTTTAATAGTTACTACTGTAAAATTTGTCACCTTCAGTGCAGCAACTATTAATTGCGTTAAATCTTGGTGTTGTTTTATTTAAAGAAATGCTTTCCTTTACCAAATGTGACCAGATCTCCTTTATAAATACAGTCTGTAATAGTACTATGGGGTAATTATCATAATCAAATTTAATACTGTAATAATAGCTTTACGGGATTCAATACTGTACAACACAAATGTTGAATGTTTTATGCGGATACATGTTGAAATTGCACAATTGTTAACTAAGCGTGGTAAATGAAAGACAGGTATATGTTCACGTGACGCTAGGGACTGGTAAGAAACATATTTTGTTTTCGCTCTAATCAATCTTGTAGTAACTGGTCTTGCAAAAAAAGTTTTAATTTATAATATACGTTGGACAGTGTATATAAAATAGTTTTCTTTAGGTCGCCAGCTTTGGGGCTTTTATGAATTTAATGCTCCATTAAGTTATTTATTCCGTGGTTCATTAGTGCACGAAGCTCTCTTTATACAACTTTTGGCTCCAGTATTCTTCACAATATTTCTCGTTGTTCTTAGCTTTTCTTCATCTGTACACATTGTTAAGGTCTATTGTTCTGGAACCTGGGAGATACTTCATGTTGTCTTCGTTGATTCGTAAATTTCTAGTCTCAGCTTCCGTTGCCAAAGATGCCAACGATCTTTCTGGACTTCTTTTTTCTCTTGCTATCGGTGTTAGATCATCTGCACATTCTATGATCTGAGTTGAACATTATACAATCATCTGCGGTTTTAATTATATATATATATATTGATATCTTTAGTTATTACTTTGGATGGTGTTTTCCATTGTCAACTTTGTCAATCTGATTAGTTTGGCTGGGGTATTCTTCTTAAATTATTTATTTTACTAGTTGGCACTTATTTACTCTGTCAAAAGCCTGCTGGAAGCTTATAAAGAGGATGTGTAGCTCGATGTCGTATTCTACACTAATCAGCTTCCCTTACTGTACCCTTGTTGGTACGACGCTTTGGGTACACTTAGCTATGCGAGTTCTTATCATAGAAGTTAGTTATTCAATAACGTAATCGCCTTATAATTTTTGCAGTTTGTAGAATTTCCCATAGTACCCAATTTTTTATGTTTTATTTCTACAACCTCTTCTAAAAAATGCCAAATGTGGTGGTGGTACCACTTTTATCAAAAATGACGCCAACAATAACTCTTTCCTTCCTGTTAAATTTTAAATAGATTCTTTCTTTACATTAAATTATTGTACATCCTTGTATTTTTCTATCGCATTTACATTTGTACAATTTCGCAAGTACTATAGCACGTTGAAAACCACCTGAAGAAGGATAGTGTAATTTGTTATATTTATGTTGATACTTTTATCCTAGTCGATGATCAACCGGAAAAAATTACCCATAAATACCAATTGATCGAAATGTTTTCACTATAAATGTTACTTCCACAACTGATGTATTATATAGATAAGTACATTTTATTCATGAATAGTATGTATTTTTCTAAAATTAGTCATCATTACATTTTATGGGTGCTACATCTTTTATGATGTTCCAAGAATAATCATCTAATTATACATGAATACGTATGGATATTGTAAATCTACAACAGCAATGCAGCTCACGGCGATGTCATCTATGACATAAAGAGCAGGAGTAATAGATTCGCTATGTATAGGAACATATCGTATATAGTTAATCATGCACTATGCACACCTTCATCCTTTGTTGTAGAATATGCGATATGCATATTCGTGCTAGATGAATTAAATTAGTCCACCAAAAATGGAGGTCAGCCGCCATACACAGCACAATAATTACAACAGCATCCTCTCGAATATACCGGTAGTCGATTTGAATAAAGGCGAATAACCCAATTTCTAATATTCTAATTACGCCAAACTTTGCCTTCTTGGTTTCGTCTTATCGTCGCATCGCGCTACAATTAAACCTAATTGATACACGAGTTCGTCGCCTCGATACCATTACTCTCCTTTATTCAAATTTCCTCTTTGTCTTCCTTATCCATCCTGATCGGATTCGTCATGTTTCATTTGCTAGCGTTTGTGTAACCTCTTCCAATACGAAATTCTAGCTAATTAACAGCGGTATTTCAGAATTGTTACATGTGTATACACGGAATTAAATATATCGTGCACTAATTTCAAATTCAATGAGTTAGGGTAATGCGAAGTTCAGTGAACTGTGACGGGCGCATAGGTTGAACTTTAAACACTTACAAAACAAGTAACTGATTAAAAGTACCACATATTACATAAGGTACAGGATTATTTTATATCAGGCTTTGTACTATGTGGTTATTTCATATTCAGTTTGATAGTAATTTAAAAGTTCGTATGATTTAGATAATATAAGTGCTATGTTTCTGCGATTTATGTTGATTAATTCCTCCATTTGGAAACAACTCGCTAAAGATAAATAGTTCCAATAACAATTCAAGCTTTAACAATTTACAATTTCTTGCTAATCTTGATTAAATCACGACTTCTAACATTCGTTGTATAAACAGCCTCCACATCGTTTGAAAATAGTGAACATATACATACGTATGATAAGCTTGCACGAGTAGAGGACACAGTTGCTGAGGAACTTAATCAAGAAATAAAATGCATTGTGATAGATGCGAATGACTGCGGTAAACTGCAAACAAGCAGAAGTTGGATTCGACTAAAAATCGTAAGCTTTTATTTTCCAGATGGCATAATTGATCTTGATTAGTACAACTACTATTTTCATTCTGGTGTTCAATCACAGTGTTACGTGCAGGTCTTTTACCTTGTATTCACAGAAATGGAGTTTAACACACCGCAAAGGAAGATCCAAGCTTTCGCTGCTTATCTAATTGTATGTATCCTTCCAAGCAAGTATGTCAGTTTCGCGCGACCGATCTATTAGTACACATGCTTAGGATGTCACCTTCGTCAACTACGTCGATATGCAGTTCGATTGCATCCAGCTCATAGTTCTTGATCTTCATCACTGACCGTCAGTGGTCCAGACACTTAAGCATAATGCTCTTTATACCGTCTCCAATGGAACCCTCATTTCCACTCACGCAACTTGCTGTCCACTACAAAGGCTATTATCTTGAGTACTTTCGAGAGACCCTCCCCAAAACGTCTCTTGCCGAATACTTTTGGTTCCTCACATGTGCAGAGTACATGTAAGCTTGTTTCCTTTTGTAATTTGATCTTCTACACTAATCATCAAACCCATAATGGTCTTGATTTCTTTTTTGCTGCGTTTAATTAAGTTAATAGAAAACTTTGTACTTCCATTTCCTGTTAGTTCCTTAGTTTGTAATTGATCTTCAGTTAACCTCCATTTCTCTACATGTTCTTCATCTAACCAAGACCAGATCTTCCTTCTAGAGGTGTGTTGACACCCAGATCAAAGATAACTTACTATCTTGTTGCTAGTCTGTTGGGGGACTGTTTACAATGCTTTACGGGTTTCGACCTTGCTTGACTACCAGTCATATTTATTTTCCTCCTCATGCAGCCTCCCTTTACGATAACTTCAGTGTAGGTTGTAATTACAAATTGTTCTGGCTGGAAAATGGTATAATACCACCGACATGCCTCCAAATATATGCAGTGAGTAAAACAAGGTGTTTTTCAAATGTTGATGTAGGTACTTTTACATACTTAATAGTTCGAAAAATAGGTATGTGACCTTAGCAAGAAGAAGACGTTTTCATGTGTAGAATGTATTCTAATTTTCGTCATAGCTCAATAACGATGAAGCTGTATAAAATTGCGTACATTGTAATCCCAATAATTGTTATCTTATTCATCTAAATATAGTTTTTGCTATTGCATAAGTGATCTCTGAGATTAAAGCAGTAACCTGAAGCTTGTTGAAATTAATCTCACAAAACTGTGCTTGATTACTCTAAAATTTAACGAAAACTTAGAGTGAACAGCAATTAATGTACGAAAGACTACAAAATAAAACTGGTTTATCTGCATACGATATACATTACTTACGATTCCGGTACAAATTTTCCTATTAAAAAGAACACAAAAAATGGCTGGGGGTATAGGTTTCGCTATTTAATAAGCTTTCTTATATACATCTTGAATTATCTCCATTGTTACAACAACACTACTTAAAAATTAAAATGCAACCAATTGGAAGGAAATCAATTGTTATACAATTCTCGCCGACAGTGATATTCAATGGGTTATATTCCACCTTGTAAATATCCGTAAGTCAAGTTGAGAATCAAATAATCTGGATGACCAAGCAAAACGTAATTAATTACTGATGTCTTTCCGTTATGAAATAATAAAACGCTATCATGCGCTTCCCGGTAGTGTAATAAATATAAAAGTAATTGTGCAATATTTTTCGCTATTATTATGGCCAACGGACTTCCAATGGCTCCGGTATTTATTGTTCGCTTCTCCAGCTGGGAAATGAATTTCTACGACGCAGCAGTGGTACCACGAGAAATCTATTGGCTCTACACCATCCTGGATTCGTTCATGTTACATTTGACCTTTAGCAGATCGATTGTAAAGCATGGATTTATAATCTACAATAGGGTATTATGTGTAAAATTTAAACAAAAGACGGGTGGGCTGTGCTGGCGCTCGATACTTTTTGTTGTCGTAACTATTGCTTATTACCGAATATGATCGAAAACGTAATTATCTATGAACGGTTATAATGTCTTTCAAATTTCATGTAACTAGAAGTTTAGTGCGTTAGGTATTCACCACTGTTTAATGTAGACATTATAAGTTATAATAACATTTACAGCTTCAGCATTCTCTTGAGTGTCTTAGATTGACGGATCTAAGAAACTTTAATGGAATTCTTAGAAAATAATGCTTTTTCATTAACTATAGAGAAACAATTGTGTGTAAAACATATGCTGCAGTGACATTTCCGTATACTTGAATGAATTTTGCTCTTAATTATCACATTTGCAACAGAACACAAATGCTCAGTTATCGCCGAAATTTATACTTACCAACTTTAAACGTGTTGTGTTTTTTAATCTCAATTATATCTGATTCCGAGACATTGTCAAGCGAAGAAAACGCTTATTGTTGGTGTGTTGTGAGCTTAAACCTTTGCTTGATGGACTATAGAAATTACTACTCCAACACCAATTTTATTCAGTTGTTATCGAGCTGTTTCCTTAAGCAAAAGACTTGGTGGACCTAATATATTTTAATAACAATGTTCACACTTAAGCGTATACTAAGCCTTATTACACTAAAGAACTACACTCGCAATGAACCGATGTCATAGATGATAGTGCTCTAAAGAGAACGTTAACAAGACTGATTTGACATTAATTTGAAACAGTTCTGCTAATATTTGTTTCCCATTCAAAACTACCCCCAAGTTACCTGCAAGCGGATAAAGAGCAGTTGTATTTCGTAAACAACGGAGTAATTTTCAAATTGAATGGGATATGCGAGTAGCGGCATATTTCAAGAAAACTTGGGACTAGATGCATATGGACCGCTCTGGCACGTGACCTAATGTTTACGGAATCCTACTAAATAGCGAATGCTTGTGCTATTTTATTCTCTAAACGGATAGATTTACTGTAAGCATTTGATTTACTTTATTATAGTCAAAATATGGCAATATAGAAGGGCAAACTAAACTAAAAATAATTAGGTACATTTAAAACCTTCGTTCTCTGAGGAAACATGCATGAAAAGCGTTTCAAAATTGAAAGGTTGAATAATTTCGCTGCACACTGTTTCCACCTTTGTTGCTTGTACTCTTTGATGGACAGATCTACTGGTCACGCCCCGGTAATCCTACCGAGAGAGACCATAATAGTGTAAGCGCGTTATCCTACAATGACGTTCCTCCTATCATAGATTGATTGAAGTACGCTTGGTCTATTTACGGCGTCTCTGAAGATGCTGCAAATACACCTTTCCAAAGATGTTTCAGTGATTCAAGAAGTTGCATTCTATATAGCCGATTTATTTCAATTGATGTTAGCTTGGCTTCCAGAATTGCTCTAAGAGAGTCTGTAATAAGGAAATGCCCAGGAATGAGGATTAACAAATCGGATGGGTCTTCGGAAGAAAAATTAATGGGGGAGAGTGCGAAATGAAGCTTGATGGCCTTTGTATTTCTGCACATTTCCCCGTAAGTTGGGAGAGCATTCCCAACTATACATTTGAAATGGTACTTGAACGATTTAACGCCTATCTCGGGAACTCCAGCGAAATGGCAAACGAAGAAACACATAAGCTCTTGGTTCATTCTGTGCAGTTGTTTGCTTATTGAAGTATGGCCAATAAAGATTGCGATAACAGACAGAGTTTTTATCAAGGTCTGTATGGTATGCAGTAATTTTAATTTTCGTTTAATACTCACATTTAACTATGGAAGTGTTTGATGTCATACGAAGCTTTTTGAAACTACAGCAGTGAGATATTAATTTTTACATACTTTCTTCTTAATTATTTAAATTAAAAAGCTAGTATAAATAATCGTTTCAAATTAATGTAACATTTAAGCTTTACCCGATGTTCGTTTATTTCAAAGATTTTTAAATTTTCATCCTTCAATTAGGGTCGAAATTGAAGGATGACAATTTAAAACGACGAAGTATTTTTGGAATAAGCTTCCTTTATTTACAAAACGTCAAATCTCGTCTTAATTACAGACATGTCTGGGAGATTCAGAGTTTGCAATATTTTTGCAAGAAAAAAAAATAAAATAAATATTTCCAATAGTCTTTGTATTTATCTATCAAAGGTAGATCCCATATATCACACAAAAGATAAGATAGACGTCACTACATTTACCTATCTCTTTCTTTACTGCCAAATACCACGGTTATTAAATTCTCTTACTGTACATCTAATTCTTATCTAAATCTTAGAATACTTCACCTAAAATGCAATAAAACATTTTTGCAAATGTTAAATTTGCATAGTGTGAACGCAACACCCGTGCAGATACCGTCCATGGCAATAATACCGCATAAATAGTGTTGTATTGGCAATAAATAATTGAATTAATGCAAGTGTGACAAATGTGAACAAATAAGATTCGTGATTCAAGTGCAATGGCAAGTTTCGTAATACGAATAAATACGTAGAAACTTTTCTAGTGAGCTAAAACATTTCATTTTTATGGCGTTTGTTAGAGAATTCAAGATCAAGAAACAATTAAATATATATAAAAAATGATGATGTGATGGACAGGAATATAATCCTCTGACCACAGTTCGATTATAACCGATTGCAAGTGGAGATAATGGAGTTATGTCTCACGCACATCATATAATGAATAATGAAAGTCATTCGACTGTGCTAAGCTTTTAATAAAAAGCACGATATTCATACTTTCTATTAAAAAATGTACCGAAAGGAATATCATCCACTATATGTAAATTAGTTTCAGTTTGTAAATAAATTGAAAAGTTTGGAATCTGCTAACCGCGCCACAAAAAAAAAAGCTAACGCTTTCTATTCTTGTACGAAAATTAATTATTTTTGTTAACTACATCTAGAATCATCTCATAACAATGTTACTTTTCACAGTACATAATGACTCTTATCATCAAGCGAATAAAAAGATGAAAGTAAAAAATGCTGTTCCCTAGTTTATGGTAGAGTAAATTTATTGTGATGATCAGCAATGGTTACAGCGTTGTCAATGTGTCATTGTCGACAAGAGAATAGAATAAGAATAAAGGAGCTAGATACAGATATAAACAATAAAAAAATGGTATCCGTTGTGTTCTTGGCTTCAATACAGTCAACTGTAAAACTTATATCAAAAAATTCCCGATATACAATGAAAAAATGAGTCCTTGATATAAATTGTTGAAGATTATAACACGACTTCCTATACCACATAATGTGGTACTTGCGTAACAAGGTAAATACATCTAAATATAAGAAAATAGGAAATATGCGCAGGTATTCTATGTGATACCAATTTCATGCATTGCTGAACAACCTGATTAATCGTCGCGAAATAGAATATACTGCTTGGAAGTCTGATGATGACTATATTCACTCGAAAATATTTAATTTTCCTACAATTATTTGATTTTCAACATTTTATAGTGTACTGCAATTGTGTACGTTGTTAACATCCATACAAATTTGTCTATATTTTTGAGATTACCCAGGGCATCTTGCGGCTTTATTGTTATTAGCAGTTCTCTATGATCGGCGTGGTCGCAACTTGTTCCATCGGTAAACCGGTACTCACATAAAAAACGTGATTCGATACGGGTTCATATTTTAATGCTTTTAAATTAAGACATGTCTCTGTAATCGCCATAAACCATAGGAAGTATTCAAATTATGTTAAAAATAGCATAACAAATAGACAGTGAATAGGGTGGAATGTATCTAACAAGTGTTACAAAGAAGTTATGAAACCACAGCTGCAATAACAAATTGTGAGAGTTGAATGGGTGAAGAAAATATAGTCTTAGGACTAACAAAAGATGGAATGGTCGTATCTGTAATTGAAGACGAAAGCTTTAGGTGTGGCACTGTACAATACATTTGGAATTTTTCCTACAGACAGAGAATAATTAGACATTAACCAATAAAATTGTTAACCGATTAATTGATTAAATATTTAACAGCGATATTTCAAATACGATTAAGTTTAACTGCACTTTAGAACAGAAGTGGTAGCTGTACGCGTCAGGACAACATTTGAAGATGGAAAGCAGTACTGGGGATTGCAGCAGTTCAAAAAGAATGGAGTCCTTTATTTCGATTGATTGCAGTCTACAGTGTCGTTTTCCATTTCTAAACGTTGTTTCAATAGCGGTAAACGTGGGTGCTGCCAAATACGAAAATTGTACATTAGGGGTCGGAAAGAAATAAGTCTGTAACTAAACTACGGTACATGAGAAAAAAAATCATGTATGCACCTTGTTATTGTGGACATGTAGAATACACAGTGACATCAGCATAAGTACTCTTTCCTGCTTAAAGTGAGTGCTACATGACTCAGAATGCTGTAAATTACGCAGTATTTTCTTTTCTGAAGCAGAAATAGTCTGGAGGCCTTAGTCGATAAGTCCCAGAATAGAAACCCATAGCTCAGATGGGAATACAGTGAAGTATGCGGTATGCTTCAATCAACTCGATGCATATAAGACTGATACATGTTTAGATGCTGGCTTGCCAGTATGAGCTACACATTTTAATTTCGTGTCGGTTTCCAGGACCAGGGAATTAATGTTGGAGGCCACATTCATGGTTCTAATGGTGTGTACGAGCTTTCGTGTCGTCTCCAGTTTCACTTCCAATTTGTTGGCAGCAAACTAGGCATCACCAACGGCTCATTCTGTAGGATTCTCGAGTATCTGTGGAGTAGGCATCACGACGATCAGCATGTAAGCATATTTGAGCGTTTAACCTCATAGTATAACTTGCTTTCTTCCGCAACGGTATGAATTCAGATGCTGCAGTGAAATTCCTCTAATGCCGTAATATTCCAGCTTATTAGTGGGTATGTCAGGGCTAACAGAATCGAATGCTCTAGAAAAATGCAACTGCCTGATGTGAGAGTTCACTATCGTCGACTGCAGAAGTAGCAGTTGACTACCCTAAGTGTATCTGTTGAAACTGATCGTCCTGTTTTAAAACCGTGATGTTCCCCATTGCTTGTTCGAAGATCATTGATACAGCTGGTAAAATGTTTATAGGGCAATTGCTCTTAGCTTGGTTTGAATCTCCCTTACTGATTTCTGCACAGGTTTGTTTGAATAGACACGCAGATATATCATATATGCATTTCTTTACATCTACCATGATTCTCTCTACTTTTGTAATGGAAGAAAAGAAGAAGGACTGTGCATTTTAAAGTTTTAGGTTGACAGATTTTGAATACTGTTCGCTGTCAGTTCAGTTCAGTGCAGAATGAATCATTGAGGGTTTCAACCGGCAGACTACGATGCCCCAGTTCGGAGGGTGGTTTTCTTTTAGTTTAGTTGTGTATATGCGTCATTTACTTATTAGACAAAAGTTTTCTGTTAGTAAGAAGTTAGAAGATGTGACGCATATTGATCTCGTATATGTCCAAACTTCTTTAAACAAAATTCAATTAATCGATATTAATCTCAGCTCATTTTACTACTTCAGCTTCTTCGTGCTGTGTAAAGAGAACATTTTACTACCACTTTTCAATACAGTTTTTAGGACAAATAGGTTGCCACGCCTGCCACTCTTCAATTTTGGTGCTGTGTTCCGATAATACCAAATAATAAGATGAAAATTAACCGAAATTCTATGAACTTCCTTTACAACTGCCAAATGTCGTCTTCCCTGTAGAGCTGTACTTTTAGTGTTCTGGAAATGAGAAATATGGTCAAAGTCAACTGTACCCAAAAACCATTAGTAAAGAAACCTAGATGAGTAGTGAACACTTTTTAATTTTTACCAAATCCGTCTGTTCAGAGGATTTACATTTAACTTGCATGCCCGTAGAGAGTTTATAATGGTAGAATTCGTTTTATGTAGTAGCCTACGCATGTGAAAGTGTTAATACAAGAAATAGCTAATTAAACCATTTTTAACAATTATCTCGTTGCTTGACCAACCGAATAATTTTACATGCAGCAAAGTAGTCATATCAGAATGTGTACGCGTAGAACATTAGATAATTATACGACTTCACCTTCGAGAAACTAATATAATTTAGCCAAGTCGGTCAATATGTAGTCTACAAAAGTGAAATTGGCATCTAGACTTTTATTTCTTTTGAGATATTTTACGTCCGTCACATTGATTACACTATATTGGGTATTCATAAGCTTGGCAAATGTTAACCTTTATAGTTTCAATAAAAGAATCAATTAACAAAGTTATTGACATACTTTTGTTCTATATATGTTTAAATGCAACGAAATTGCAGGGATAACATCGTTCCGCGTACATACAGCGAACAAAGGTGCATCACACGTTGTTACAATTGGTTATATTACTTGAATGTACGGATTACCTGTAATAGCAAAATTTTATTCAAATCAGTGTATTCGTCTTCTTACTACACACCATATTCGTATGTGGTAACTTTACGTGTGCTATTATCAGAACTATCTGCATTTGCACATCAGATATAGACAATGCGATAGTGTATAACGGTAATGAACAGTTTCTTCCTTTTATCGTCAATAATCCAAACCAAGTCTCCTTTATATGAAAGTGCGACTAGAATCCCCACCTTCACTCCACTTGAATCCAACAAAGTATTTATTAAGTTATTACTGCAGCAGTTACAACATATTTTTCCTTATACGTGCACATTGAAATAATCACTCATCGTTATTTTCTTTTTAATTCCATCGTTTCCGTTATTTCTTACCTAACTTTGTAATAATTTTATAATCGTAATTTATGATGTAGCAAATTTGTATTTCTAAAGTATTTTTCATAGTATCATATTGTAAACGTGCAAATGGACAATATATTATAGCTAACCATTTCGATAGTTATTTACTCGATCCTTTTGAAAGAAAGTAAGTGATTAAGCATGGTACGAAGATATTAACCTTGGTACTTCCCAAATTTTCGATAGACCATAGACTTCCACATGTAGAGGTATATTCAATATTAAATTGTAGCTCCACATGTTGACCTATTTAATAAATATACAACTTATAACATTTAGTTGCCTGATGCTATTTTTTTAATATCTATTGGCTGCATTCATAGTCTATATACGCGTGTCCCACTAGGGGGCGTCGTTGTTAGGGTAAACAGTAAATTTTGAATTAACTGGCAAAAGTTCCTACATTAACTGTAATTTTAAATGCTTCATTAAAAAGCTTGGTTAATTACGCATCACTTTGGTTCAAGACGTTTTGTGATATTGTGAATAATAAATGTAGTGCGCGTTGTCGAATCATGTGAAACGAAACCTGTTACAACTTCGGCAGCTTTTACCCGAATTAAAGAAACGTGGACTTGTTTGAAAGGGCATCCAACGATGTTTTAAATGTCACCTCTTAACGTCCAAGAAATGTACCGGATGGCGTTATCTCTTAGTGTGCGATATTTTGTCAACTCTCTCGAAAAATTCAAATGTTTCTTATGTTGTGTTAAAGTAGTTAAAGTGGTGGATTAAGCCGCGTAGAGATATCTTTTTCCAGATATTAACGAAAGTAGCCCATTACCAGTAATAATTTCCCTATCAGTTACAAATACCTACTCAATAATAACTCAATATAAAGAATTGGTTAGTTTAGGCTGACATTAGACAAGAAGCCATTTTAAACATTCAAACCTTCTAGGTAAGACGGCTTTCTTTTGCTCATAGTTTTTTTTTCCTGTCTTTATTAATGGTTGTTTCGGAAACTCCGACGTCCCTACAAACAACAGGTACTGGTGTACATTAGATTCTTCTGATATGAAGTTCAGACCTTTCAAGTTCTGACACTCGACGAAAACAAAAAAACTCTAAACGAAAAATCGGGCTATATATCATGAAACGGGGAGAGACCGAGTACGATTCGGCGTACAGTCTTAGATTTTCTCACTCGCAGAGATTAGCGCAGATAACATAAGGCGAACACGCAGATAAATTATCCAGATAATACACCGTACAGAAACGTAATTTATAAATTTGTAGACAGTTCATTGTGTAGATAATTGATAAAATCAAAACAGTACATTTGTAAAGGAAGTATTAGAGCACTAAATACCACAGGTAATTGATGTTTATTTATTGCACCTGTTCTCCGGTGATCAGCGGGGCGCGTTGGAGCGTTCTGAACGATGGAAAAATGGAAGGAAAAAGAACGTCCGCAAATTCTACGCGTGCAACACAAGGGTAACTGTATTATAACCTTGTATGGAATGCTGCCAATTAAAATTATCTGATTGCTAAATATCACTGAATGTGGAATATTATGTATATTATTTAATGGGCGACCGTACGCATACAGTCAATCGTAGCACATTTAAGTCTCAGTAATTCTTTTGTTTATTAAATCTATATCAGATATCGATAAAAACACGTTCCAGGTTAATGCCATTATAATTATACTAGAAACGGCGATAAGTTAATACTCCATACCAGCATAATGTATGAAGATATTGCGAGTATAGAAAAAGGGTCATTTTAAGTCTTTTATTACAGAATTTTATTTTTAATTTATACGTACTTATGATCGTCGCTTGAATCGATAGTTGGTTTTTATCGCTTATAGGAAATATTACTAGGCAATCGATTCTAAGTACCTACATGAATTATTTTACAATTAGGAGAAAGAATTTTCGTGCCGTTGCCTTATTTGGGGATTAAGTGGGGGAAGAGAAAGATCAATAGAAAAAGAATTCAGTAAGAAGTATTACCGGAGAACTTATGGAAATATTAAAGAATCCCATCTAAATATTTTCGAAAGGGAAGTTCTTGGCAGTTAGTATTATATACCATGGAGATATTGCAAAAACGACTAGGATGTTACGAAGTATTTAAAAAATCTGTTACAGCTACAGTGTTTATTGGAACTTCTTGTCGAGGTCTTTCATTGCATTTAGTTACTCAAATAATTAAATTTACGGAAACGTACGCAAACAAGATGAATAGTGTATTACATTTCCATATTTTTGGGAAAGGTGTAAATTGCTATGTTATTAATTATATTTATGAGTGAGTATGCTCACATCCGATGGTGTGTATGTTCAAAATTTAAATTCATTGTTTGACCATTATCTTTTTTTGGCTTCATGCAACGGTATTCCCGAAACCGGCCGCAGAAAGTACAAGATCGTAACTCAAATTCTATTTATAGCTTTAGTAACATATTGCAGGCGATTATTTGGTTTGGTTGAAAAAAGAATTTAATTGATTTTAAAAATGTGATTGTAATAGTGTCCGTGATTGATATTTAACAAAAATTATTATATAACACAATTAGCAGCTCAAAACAAAACAATAGCTTTCAATCGATAACCGATCACCTTTTACACGAAGTACGAAGCAATATAATTCAGCAATAACATAAGCTTTATGCCTTATAAATTGGTACTTAGGAATTTATTACCTTACACTACGTTTTCTACAAATCGTTGGGTGAGTCCAGTTCTTTTTATTGTATTTATTAACGATACAGCCTCATGTTTCCCAGTGAATTCCTATAGTATGTTGATGATTGAAAAATTCATCGAAAAATTATTGCTTAAATGACTGTGTTAAAGGTTTAAGCCTTTTTACAAACTTTTGTTATAATAATGAACATAACTAAATGTAATTCAATACAATTTTCTAAGGGAATATCATCCTTCATGGCGTAACATTAAGAAAGGTAGCCTGTCTAGATGCTTGACCTGGGGGTCGTCTATGACAAAAAATTAAGTTTTGTTTGTCAGTTTGAGAACATCGTATCGAATGCCAATAAACTTCTAGGCTTTTTGAAATACTGTTGTCATCCTTTGACTGGTTCCAATTGCGTGATTCTATTGTACAAATCCTTTGTGATGTCACGAGTTGAATACTGGAGCTCCGTATAGAATCGCTACTTTATAATATACGCAAGGAGGCTCAAATCACTGAAAAATAACTTATTCGTTAAGTAGGTTTAGAATTTCTTCATCATGAAGAATGCAATATTGTCAGTCTTGCAATATTAAATATGGTATCTTTGGCCTGACGCAAATCTCTTGCTCTGTAGCGCTCTTTATAGTCAATATAATTCACCAAAAATTACACTCTCTTAATTTTCGTATGAACATCATGTCGGAGAACTGGATTAGGCCAGTGTTCACCATCCCCGCGTATTGTGCAGGCGTTCGACACAATGTTTTCGAATTGTGGCTTTTTTTGAGACTCTACTAGCTTTTAAATCATTTGTTTATCATCAGCTGTGCAATGCTGACCATAATTTAGTATTCTAACATTTTCAATTTTCTTTTTTTGTATTTTGTTGCTATACTATGCAAAGTTTTTTTTTTAAGAACTTGTTTGTTGTGTGGGTTCTTCTTCCCTGTCAGTGCCGCAGGGGTAATAAAATAAAATTTATTCACTTAAACTGTTAAAAGCGGATCTATTAAAACTACGACGAAGAAATTCTTGTAATTGGATAACTAATTTAATTTATAGCGCTACAGTGCGCCATCTAAGAAACTGCTTCAAACAAATTGTTGTCAAAATTCCTAACCATGCTGTTATTAGAGGCACACATTGTTGCTCGTTTCTTAAAGGGCATCCATTTGGCATCATAAAAAGGCAATGCCTGGCTAAACTGTTGGATTCCTGCTCCTTTTGACCAAACACAATAGAGTTCCAAGAATTATTCTAAAATTCTTCTTTGTAGCTCACTTTCTACTTCTATATAAAAGTTTATAACATAAGGACGAATTATTACTAGCCAACGACACATATACAACAGGTTTAATTAGCATTATCAATCAGATGACATTACACTTGCCAAGTAAAGAAGAATTTACAACAATTCTCTAACCTATATAAAAAGAAACAGGAATATAAATAATCCTCTCATCCTTTAGAGGTTTTACTCCAATGATATCGCACGGTGTTTCTCACGTGAATTGAGTTGTTATTGGTGATCCGTATAAAAATCTTATCTTACATCCGAAGCGCGTAGTATTTCAAGTTTTCCATAAGTAGTTGGCGGTATGTTACCATTTATCACGAGACAAGCGCTACACATTTCCCGCAAAAAATATCTGTTAAAAGTAATAAATACGGCTTGTCCTGTTTTTTCTCGAATACTTTATTGTACACCGTTTATTTTATGTGCAAGCGAGAGATGGAGAATGTGGAATTATTTAATAATTTTGCCAATAAAAAAAGCGATCTACACTGTTACAGGTTGATGTAGGTTTAAATATATACATGCATAGCGTGACGGCGAGGGACATTAAGTATATAAACAAAAAAAAAATAATATCGTTAGTATCTCGGAGTTATATTTTTGCTTGATCTGCAGATAGACTTATGCTGTTGTTTAGGCTGCATTGTTTATGTATGAGGCCATGAATCTAATAAAGTATGTATACATACGCGCATAAACCATTGAAGCAATCTCACAAGAACTGCTTAGCAGCATGGCTTCAAAGGAATCAAGTTTTTTGCTCTGAAAAAATTTCTTATATCGTATGTACTTCAAATATGCTCCTTTTTTGTTTGACATCGTTAAATTACATTTGATCATTTGGCAATTACATTGTCAGTTTCCTTAAACAATTTATTCCGTCTCCCCCAAAACGGGTTGTTTGTTAATAGTATTTAACATTCCATATGGTTTCAAGCAACCTTTGAATTTCATCAATTTCAAAATGAATCTTCAACCAACCTACGCTTGAATGTTGGTAGAAAGCAAGTCGAAGTGCATGCATAGAATCAAAAATGGCCATCTGTACATAAGGAAATAAGTTTTGTTGAATTCGGAAGGTAAAATAGATACGAACGCTGATCGTGCAAGCCTGAATGTGTATTGTCTTAAACAAGGAGGAAGTCGCCTGCTACTGTTGTGTGAAGTGAATTCTCTGGTTGATCTAAAAGTAATGTCTTGCAGCATAACCAACATGAATATTGGTTCGATTTAAGAAAAGTAATTGAACCAAAGCTGATGGGTTCTGTTGCAGATTGCAAGGCAAATTGCTTATACTCGCTAAAGTGTTGAATCAACGTATTTTCAGCTAAATGTATAACACTTCGTGGATTGTTGGATGAATCAGTTCTTTTCTCTCAGCGTAGATATAAGCTTTAATTGATATAAGTTTCAGTACAAGAAAACTACTACAATATTTCCTAAAAATATTTAAACTATTAGTTTGTTTGTCCTTAGGGAAAACTTGTAATCTGTTGGGCAATAGGCTGCTGTGGCAACATGTTATCTTTTATTCCAATGTTCTAAGATTTCGTAGTATTCTACGTATTACCATATTCCTTCCTTCAGGTCTGCTCCAATTTAAGAAAACTAGGGTTATATACCTAGTTTTCTTAAACTAGGTCTATAAACCGCTGAAATTCTTCCTAAAGCCGGATTGGTAACAATCAATCAACTTTTCGATCTTCAAAAGTAGATATTTTAATGAATCTAATATCAGAGCACTTCTTGGTTACTATTAGCTTCAGCACTGGTATTGCAACAGCGTTAATAATAACAGTTATTGAAACTAACAGCAGACAAAGAGAAGACTACAACATCTCAAAAGCTATAAACGTAAGTATTCAATTCCAATATAAGCTAAATTCAACCAAAGCTGCTCTTCCACTCAACACCAACATGCAATAGCAAAAAGAAGAGAAATAAGGTACACCAGTGGTTGTACAATGACGTACAATCGATATGGTAGCAACATAACACAGTTACAGTATTATGATGGGATATTGGAGTAAGACGCGTGCAGTTACACAAAATATTATTAATTTGAATTTTCAATCATTAAGATTACATCTTATATTCATAGAATTTGAAGTATCTTTTGTTATTCGAACTTTTTGATAATTTATACTATTAATTTGGTACGTAAACTTTCGCGATCGTCACTAACACTATACTCTTGGTTACCGGGTTGGCATGGTGTAGTAGTCGCAGCTTTTGTCGACGCTTCCTCCACACACTATTCTTATACTTCAGAATTTTAAAAACTGCACAACCTTGTGTCATCTTTGCTACTATCGGAACTGATTTGACACTTAAAATGCTACTCTTTATGTAAGGACTTATCTGAAATCTCTATTATTGGTAATGCGTGTGTTACGATAAGGTCTTCATAAACTCTAGTGTCCCAATCGAAACAAGTTTCCTTTTAAGTTGTTAGCATCATATACCTAATTCTGTCAAGTACTTTAAATGTATTAACTATCGGGTCTTAGCACTGAACTACAATTTTATTTTAGCTAAGAGTGGTACTGTAGGTGTAAACAATGTAGTTTATTAATAGGACATTTCCAAATTGAACAAGGAACAGTTGGAGAAGCACGTGTTTAAAGGATAGTTTCCCATATTACTACGGATTTAAATTTACTTTCACTAAAAATTTTTTTTATAAAGTTTGGCCAATATAGTGGCCAATATTTATAAAGTTGACTTGTGGTGTCTGGGAAGATTATTTTTTCTTCAGGACGAATTGGTTTAAATTATCTTAGGATGACATTTATTGAATCTGTGTATCCTTATAGATCTAATGACAAACTTTTATTAAAGCTAGCTTTCACACCGCTAAGTAGCCTAAACGCATACCATCTTTAATGCACAGGTGGATTTACCTAATTTATTTCCATCGTAAAATATATGTATATCCAATACTGGTGTTTTATTGCCCGCAATATAACGAGTTAGAGCTACTACTTTGAAATATTCGTTAATAATCTTTAATACATTGCTACAAACTATACACTTTATCTACCTTCACCTACTGTCAAAAATTTACATACGTAATTTAGCGTCATAAATCGAGAAGCTTGTGTGAAACAAATCGTAAATTATCCACGATTTATCCGATACTCCGTCTAACTTAAACAGTAAACGATCAAAATACTTCGTAGAGAAAAACGTACGTATTGGTAACGACATATTTACAACTATAAGATAGGTAGGTAATTATTCAAAGATGGTATATTTATAGTAATTGGTAAGATGAACCTTGAAGTTCTTCGAGAGCAATGTTATTAACGATAAAATATGGATAGAAATCGTGATCAACAGACTATATCACGGACACAATCATCGCTCATTACTTTAGGGGCGCGTTTCAAGTCCACGTCGCATTAAACTACCATGCTACGGGTATCTTTATTTTTCTTTAAATGTTGTTTTACAGTAGATTATATATTGCTAACTATGGCCAAGCTAATGCAGCAAGTTAGTTATATACTTCAATAGAATTTAGTTTGTTGCTTTTATTGCTTGAAGTTGCATCTAGCATTTTCTAAAATAACATTTATCTATATATGATCTGTATATATAAATTATATAAAGTGTATAAATAAATTCAGTGTGTTGTGTTACTGAATAATTGAAATTATTCAGACGCGATATGACATGGTTGCGCTACCTCTTGCAGTCAAGTTGAATTACTGTCTTTTCTACCTAAACGGATTTCCTACTCTTCAGGAGTACCTTCTCTTCCTTTACTTTGTACCTTGCGTAATAGATGGCGGGCTCAGATAATTATACTTGTAATTTTCTTTCAAAGGCAATAATATATAATCCCAAATTTAAATAATAAATTTATTTGTATTAAATTTAGAAAAAAAAAGAAAAAAACACTAATATTGAAAAACTAATCAACCAGATCGTTACCTTATAATAGCTCCAATAACTTAGATGGTTTCTTCATGGTTCCATGATGAACCAAAGGTCAAAAAATTGTTGATTTTAGACTATTAGCATTTTAATTATTTTTAATTGTGCAAAAAATCCAAAATCAAGATAATATACAGAGTCTCTCATTTAAGAAAGACTTTTGACTAATTTGTTTTTTCAACAGAGATAGGTTCCTTTTAACACGGTTTTATAATAGACATGATCTCACGAAAAAGTACCATATTACGCAAGAGTTGCTTTCATTAAGAGAGTTGATAGATAATGATACCAAGGACTGAAAGTATTGGCACACTCTACACCACACATGTTTAATAAATCTGCGACATACGTTTTATTAAGCTATGGATTTCTATTACCAGGCGCACGACCGAATGATCATTCCAAGCTAAAAAATTATATATATTGTAATGTTTTTGCGAGGTAAAATTTAAGTTTTCGAAATTTTTCAAAAGACTTAAATTACGGAAATTTAGGGTTGTGAATCGGAAGTGTCCCTAGAGACTCTTTCAGCAATTGAAAAATTATTGAATGGAACTTCTAAGATGTAGAAATGAAAAGAACTACTAACCTTAAATTTTCGAAATTTCCACTACATAAACACAATGTTTATGTCCTTCTAGCGAACACAGCTACTTGAATAAGGTTTACTTGAATAAACTTCTAACTTTCTGAATTGGGATATTTGAATAACACTGTAAAACTTGGAGGATATCGAGACACAGGAGGCCTGGACGACAGTTAGACATAAAGTCACTAATAAAGTTCGCGTTGTCTGCAACCATTGTTTAATTACGTTGACAATTGTTTTTATTCCATTGTCACCTATGATAATTTTTCCCCATTTAAAATATATTATTATCGAAATAGACGCGGAAATCAATGATTTTTGCTGTAGCACGATGGAGGGAGGCAACTGAAACTGAGATTCTACAGTACTTGATGATACTCTTGACCATACAACACTACAACTTTAAATGACACTGAGAATGTTGATGAAACGGACCGAAAGACTTTTAGTTGATGATAATACCTTTTATGCGATTGACGTTCACCGTCGAACTTGCTGTAGAAAGACCTGACATTAATTATCGAAAAAGAGAGTGATACAGAAAGGTAGTTAATATAAGTCTTTCCCACAATTGTCGTTGGCTGGACTTACATTATTATTATTATCTCTACGCCCCTAAGGTATTCGGCTAAAAACAGGAATCTTCTTATAGGAATCTAGCTTACTACCAATATATGGAGGCTTATTCTCGATAGATGTACAATGTGAAATGCCAAGAAGAGATGTGAATATAGCGCTGGTGACAGCTAACCTCGTAGCTGTTTATTTGTAACATTACAATGCATATTAAAATAAATTATACTATATTCAGTGAGCGAAATCAAATTACGGACGCACGTTTCAATAGCTAACCTATTATCTTCAGTAGTAAAACTGAATACGGTGTTTGAATTACTTTTGTAGTGTCCAATGGTGATTACTTCATTTTCCTTTTTAGAGTGCTTTTGCCCCTGCCTGTGCTATCGAGTCTTAGGGTCAAATGGCAGATTGTTTTGATGTTAGAAAACGACAAAATTGTGTCCAATTCACAAAAAAGGCTGCCCTTTAATTATTTACTATAGACCTACCGCGCTGATTAATAGCTTTGCCAAAATATACGAAATGCCTTTATATAATGGTATATCTTCGGTTTCGTACACTTTTATCTGAGGACCAAAATTTCTTTGTGAGTAAGTGATCCACCATCACCAATCTTACTATGATTCATTGCCGAATATATAATAATAATATTATACTAGTTGATGTAATTTATAGACTTCCCGAAAGTCTTCCAACGAGATGACCATGTACCACTCCTACTAAAACTTTCATGAAATAGTTCTTCACTTAGACTTGTGTCTCTATTTCAAACATATTTGTTGGGAAGAACACAATACCCCGCATATCTTGGTCATACATCTGAGAAATTTTCTCCTTCTTCTAAAGTATCACAAGGAAGTAATCTAGATCTCGTTCTTTTTCTGATATTTCTTAACGATTTATGCTATCAGCTGGATTGTAACAAATTATTGTTTACTGATTATCCCAAACTTTATGCCAACATAAATGCTGCATCAGATGGCCATTTAATGCAGCAGAATCTCAAGAAACGTGGTATGTCAATGACAATATTAAAATGAATGTCGAAAATTGTAATGTAACTTACTTACGCAAATCTTGTACACTTATCAACATGACAATATTATTTTACATCGTTGTTCTACCTTAAAAGATCTTGGTGTACTGTTTGACATCAAATTAACTTTCAACGATCACATCACTAGTATTTCATCGCGTGCATCGAAGCTTTAGGATTTATATTAAGAGTAACAAGGCACTTTAATTCCCTTGATGCAATAGTGGCACTATATTTTGCGGTTTCAGCTTGAGTATGTTTTGACACTTTGGTCACATTTGTATGAATCATCTGCATTTCTAGTTGAAAATGCACAGAAGAGGTTCCTCAAGTACCCATACTTTAAACAAAACGGAGTATATGCAGCACAAGGCTTTGATCAAAATATTCTATTGAACAACTTCTAGTGTTACTCTTTACAGTTAGTCTTTACAGTCACGACGTATTTAAGCCGATGTGCGATTTCTTCATAATCTGAGTTGTACCATCACAGAGTGCTCGCTTATCTTTAATTTTTTATGGCCTACTTTACACACAAGTTTTAAAGTTCGTAGACCTCGTAGAGCGGTGACTACATGGGAAAAATAGTAATAATTACTTTTCAAATTTGCCGTTTTATACATTAAAGGCCTTTCGAGAACACGCGGTTCAGTTTCTATTGGTATGTATGTTTGAAGTTGTATTAGCAACTTGTATCTGAGTACTACCGTCTCCTTCCTTTTCCTCGGCTTTTACTATTGATTCACATTTTACAGTTATTTATTTTTGCTAAAAGTTGTGTAAATGTTAATTAAATTTGCAGGAATCAAATAAAATATGCAAAAAGCCATCCAATTAAAACGTTTCGTCAGCAGAAAAAAAAATAGCAGCTCCCGTCGAGCGTATTATCGACGCAGTATTGGCGACCGTTTCTATACCAACTCCGACGTACTGCTTTATATACACAAAGAACGCTAGCATCAGTGGAACGTCGAATTTAAGCCGGTCATCTATTTGATCCAATTATAGATAAGGCGGCCGTAAAAACAAAACAGCCCTTCGCTATCACATAGGCTGTCTCTGTATTTTTAACAACTCAACTAACCACAGTTTCTCTCAAGAGAGACGACGGCAGTAGTTTAGTTCCGGTTTCGGGTAGTACGCAACTCCTTTCCGCTCGAACCTTTTTGTAATTAAATTTTATCGCTTTGATAATTCCATTAACTCCTCTCGGGGTTACGTATCGAAACGATAGAATATAGATGCTTTTAGCGCTAATACTAGATGTAATGTAATGCATCCCTTTGACCGCGAAATAGTTTTCGCGGATAAAGGTTTCTTTTCCAAGGGGAATATATTTTTACGATATTGACTAATGCCTGAAGGAGGACTTTTCTTTGGGTTAGAACTTTACCGTAGTAAAATTAGAGTTACTCTTTTGCTTTTACCAAAAGGAATTGCAACTTGAATTGAAGGTTTAGAGTGGAGTGATGTAGGTTACTTCACAGAAAAAATGCTTTGGTATTCATTACTATAAATTTGTGTATAAGCTACTGTAGGGATCGTTGCTACAATTATAACAAATACTACTATCGCATCCTTAGATCTCTTGCGCACATGCTACTGTGCCCGTCACCACCGCACTCTTTAACTTTCTCCACGTCAAAGATTCTGTGCTTTTTAGTAGCAAAAATAGAAGGTGTTGTGCCATTCCGTTTAGAAGATGCTACAGACTTCTTATAGGAGGGCAGGGCCATACCAGACTCCAACAAGTGATATTTAAAATTATTTCTACGCTAAAGTTTTGTAGTTTTATAGTTTCATAGGATAAAAGCTTTTGTACCACTTCCATTTAGGAGATATAATCTATTTCTGATAGGAGGGTCAGGAACATGCCCCTGCATATCAAAATATTCATTTTTTTTTGCTAGTCTTTTGGGGTAATATTTTGTGCAAAAAAAGTAAATACATATATTGAAGTAGGCCAACATAGAAAGGGAAATTTGTACGTACGAGCACGTATTTTCCTTTAGTCTTATATTGTTCCGCAAACCCAACGTTGACTTTATGCTGTTTTGTACGGAACATGAAGCGTTTTGTGTTAATGCTATTCAGCAGATGCAAGGCATTTATAGTGAAAGTATACTCCATACTACACACATTTCTTATTTTTTATATTAATCTATTTGTTTTGGTTTTGTATTCTATGTATTGAATATCACACGTTGGATGATGTGGTGTCCCCAACCATCCAGTTTTTATACTTTCTACGTCGTTGTTATTTTAAATATTTTTAAGTTAAAACCTTTAATTTAACAAATATATTTAGTTGATTTATGTTCCTCCCTTCCCGCTGTTCTCCCACCACTACGTTTTATACTTTTTGTACCGTTTGTAGCAAAAGTTTTGTATTTCCTTTTATAAGATACTAGCGATTTCCGATGGGTGGCCAACAAAATGCCAGCCCTCTCGACCGAAATGTATTTGCAGATACACAGCGGCCGAAAGTAGATTATTTTGCTTTTATTATTTAATTTAGCTAAAGCAACGAAAGCACATGAACAAAGGTGGTCCACATTTGGAACTCAGCGATGCATTTGAAGAAGCGACAGTTTGTATTTTAGACTAAAGTTTGTTATGAAAATAAACAGCATTTTTTGCATGTGGAAAAGTAATTATGCTTTTTTCTCTTTATACCATTTTTAATTTGTCGGACTTCTGGGTTCATTACCAGCTTCATAATGACGGGTATCTTCCTTAACTAATTGTATGTCACATACAGTGTAACTCCCAGAAACATTATCACTAATCCCTACATGTGATATTAAAATATTGTAGCATTGTAGGAAGGCGCTAAATCTTCATTTGCTGAAATAGGCTGCGAAATGAAAACGTTATTTTCCGTACTCTGGAGTACGTACGCTCATCATTATTTTTACATAATCACAATTTTCAATTCTATGGTATTTACAGACTATATTTATAGCACTTCAATCACCTAATACTGTTATTTAAGTTCTTGCACGTTAATGACTTACATATATTATCAATTTTCAATTCTTAAAGAGCCTCATAAAATTAATTTGGGGAAAGTAATAAAAGTCACAACGCTTTGAAGAAAATAATCATCAAAACCCAAGTCTAAACCATTAAATTATGAAACAACTGCAGAAGAACAAGAACAAAGAAGGAACCAAAGAAGAGTTCACAGAACATAGGATCGGATCGGGAAGAGTTTTGCGGGGACCAAACATACACAAACATACACTTCCTTCCCAAGGGAGATAGATTTTGAATGATTCGACCTAAATTTATTACAAAAATTCCCGAAAATAAAGGGGACACGTTTATATTTCATACTTCTGAAATGTTTCATTAAATTAAGGGTGCAACATTTCTCTCTTTGTTATGATATGATTAACTACAATAGATCAAATTTAAAAATATAAGTGTTATTAACGCTGAATAGGACGTAATTAGTAAAGTCCTTGTCACGAAACTAAAAATTTTGTACATTATTTGAATTTTTATTTAGCAGTTTGATAAACTATGGTCTTAGAACGAATGGCAATAATAGTAACAGTTCAGTTTCTGGGATATATCTGTTCGAAGAGCAATAGTAATCTTCATGCGTTCAATACTTGGAAAAAAATGAATACTTGCTACTTTCTCATACCAATTATGTTTCTATCACAAGAAACCACCTAAAAACGTTCTATTGACCGCATAAAACGTCCGAGACCAGCTGGTAAAACATCAAGACACCTGAACGAATACATGGATTACGGATTAAAATTTATTTTTGAAATAACGCAATTTATGTACATTTCCCTTTCGAATATTTTACTTCTCCCCAGAATAGTGCTTGCTTTAGTTAAATATAGAATCGGCATGTTATTTAACATTAAGTAGACCTGTTGTGCATGGAATATCCTTTAATTTTTCGAAAACTGATTAGTTCTACTCTTAAGTTACATCCAGTAAACTTTCCTGTTGTAAATAAAAAATTAAGTAGCTTGTGAGATCCTTCGACCTAACCTCAAACTTAACATATGCAAATTAATGTCATCGTTAAGGTTTGAGGTAATGGTCAGATTAAATTCGCTAACAAGAAATAACTAAATTGAGATTATTTTGCGACCGGGAAAGCGAGTCCTAATAGAATTAGATTAGCACATATGGAAATAATTTAGGGCCTTAGAACGTTTAAAACCAATTATATCCTACATCCTTTACTAATTATTTCATTGACATTCTTATCGCTCCGGTGATGTTTATCCCTCTATTTAGTTTCCCTTGATCTGCGATACGGTCATGCGATGGAAAATGGTCCACGCAGCATTTCCCTTAGGCGAAACACATACGTAGCTACCCATACATAGATATAACTTTTAGGAGCACCATTGGGTTTTGATTATGATACGCAACATAAATAATGCATCCCTTGATCCATGTATATACAGACTAGAAGACGTAAGGTTTAGAAATTCTTCCAATATTGTGGTATATTGTACACAAACAAGGTATTGAATATGTTGAATAACAAGCAGGGACACAAATCCTTAGATCATATTTTTAATTTATATTTATTTTTCGCCTTGGTAGAAAAATATAACGCCAGCTCACCAAGTGTGTGGGGGGAAGAGCAATTTAGAGGAAAAGTGTTCCAATAAGCAAGTGTTCGGCTTCCGATGTAAACTATATAAATTAGGTTTTCTAAATGGTACACCCTGTATGCTAAACGTTTTTGGACGCCTTTCTTCAATTCTTTATACTCATCTACTTTGGCTTTTGATACAATTGAAATAATTTGATATTTTTGCGAATTCCGTTGTATAATATTTTAAACGTGTTACACGGCATGTTGATGATTCGATTTTTTTTTCGATTGAGTGTTTCTTGAAGTTTTCGGCAATATTTCGAAAAGCTTATTATATCAACTAGTGTCTGCGAGAGTTTAATAGAGAAACTCCTCCAGATTTTCTTGTATAGCTGAAATGTGTCGTTTCTTATTAAATTAAATATAAAGATATACAGTTAAGCTTTTTGTTTAAAACCGTAGAATGCGACGAAATACTATAACCTTTTGTCTTTGCGGAGATGTTCGTTCAAAATTCAAAATTTTATTCATATATATAATTTCAGCATCTATTTATAAGAAGATACAAATACGCGCGCAGTTTTCTGTACAACATGGCTATAGGAATCACAATAAAGAATCCAGAGCGAGAACCAGTGACCCGTAACATTTTACCTCGATACGAGCAAACCAGAAAGTGCACTAGTTTGTATCTAGCATAGTGGATTCTAACAATTCAGTCTACGTATATCCAACTGCAAGTTTATTATTTTTAACTCGATTGCCTGCTGTAAATTATAATTCTGTACGACAAGGAAATAGTATTTGTTATGGGAATGATAGCTTGTGTTTAGTTAAACTGCTTAATCCTCATTTTCAAGTATATAGTGTATATTACAAACTCTTGTAAAAAACACAAAGAGCTTTACCTGTAAGTAATTCGCACTTCTCGCAACGTAAACTAGACTTCAGGGAAACAAAGAATTATAAAACGAAAATATTCTCATAAGATTGCCGAGAATGTCTCACTCAACTGTCAAAACCTTTGTAATTAACTTGGCCAATAACTGATATTTCAATTTACAATAACAGAACTCAAGGGGTCTAAATAAAATCGCCTTTACTTGAAGCAAGACGTTTTTGGGAAAAGAGCGAAATAACACTATTTTAATTTGAACTCATTGGCTAAAGTGTCAGCGGCAAACGGTGAAATAACAGACCACGATGTTTAGAAAATAGACATTTTGTCTAAACTCCAAAGTTGCTGAAAGTGAAAGTTCTTGTGACTATTGTGTACCTCAATGTCTTCAGGACACTTTGCACACATGGGGCGGTTTGCCTGACCATTTACATAAATTAATATTAGATTCCCTAGCCTTAACGTAGTTACATGGTTTGTGATTTAAACCATCCTATTTTAATGTATAGTCGCGACAACTTCACGGCCAAGTATATGTATTTCCCTCCGTTAACCGTAGTGATATACAGTAAACGTAATATAAGGCTTGTTGGCACCATATTCAAATAGGTTAAGCAAGAGGATGGAAATAAAATAAAATAGGCTAAGTAACCTTCACCTTACAAACCCAAAACATATTATTTTAAATGAAAACAAACTCGTTCCCATAGGTACAAGTCAAGCACAAAAATATGTAAGCTAACGTAAAAGGTATAGCACTTAATATTTCCAGAATGATGTTATTAGCATTTCAATAATCTTATTTCTGACTTCTTCCAAGCTCGCTGGATTTTCGCATTTATAACATCAGCTCCTTCGTCATGGCAATTATATGCGCCGCTGAGATTAGTGCTACCGTCTTTAAGTAATCATGCTTCGATGACTTAGTGTAACTTTCTCTGCAGCGCGACAGAATATGATCCTTCGTTGCGTGTAGATCTACTTACTTAGAACATATATGTCCATCGTGCATCTCTGATCGGCGGTCAATGTTAATATTCGCTTCCTCCAATCTGTTTGTGGGTACACACATTTACTACTATCTTGGCGCACTGCCCGAAAGTTGCAACAGAAACAAAGAAAGAAATATTGCTTATGCGCAACTGTTAACATATTTAATAAAACATTTATTGAGTTTATGACATAATAACAAATATAAAGTACTACACATGTGTAAAACTAAAAAAATTGTATAATGTATGAAAGAGGTCTTGAAGAAATTCTAACTTTTGAACAATTTAATAGTAACTGAGCGCTTAATAAATGCATGTAAACGATTATATGTTATGATATCCATATAGAGACGAGATCATAAGTGATTTTTATTACGAGTATCGTACATACAGTATTTAGTGCGTATCAATGTGGGTTCAGGAATATATTGCGTACTTCTCGCGTTTCTCAATGTACCTATACTTGGCCAATATTTAAATTATCTACTGCCAGTATTATGTTCTATTTGAGTTATTTCAGTTTTTTGGGATGTAATATGGCAGATAGTTTAATCTATTATTGCAAAACAAAAATTATCAGTTAACCGTTTCTGATTAGACTCAAAAAATTATATTTGCTTAGATAGACCCTGGATATTCTACAGTATTATATTCAACGTAGCATTTACGCGATAATCAACTGATTTTTTGGTCTGCTTAAATTAACGTTATTAACGGAAACGCTTGTCTCAGCAAAATTATACAATGGGGAAAGCATTTCCCCTGCACACTCGTAAGCGTTCTACTGAACCGGAAACTTTCATTTTAACCATTCCGATTTCGATTATCATAACTATCAACTATTTCTGCCCGAATATAATCGTTTCTAAACCCGCCACGGTATGTTGTCCCAAGTAGAGATTTCCGGCAGCCAAACGTTCAGGTTTTCACTAATGCCCCACATCTGAAATAACAAATTAGAGATATGCAAAACAGCCGAGGCGAGAGTAGGAGAGATGTCGCGCTTTCTGTGAAGAGAGACAGCAAGGGAAGAAACGTTGGGTCACTCCTGAACCCTACCCAAGAACAAAATTACTGCGAATATGCATCCAACACCCAAACAGATATATACGTAAATCCGTACACGCATATATAGATAAAAACGTGTGTGTATGTGTGCAGGCGAGAGAGTAGTAAAACCCAAAGAGAATCTAATAACCCTGCGCGATACAGAGTAACGATTTTTGCTGTCGCACGACCGCCTCTAGCGGCATTTTCGCGAACTCGTTAGTGTCCCTTTGGCGGCTGTAGTCGATTCCAGGGCAGTTGGTCCACGCGTGCGGTAGTTCGCGAAGGCACCGCGGAAAATCTAACGAGCGTAGTTTTCCCGACAACTTTAGGGTTTCCACGCCAGAGTGAAACTTTTTTTGCGCGCACATCCTTACTTCGTGTAGTGTCAGTCCAACTAAAGTGTAAATAAATGCTTGAAAAGTTGAAAATAAAATGTGGTTTGTGAGGAACAAATAAACAAGGAAGTGAGAAAATGTAACTTTTTGTGTTTTTATCATAAATCTCAGATATGAACTTAAGCAATTAATTAAATATTTGGTCAACGTTATATTTAGAAACAATAAACGTTAAGAGACATTTACCAAAACAATTGTGATAAGATTAAGATTAATCACGGAATAAATTGATTTTAATGAGTATTATTCTTCACGAAATCATTAAAACGGAGAAGGAAAATAGTGGTGCCGTCAACAAAAATTCTGGAAGGCCAATTTTAAAGCCTGCAGAGTCAGGTGTTGAATATTCATGCCGACAGGAAAAATGGAAGAATCAAAATTCAATTAAGCGTTGGAAGCCCTTGTTGTGTTGTTTCTGTCCTCAGAATTGGCGTCGGCGCTGCAATTTTTTATCGTTGAAAATTGCATATTCAATTGTTTCGTTATGTGCCGCATTTTTTTAAATAAAAAATTGATAACTGCGTGTGGTGTTGATAAATTATAGTTAATTGGATTCTTTCCGCTCTTATATTTTCGGTACTTCTCTATTTACCTTTGTCTGACCCTCCTGCGAAATCACACCCGTCAGCTGGGAACTAACAACTTCAGTGGTGGTAAGTCATGCGTTATGTTCATGCTTTACGTCGCGAACTTATTTGTACAACTTGTGGTAAACACGAAATATAATTTTAGAGAGGTTGTTTTGGTAATATACTTGGAAAATCTAGTTGACCAAATAGATTTTAATATAACGCACGTACTAATTCGCCTCTCTTACGTTTTACATTCAGGTAAGCACTTTAAAAGATTAGCCTGGTCTAGTGGTGAAGTAATGTGACCCCTTAGAAAACAATCAATCATTATTATCCCTTCGTAATCCCAATAGATTAACGCCTTTATTTCGTTAGCCAAAGGGGTCGTTTTTTGCCTTCCGTGGAGGGTTAGTGAGTTCGTATATTTCCACAGCCATGATTAATTTTTGGTTTCTTGTCCGCATAGGTTTATCCGCTAGTCAAGGCTAAAGGATATTATTGAAACTCCCTTACTCCACTTTAATACTAGATTGAACTAAAACACCCCTGTATAATCCTTTAGGCGATAGTTGCTATTTGCCAGCTTCTACACGATGCGACGGAAAACATTTGAAACACTTCATCACGGACTACATTCTGCCTAAAAGTGCGGTGTTATATTTCTTTGATTTTTGAAGTTGAAATATCTAGGAATTGATATATTAAAATGATGTACCAAAAAGGACAGGTTAAATAAAATAGATAGGTATTATTACTCTTTATCCATTGTAAAGCGATGTAATCAGCGCATTCATCTTTTTCGGAAGGTATTAGAAGATAGACTTGCTTTTAAATAATCACTTTAGTAGAATTTTTAATAATCTGCAAGTTATAGTTCAGTTCTAGTTTAAACACCACCAGCTACGAAGTTTAAAAGAACCAAAATCAATTAAACACATTCCTGTTAAAAAATTGTTGCAATAGATGCTCAAAAAGTTGTCATTATCATGTAATGCAGACATTCTTGAGCGAGTTTAATGAAATTGTCGCCAACAGTATATTGGAACGAAATCTTAATAACGATACATTTCAACTTTTTCTTAAGGGTATATTAGATTTCTTGATCAGATCATTTTCAACGGAACTTTTTTAAAACTTAACTTTAAAAAGAAATGCTTGGTTGTACGTACTTCCTCAGGCTTTCAAATTCAATAAAGGCAAAAAGTTAAATTATAGTTTGGCAGAATAGAATTTTCCTTATTGGATCTGTACGAGTGAAGGAAAGTTTTTACAATTCCAACTTCTTAGAAAGTTGGAATAGAAGCACTTGGAGATTTTTAGATTATAGGCTAACGTATGTACGTCAGTTACTGTCTTGAATACAATAGTTTTTTTTAAGGGATATTAAATGCTGTGAAAGTGCGACTGAGTTTAAGGGACTGCCAGACATTACTGTAACACTTCACTTTACCCGGCTGTAAGAGATTGTTTGTAACATGCAATATATTATGAGCATGTCCTGTATGTCTTAACTAAATTTATTGTTATATTTGCATAATGTACCACATGCTTGTGAAAATTGAAATTTCTTTGAGAGGCCTCGTTTGTCACACATTTAGATGAAGATGAAAGATCGATGATTTAGTTCGCGGTCGGTACTTTAATTAAAGGAAGAACATTGAGGGGAACTACCAGCATTTTACGTAACAATTAATTACAATTCGCTGCGTGTAGATCTACTTACTTAGCACATATATGTCCATCATGCTTCTCTGATTGGCGGTAAATGTTAATATTCGCTTCCTCCAGTCTCTTTATGGGTACACACATTTACTACGACCTTGGCGCAACGCCCGGAAGTTGTAACAGAAACAAAGAAAGAAATATTGCTCATGCACAACTGTTAGCATATTTAATAAAACATTTATCGAGTTTATGACATAATTACAAATATAAAGTACAACACATATGTAAAACTAAATAATTCGTATAATGCATGAAAGACGTCTTGAAGAAATTCTAACTTTTGAACAAGTTACAACAAGTCACTGAGCGCTTAATAAATGCTTCAAGAAAAAAAAAATACTTTACTAGGACATTGAGAACAAACAGATAATGAGATTAAACGACTTGAATATCTTTGGAACAAGTGTATCGAGTTCAAAGTGGACTATGTCGAAAAATAAAGATAAAGATATGGGAAACAGTTTCCTTACGTTAGTTACCTCACTTTTCAGGCCGTCCTCGTACTATTATTATCTACGACACGTGTTTCTCTATAATTTAACTTTACTGTATTCTTCTACTTTCTTCACATTTACGAATTCAATTTGTTTTCTGTACATTGCTTTGTGATCTTATTAGCTTCTATCCGAGTAAGAGCTGGCAAAAGGGAATATTCCCTGTTTAATTACAAGTCCACACAGGATTAAATTTTCCAGACAATTAACACTGTCTGCGTTGCAGTTCATTATGTACTTTTAGCTTACGTGATATGAGTATAAAATGCCACCTCCACTTGCTATGTTCTAATCTTCTGCAAAGTATGCGCCGAGTTCAGTCCTTTGCGTAGTAGTCCTGTGTAAGGCGCCCACGCAAAAGCCGGAGAGAAAGAATTCGCAGAAAATAAACGAAACGGACGTTCGAAAGTTAATCGAAATGTGTTCACGCCTACCAATTAGACGGTTGGCCCGGACGATAGCAAAAAGAAATGTCACAATGGCAGGAATAGAATTGATTGAAATTTTTAGGACGAGAGACGCTTTTTTCCTTGCTCTTTCGGTTGCTGGTCGCTGGTCTAATTTTTAATGGTTCTGTTTCAATGCTCTTCGATTACGAATTTAAATCTTTGAAGAATGAGTAACGAGAAATCTGTTACAAAAAAGAACGTAATTTCTTTTACAATTCAAGCTGGGCTAATAAAATAAATCAGTACTTTAAACTCAACGCACGTAAAAGGAAACATTCCTCAATTAAAAATGTTTACAGGAGGAAATAAGACAGTAAAGAAGCTTTCCACTTCGGTAAATAATAACAGATTGCTCTAGATATAATGCGGCACAGGTTAAATTGATATTTCCATTGTAAGCATTACAGTAAATACTTCCTCTTACACAGAATCAAGCAACCAAGTATTTGGATAAGAGGTTGCTGTTAACCAGCCACCATAAAAAATTAAGCAGTCGCGCGTAATAATTTGAAAATTGCCTTACCTGAATTTGTAATGTAAATAATGTGGTGGCCTTTGACATTTGTTTCTAGAAATTAAAGTATCCACCGATCATGTTCAATTTCGCTGAATCATAATTAAAAATAATTTATATAGAAAATATTTATGGAAAAAGTAATTTTTCACTTCAAATAGCGAGAGTAAATAATCTGTAATACATTATTTGGATAAAGTTAATGATTTTAATTGTAATTTTTATAATTACCTATAAATGAGCAGTTATAACTGCAATCAGGTCTGATCGTCACAAAGTTTGATAAGACAAGGAACGAAGGAAAATCTCATTCGGTCAAACATTAAAATTAAAAACATTAAAAATCATACACAACAAGAAAAAACTAACAAGAAACTTTCAATATTGCAACAAATTCAAATAAACATTCGTGCATATACACCGCTGTTCAAAATAAGCAGACTGCGTAACAACAAAATTGTTACGTAGTGAACACTCGAAATTATGTTCTTCCAGCCCAAGGTTGTTTGTACAAGCTATTTCTTAGCATGCTAGTTGTTGCGTCTTGGAATACTTGTATCCAAGCCCTATCTATCTTATCTTATCTATAGGATCTATAGCATATCTTAAAAGGCATTGAGGTAATAAGTGTTCCTTTCGGTACAGGGAATATACGCTGATAGAAATGTTTTCTTATATTAAGAGACTAAATTTTCTTGCAAAATCACTGTGTATTTAAGAAAATATTTTTACTTTAAGATCAAAAGATGCTCAATATAAGAAAATAATTTTATTTGTATCAAATATATAATTTTCTTGAGGTTAGAAAATCAAAAATATCCAAGAAAGAAGCATGTTTCTTCGAAGTAAATAATTTAGTCCAGTTAAGGAAATATTCAGTAAGTATTACAATTAATAAAAAACATTTAATTTATTAATTACTTCCGGGATACACATTTCTTCAAAAAAAAATGATAATACTTACAAGAAATATGACAATAACGGGTATCAATCCATCCACCAATTACGGACGCGCGATTTTAGCTCACCAGCGTACCTCGTTGGTGGCTGGTGGTGGCCTAAATTCATTACTTGCTTGTTATTAATTCCGTGGCATAATGAAGCCGATTTGTCGATCCCCGCTGCCCTCGTGGAGTGATAGCAGTAGGCACTGCTCACTTCTAGAGGGGATACATGGCTGAAATTTCGGCCATTATGCAATGAGGGCCTTTAATTAGAAACTCTCATCCATATAAGTTCACACATGTTACCGGTATCTTTCGAAAATGTTTGTCAATTTGGACGTTAAAGCTTATATGGCTAAATGTGAGTGTAATTGTGTAAGCAATATATGCAAATTAATATTATTCTTATGTTATATAAATGCTAATGTAATAGGTGTAGATTTGATATATATATATATATATATATATATATATATAAATTGATATAATAAAACATAGATTTTCTTGAATTAAGCTAACGTTAACATATTTCTTAACTAACGAAATACAATTTCTTCATTACAAATATATATTTTTCTTAAGCGGAGAAAAAACATACCTTTTGATCCCAAACAGTAATTCTACTTCAAGGATAGTAAACAATAATTGTCTCGATGTAAGGCGGTAATTATTTCTCTGTGTGTAACCATACACAATTTGCTTGCAACGCCAGGGTGCTAACTTCTTTAGCAGTTGTCCCATTGTAAGTATGACAAAGCTATTGATTCGCTTATTATTTTTCACGATTGTTTTTCGACCTTGTCCATCCAACGATGTTTGGTACAGATTTCACATTTCATGAGAAAAAGTGTCGGCATTTAACAGGTTCTTTGTTTCATATGATTAGAACAACATCCTGTAATGTTTTAAACAAGGGAGAATTTGAAGACAAATTATTATTCGAACTTCACTATCATTTCGAATTAGTGGTAGAATTCAAACGAACACGGCCAAACACATGTTATCTGGATGAATATTATACTAAAAGCTAGAAGTTCCCTTCATTCCGGTAGCGACTGCTTAATCACATCCAATTTTGATAGCTACACCTTTCCCAAAATACTTTAATAACGAGTTCAAAGATAGCGTATAGGATTACGCTTATCTTTAGAAATAATGTAATTTAACTTGTAATAAATTTTAATAACAATAATTTCTTTTAAACCACAATTTTCTATCGCGACGGCGGATCAGGCGAACAGCCAATGGGGTCGATGTTGGGGATATAAAGTTCCTTTACGATGGATGTTTTCTTCCACTTTTAAAAAGCAGCTAACCTACGTAAATAGCTTAAGAAACGATATCTCCTACTGTTCCACTTATTTGTATCTCCTTTATCTCCTGGACTTTGGAAATCCCGCCTGGCAACTCTGATCACGAATGCAGAAGATGTGCGTATCTAATTTCCATTAAATTGTTGGCCGTTATCAATGTGACCGCTTCGAGTCTAATATTTGAAATGGCTCTATTAACGTCCTAGTTTCATTTTACATAATTAATCTTAGTTTCAATCCATACGGTGTATGCATTTCAGTAGAGCACCGAGGCTAATACACATACATATTAATGACTTCGCTTTTGTTGCAACTAATGTGCATATTACCTGAATTATTTCATTTATATACGTTGCCATGGACTCTTGGAAGCGCTCCTTACCTTTATGTTCTTCCTCTACTTTGGACGTCCTGTTATAGAGCGAAGGTACACTAATTTCATTTAGAACCAGCACAATTAATATGTATAGATCCCAGTAGACGACAGAATGGATATAAACGAGGGGGCGTAGAGTTATAAATTGGACATATAACGCCCTATTGTAAGAACAATTTAGTTGATTTCATAATTTGATCCAGAGCAGTCTAGAAACTTAATTATTTAGCAGGTTGTAGTGATAACATGACTCAATAATTCCATGAAAAAATTTGACTATCCTTAAAAGATAAAATGGTGCATGAAGGATGCTTTTGAAGGGTAGTATGTTGGATCCCCGCATGCGCGATCCGCCATTTGGAAGATCACCAATTGCGGAGAAGGATAGACTACTGCAGGATACTGGTCATGGTCCTCATTCTCTAAGAACTGTAGCATTAAGATTGTAATGGTGCTGGGTTACAGCATTTGCTTGCAGCATAACTTTAAACGAGTAAGAGTATGGTTATATCCACATCTTTTGTTGTGAAACTCAGCGTTAACAGTTTTTGCAATAGAGTAGAATGCTTGTGCCAGGACTACGTTATAGAGGCACATATCACTTCAATGTCACATGGTAGTTTCAGCGCCATACCGCGCATACCTAACACTTTATGCTACTGTAAGTAAAGACTATTTTTTTGATGTAATTAGAAAATTTTTTGTCCTTCATTCTTACTTACTCCTAATTTCGACTGGGTAGTCTTAAAAAGTGTTTGTTTTAAAGTAAAGCACAAAATAATTTTATTCAATTCGGTATATCTGTGACAATTAAACGCATGTCAACAATTGTTGTCTTTTATTTTTAAGTACGTTCCTACTTTCAGAAGCAACTGGTTGCCTCGTTAAGTATCTACACATATACGATGTGTAATTTACATGTGTGGATAATAAACCTGTCAGATGGTCTATTTGATAAGCGTAAAGAGATGCCGCCGATTTTTTAAACATCTCATAACAGTTGAAAGCGGATCTTCTAATGGCGGTAATCACAAAAAGCCATATTAGATTAGAATTAAAAACTACATATTTACTTTTTAGAACAGTAGCTCATTTGGTCGCATTCTATCTTCCGAAATTAATCACGTTCTATTCAATTACATAACCGCATATTTCTTTTAATTGAACTCTGAGCGACGCGGTGAAGGATTTCCGAAAATAAAACTTAAACCAGTGTGCGAGAAAATGTGCTGCACTAAATTAATTAATAGTGATGTAATGTCGCTAAAGAAAATCAAGTAAACACGTTCGTAAGGGAGTGTCGTTCATCTCAAAGCGTTAGAGGTTTCCTACTGTGTCGAGGTTCCCCGCTAAATTAAGTTGAAGATGCAACCGAAGTTATAAAGTTTGAGCGACGAGCTCATATTTCTGGTCCATACGAAGTTTCTTTACATAAAGTAGGTCATGCTGTACACAGAAATTCGGTATACATTAGTTTAACCAGTGCCTCTACTAATTTCGGTAATTGTTGTAACTATTTTACATAATCCCTTTCATTATTAAATTAGGTAAGGCAGAGTTTACTTCACCTTTCCGTTGTATACCAGCGCCTCCGCCAACTATACTGTAGTTTTCATTATTATCTTCTGTTCTCTCTACTGTTGAATAAAGTGAGAATGTCTTTGTCGCTGTAATGAATACATCTGCACTTATAACTTGAGCGAGTGATTTTAAAAGCTCTTCAAATTTGTGCCATTCTAGTGCAAATGGGAAGCGTGATCCGCACTGAGATCCAATTAAAAAAGCTTCATTACAAAATAATTGTAAATGCAAATGAAATGCTTATTCTAAGTTCCAATCTGTGTCGACGTAATAGCTAACCGGACGACCGGATTACAGATTTTGTTTGCCCACGACAAAGTTAACACGGCTTGAATAAACATTAAACATTATTAAATATTCCGTCCGCATTTGGGGCTTACACTATAAGTTCCTGTTTATAATCGTATTTGTGTATATTTACATAAACCTCATCCGGGTACCGAAACCTTGGCTTAATGCGGAATCAATAATAAAATAATACAACAAAAAGAAGTGCCGGTTTAATCTGCTTCCAGTTGAATTTACGAAGGTTATTTAAAAATAGCAGGGGAAATATAAATACCGCAGCAACGGTACGTCATGAATTTTATCCCGTTTTAAGTGTAGACAGGATATACATATTTCATATCAGCAGTAAAATTTTTTGAAAGTTTCAGAATGTCTGGTTTATAGAGAAGCAAACGTAATACGTAAACATACAAAAAGCGAAGCTTCATCTATACTCTCTAGTCTAGACCCTAAAGTGATCTTCTGATTTATTAGGGTAAGATGGAAGTAATCCGTCTCTTCTTCCGATAGATATTGCCAATGGCATAGATTTTGAAACATTCCGTTCGGAATATTGTTTTGGAAATATTTAAGAATGTTCAAAGTTAGAAGGAGTATGGTGATTTATTTGGACCTTTGACGAGACCCATGCTTATTGAAATCACATAATTTACAACGTCGCACTTAGCTGTCCACTCGTTCAACATCCAAATCCCCTCGTTTTATCCCCAACTATACTGGTAGCGGGGCAGTTAGGAAATTCGATCTCTCGGTAATGGTGGAACGGATAAACAACTTGTCTTCTGTTTAATTCCTCTTCATATCCTAAAACTTCTAAGTTAATGTAAAATTTTCCTACAGTAATTTCAAGATTAATTTCAGTCGTATCTCGGTTATAATTTCGTAAATTAAATGTTGTTTTGTTTGCCAGTCAATTTTATATTGTGTAGTTGTTAGTTGTATCAAATGTCATAGAATAGAATAAAATCGGCCTTGCAGTTGCATGCCTAGATCGCTATTTGTAAAACTAACAGTGTCCGATTGAATTTCATAATCAGATTGTATTTTCAGTTTTAACATTAGTAAAATTTGCTGCGTTTAAACCATTGGTATCGCAATTAAATGAAGGATTTCTTATCTTGGGTCTAATATTTATCCATAACACGTATTTGGCTGTGCTCTCGTTTACCAGGTGCTGAATCGTTTGAACTCTACTAGTAATTCGAAGTGATAATCAAGTACTGTGACTTGAATAAGCTGAAGGGATGAACACTGGCAGGAATTAGACTGGTGGTTAAAACAATCAACCTTTCTTTACTTGAAATCAATATTTTGATTTATTCCAAAAGCTGCATCAGAATTTTCATAAATCAGGTAGAAAGAGTAGCCATTTCCTGAAGACATGCTAAAATTACCTCCACTCCCAAGACAAACATGTATACACGTGCACCTGGATTTCTCTTCTAAACATTCTACTGAAAATCTACTATGGATTGGTTAGGTAATACGTGATGAACAGAACAATCCAGAAACAAAGAGAAAGAACCCGCTTAAGAAAAGGGAAAGGATATTGAATTAGATTTACTTGATACAAAGATCAGCTGAATACCTCTTTTTGATATAGTTGGTAAAATAATTACAGTTACCATCAAAATTGGGGCGATTCTTTATAACTTCGATTTAATATTATTTAAATTCTGTAGTCCACCCTTCACCTCAATATTTTTTCACCGTATGAGTAAGCGAGGCACTCCACGCCAGGTAAGTTCCCTTGAGTACATTATATTAACAGTACTACATATCAGAAGGGGATCTACTTTCATCGCATGAAGAAGGTAACGACATCTCTACATTATACTTATGAATGGCACCAGAATTTAATATATGTTCGAATCAGTTTCAGAAGTGATAAGACGCGTTTACCCTTGAACGCATAATTCATATATAACTTACGTTTTCATGTCAAATTACTTCCGCTTCCCGCTTTCGAACAATATACTTTGAATCCGCTTCTGCCAGTACACCCTTAATACTACTTATGATATTGATCTGCCCGTCAAATTAATATGCAGACGTGACATTGTAGTACATCACCTTGTTTTAGGTTTGCTTCCAATTTATACATAAACTTGATGTTATTTACAGCGCTATTGTTTTAGGCCACCTACCGGTTAAGATAAATTGTATGCAGCTCCAACACATTAAAACCTTTTAGCTCGTGCATCTTTATGACATTGATTAAATTTATGGCGGCAGTTATGACACTGTTTGAGAGCTGTTTATGATAGAATCTAAACTTAAAGCTGAAGCGTGTAGGTAATTTTCAGGTAAAAACGTCGCTCCTGATGATGTATTGCATTGCTTTGAGTTTAGGAGAATGTGCAAGTGATAAACAAAGATGCATGAAATGTTTGGCTGTGCCAACGTTTGAGTATATTAGGGACTCGGAGTTCAAATACCAAAGTGTCGGCACACCCGCACCTTACCAGATATTTAGTAACAATTTCGGAACGTATGCTTCGAAAGTTCACGGACTCCTAGTGCCAACCGAATAACCGAATAATGTGAGAAGAAGACTCTAATTTTAATATGTCTGGTTTTATGTAATTATATATGTTACATATTCTAAATTAAAACAAGTGAAATATTAGAAAACAAACAAGAAATATTGGCGTGTGAAACAAAACATAAACCATGTGCACTTTTACCATAATATGGATCTCTCGGTTTAACAGATATTTGTTACTTTTCATCTAAATAGTTTCATAAGCATCTAAGGTTAAAGCAATCCATTTTATGTGATTTTATTATCGTTAATATGCGTTTTATTGCAAAATTTTACCACAAATGTTGCTATAATTTTTAAATACACACCTATTTCTTAATTGTGATTGATTGACATCACTGTAGATCGTTCTAAAGTGAGAATTAAAAATTTTGATGTCGATCACCTCTTAACCAAAAATTAAAAGAAAGAGGTGCGCTACGAACCATTTCCAATGATTAATCGACGGCCTAAACATCAACGAAGTTATATTTTTAATTATATTGAAATATGATAATTTGTTTTTCAGTTATCTGAAAGATCTTAATTTTTTGATCGGCTTCAGCTTCAATAAAATAGTACAATTCTTTTAGTTACTTTAACCTCTTAGTAACTGGGGTGTACCGTCATGCTACAATGATTACCACATTCCTTAAAATTAGTGTAACATGAGGTAACGGCCCAACGAGGTGTGAAAGCTTTTTTGAAACTTAGCATAACCTAGGGATGTAGAAATTAGCTTCGGATGCACGCTGTGTCTCAAGGAGCTTTTAATGTGTACATTGCGTGTGTAAAGTGTTCCATAGTTTCGTTATCGTCAGGCTCTCGCCCTAATGAATGATGACTGTGTTGGGATTATATGGGACCCAGAAACTTTTATTTCGAGAATATCGCTTTTGTTAGCAAATTTACAGCAGTAATAGTAATATATTGGCATTAGTAGGTTCATAGATAAATCTGTACTTCAACGACACCTATTACTTCGTTTTCTGGCCGAGCATCATTAAGCTTCAATTATCTGATTTTGTATAGGTGCTAGATATGCACTGCGATGTTTTTTTTTTAATTATTTACAATCCTGAAACACGTGATCATTGCAACACATGCGAGTAACCAGCCGTAATTTACATTTAGCTACCAGTAATTTATATAATATGCATTTAATAATTAACTCATCAATAATACAATTATTTATAATAACACTAATCAGTCATCCTCTTCTCAAAGATTAAGCATTTACGGAAAATCAACGACGACACTCTTAAGTGTTAGCTTTGCACTTTACTATTAAAAATATTTGATTTATTAATGATGGTCCAATTGAATTTTCAGCGAAAATGCTCGAATAAAATGCTAGATCGTAAAAACAGTAGTAAAAAACATGAAACTTTACAACATAATTTTATTGTATGTACGTGAATTATCTGCATTTAGCTTGACTAAAGTTGTATCGTAAAGTTTTACTTCCACGTGCGTCGTTTTGTTTAGCTCTGCATAATAGTGAGCTAGCAATCGTCATAACCATAAAATTGCGTTGGCGTTAGTTTCATTTGGCAACCTGCAGATAATGAAACAGATTCGTGTCAAGTCAATAAAACCCCCTATGTATATTTATATTGCAGTGACAAATCTGAGGTAGTTTTTTAAATACAGGTTCTTCGAAAATGAAACTTTAGTTATAGATGGTAAAGTTAAGTTCGTACAATTTTTTTGCTATTGGCCTACTTGAAACCCTCGCCTATCTAAATTTTACTTAAAATTTTGAATTACAACATAAGTACCTTGAAGATTACTAACCCACTTATGGAGTGTCATCTAAATCCTTTTTTCTTTATTTTCTAATATTTGCCCATACTGAGGGACCCTGCAATAGGTCAGTCAAACTACTGTTCTTTCAAAAAATCCGGAGAATTTTAATTTTAAAATTAAATATATTTTGATCTTTGTTCTTATGTATTAAATGTTAAATTTCATCTGCTTTCATAGCTGCCTTATCTCTTAATTGAAAAATTCCAAAATTTCGCAATAAAGCAGCTTCTTCTGAACTGCGTCATGTCAAACTCTGGTGACAATCAACTATTTGACATGAAGGGTTAGCATAAGCATCCATTTTCTTTATGTTATATTATTTTTATACACAAAAAGTTTATTTCACAATCCTGCAGTTTTGATGTTTATCTATAGCGTTTGTGAGATAAAACGACCGCATTTCACATCATATCAAACATAATTCATTTAAGCAAATAATATAAAATCAATTACTTTGAACTTAAACCTTAAACCTTAAAACCGAACAAAATTCGACGAAAGCCGTGCCAACTTGAACCCGGTGTTTGGTATTTTTTCTACAAAAACCAAATACAAGTTTATTTGTTGAATATGAAAACTGATTGAGCCAAAATCTCAAATCCATTCTTCTTTTTCCTCCTCATCTATTCTTTTGCGGCGGCGAATACAGAATTACTAGTGCTATAAACCCATTGTTTCCATTCCTTTCTATTTCTTGCCAATATGTTCATTTCATCTATTATCCTGTCTCTTATTCTTCCTACCGCGGCAATTTGTTCCATCCATATCACTAGCATTCGTCCTTTTTTTTTTATTAGCTTTCTAGCCCTTTTTAGTTCTCTCGAAATTTGTTGTTAATAATAAAACTTGTTTAGTTCCTTCATATGCCGCTTTTCTAGGATTAGCATCTGCTTAACAATTTCTCTAATTGCTTTACTTCTAATCCTATCTCATTTGGTACTTCCATCTGTTTTTCTTAGATACACTTAATTTACTAACTAATTTTTTCTGCATTGTCCAAGTTACTCCAGCCTATAATATTGTTGAAAATTGGAACGGTGTAGTTTTGTTTTCTTACGTATTTCTTTCCCGTAAGGTATTGACTGTTTAAGGCATAGAAAATTCTATTTCCTTTGCATTCTTCCAAGATGTTGGCATAATTTAAATTAAATCCCTATGTGGTGGATTTTTATTTGTAGAGAGTGTAATTTTTAATTACTTTACTTTTCGAAATCTTTATAGAAATCTACCGATTTCTGTAAAGCTTCAACACCCTAGGTACCTTACGTACACCCTTCTACTACTTGAAATTCTGAAAAAATAATTCTAAGGCATTCGTTTTCTCGTCTTGTTAAATTATTGAATTTCCAAGAGGTAATAGATGAACGAAGAACAAATTTCATTTAAAATTATCTTATTTATCTCGCCCACACATTTCGAAGTGCGAAGGAACCCATGTCAAAATTTCAGAAAATAATCCCATTAGCGTTTTCACACTTTCAGCAACACAAAAGTTGGCGAAATACCTCGAATGTTGTATGAAAGAAGCCATCACCGGTTACCCTACCAAAACGACCGGACGAAATAATTTCTGCGTTGCACACAACGTAACAAGTGGGTAAACTTATTGCTTTGTACATTCGTAATTTGATTTACGTCTGCGGACCGTTAGCGCTCATCAAATTTCTGTGTAACTTTCGCGAAGGCTTAGGAGAGGAAACAATTCCTCACTTCATCGTTCGCAATAATAACGCTTGTAATCGAAATAAGTCCCTGGGTATAACTTAGCAGCAACGCCAGAATTGGTACTTTACGAATATGGAAACTATAGCAGTAGAAATTTAAGGACTTTTATAGACTAGGTCAGGTGAGCCAAGTTAGCAAAGTCGCTGTCAACTGATTAAAGCTTTCTAATTTGTGCACTGAGCAAAAGCATCTGTGTTCGTGTGTGTGTACAGTTTCAAAAAATACAGTTTCCAAAAATATACCACACAATACAGGGACTCACGGAAGCAATTCAAAATGTTTATTCCATTAAATAAGTGTTTGAAACACCTTTTTAGTTAGACTATACACTAGTAGGATTCAATCTTTAAGTTTGGAAATATGTACCTGCTTTGGTAGCCGTTGATTGTTGTTCTTTACATTCAGTTCTAATGTTAACATGAAGGCATTTTTCCACGCAAAAATAACCTAGCAGTATTTTATATATGCAGTCTTTCCAAACTAATTTATGGACCTTCCATTCAACCCGACACCTGGTACACAAACGGCTCAAACTCAGAGATAGGAGTTGATGCCGCAATTTACGGGATTAGATCATGAATAGGTGAAACATCGGACTATTTCAAGTTGAAATTGCGGTAATGCTTGGATGCATTGAAGTAATGGACAAAGAAGAAGCTAATTATCACCCTGTTTGCTACTATGTATTTAAATCGGCAGGCAGTGCAAACGGCACTGAACATTAAACGGGCAAAATCGAGACCTGTGCGGGAACATACGAATGCAGTAAACGGAATGGGTAATTGGACTAAAGATACCCTAGTTTGGATATTAGGATATGAGAACCACCAATTGAACATCAACGCTGGCAAACTAGCGCAACCAGGTTTGTCAACAGCTGAAAAAGACAGAAGTCTCTGGAGGGCAAACATATTTTTAGAATAAGTTACCTATCAAAACAAATTGAACAAGAAATAGTAATGCCTAGCTGATTAAAAATTCATGTATACATTTATTAATCTGATATTTAAAATGTTGGTATATGTACATCCGTGGCCAATTTATTGAAAGTCAAACAAATCGATAACCAGTACACTTAATATCTGTTTGCTCGTTCTGATTGGATGCAAGTTGGTGGAGACGTTGCATAATTTAGAGACCATTTAATGAAGTTGGAACAATTAAATTATTTGCAGCAAACAATTTTACGTTGGAGGCCGCCAGTAGATACTGCGCGGATTCAAAGGTATTCAATAGAGCTGGGAGGATAGTATGATAAATACCTGTATTAAGGAAGACAAGGCAATTGCTTTACATGTCGCTCTATATACTTAGTCAAGCGATGTTCCGACTTTTTTTTATCCATTCAAGTAATAGGATTTGTCGCACTTTGCGAAATAGGCTCTTGCTTCTGCAATGTTCGTACCGTAACTGGACTAATTTTGTTGTTGCAATTACCGACAAGTGGGTCGGCGCGTTATCGTAACGATAGAAACTTTCTGTCTTCGCTAGGTGGATGTCTGTCTCTTCCCCAAATATTCAGTTAAGGTTATGAGTTGCGCATCGCAGAAATCGTCGCCATTGTTTTTCAGGCTTCTAGCATGTAGCATTCATGTTTCATCTGCAGTCACTTAACACCGCAGGAGCTCACTCGTATTGCGCTTAAACATGTTCAAACAGTGCTTTCAAGTTATCACGCGATTGCAGTTTTGATCAATTGTCAGCATACATCTTGATGGTAGTAATTGAAGGTGTATGATTCGTTTGAACTGCATTCAATTTCTCTTTGATTTCTGCACACATTTTCCGCAAATACAAACTTGCTCACTTTCAGCAGCTCTGAAAACAACACTTCCCCGCAATTTTGACAGTCATCGAATAAGGAATGGTACTCATAGTCGGTAACACAAACTTTGACACAAGGCGCCATGTGTCTCTAAACACGTCCTCGTGGAATGGCGTAAAGCTGTGATGCTGAGTCTGTTTGAATACCTACGTTAGAGAGAAGAAACATATTAATGAAGTAACCCCTATTTCCAAGTCATTTCCTGCGTCGTGTGTGTTGTCAACACACATTTCTGACTATAATTTAACGGGGAGCGATATTTACATATAATATAGAAAGTTCTACTCCTGCCTTTAAGCACGTAGTGAAATGAAGAGGTTATTTGAGCAAAGTGGCGTTTCGTGTCATAATATACGCCTACTTGGTAAAGTTTTAGAACGCACGTTTCCAGACCACTGGATAGATGATAAGTGGTCTATTCTACTGTCCTGCACAATCCCCTGATTTGATGCTTTTAGATTATTAATATCTGCGCAGTAACTTCTAAGGGTAACGCTATTAGAAGTCTTCAACTCATTAAGGCTCTTACAAATATTTACAAGCAGGCAGTGAAAATTTTGAACACATTTATAAAACGTTATCGTTTTCGGTTTGTTTACTTATTATGTTCTTATTTAATATATTTTTTCTTTTATAGCTAAATCTATCTATCCGCCCGGAAATATCCAACTTCAATATTTTCTGAGTTATTGACTTTTTATTCTGCTGTGAATAAAACATCAAAATTCATTAAAATCCGAAAAGCGAACGAAAAGATAGACTTAACAGAATAACAGATATAACCGCAAATAATTCAATGTTGGTAATAATTCTCAGTATTTGGCTAACCGATCGATGGTTTCAACTCCACACCCTCTGTATATTTCGCATCTGCTTTCACGTAAGGTATATATGCGAATATCCAGTTATTTAGCTAAAACATCTCGTTTGGTTCCCCAGCATATTACGGCTTGAAGGAAAATACGTGTTCGGTAGGATATTTGAGTAACGAGAATAATCTGACCGAGTTACGATGTTTCGCATGATGCTGTTCGCTTTATGTGTTATTAATTACTTGCTTTCTGAAAGGTATAAGGGGTCACGGATGCTATTTAACTGACCGAACACGGCAGAGTAATGAAATTTTAGCAGCTGCCGTATGAAACGTGCTCACGAAATTAGCACCCAACACAAAATACGTGTAACTTAATATTTGTTCCTAGACCCGAAATAACAGCGGAAGAGAATAATTTTCGATGACGTTCAGTGTTACGCTCGTTATTTCTAAATACGTTTAGTTATGATTGACACTTGTTGGAGACTACTCACGACCAACGTCGTAGGTTCCACATAAGACAATCGGAGTTGTTTAGCTAGCCATGAAACAACAAGCCAACAAAGTAATTGCAACACTTGTGGATCCCTTTTTGTGAATATTAATAGAGAATGTGTCTGCAGTTAAAGAGGAAGCATGTACTCAAAAAAGTAATGATCTGAATCTACTTTTAGTAGTATATATTTAGAAACTGGTTTAGTTTATGGCTCCGGCCCACTTGCCGCAAGTGGTTTGTGAGGGCTTGAACAAGGCTTTTATGGGCAGAGGTGTTTTTAGACAGAGGCAGACAAACGTAAAGCGCCTAATTTTGTGTAATAAACGATTATAGGATTCTTGAATTATATCAAAGTGCAGATGCAATGATAAATTTTATTCTAGATACAGGTTGGTAAGATGGCACACGGTAGGCTCTCAATACGCGATTTGTACTCTTTTTAGTTTATTTTAGAGACCACTGCTTATACTGACAATCACACACATATTTTGAAAAACAGCTACCAAGACTGTAGGCACAATGGAAATACCACCACGACAACAGCATAAGAAGCTATATCGGACATAACGATGACGCTGATTTATGCTCATATAATGTAAGCTTCAAACGATGCATATATAAAAACGAAGATTCGCATATTTTGGTCCCCTTCTGGTGACCATAAAATATAGTCCAACTCGCTTTATTTAAAATTTGCTTTTAGGTTTTCTTCTCTCTCTTTTGAAACGAGGATATCTTAGCGAGGGCAGGTTTTCATCGATAAGAGAAAATCTCACGTTCTCAGTGGAATCGGAATTCCCAATGGATTTAACATAAATTTGGGGTCTTCGGGCTCGGGTCCCTGCTGAAAGTTATCAATATCAAAGGAAATTGGTAACTGTGTAACACGTGCGCCTTGTTTTCCTCTTCAACTCCCTTCGTACTTTGTCCCTGTATGGCAGTGTTACCTATTTTGATGGCTGAGCTGGAAGGTTTCGGTTTTCTTTGTCATCGACCGAGCCACAGAGATAAAGAAGAGGTAGAGTTTAGCACGGCATGATCCTCTTTTAGTTTACTTTATTGCAAAAATATTCTCATACTGAGATATCCGCAGCATGAGCCGAAAGAAGGTAAAAAATGTTTTGTTCCCCTAAAAATTGGAATGTTTATGTCTACAACACTAATTTCGATATTGCAATCGAGTTTGTGTTAGTTATTGTACTTAACAATGAATAAAATTTTAAAGCACGTTTCCTTTACTGCAGCATAAAATTATGTTACAGATCTTAAAACACGATGTTGCATTGTTTGTAACGCGTACATAACATTTCAATCAAAGAACTATTACACATACTAGTCGCTATATGCCGGGGTGAAGTCAGATAAGGTCCTATTTTACCTCCTTCGCTTGGAGGGTTTGATATCAATATTTTTGTTTTATGTTGGCTTCAGTTGTGGATGTCAACAAATGCTTGTATTACTTCAAGCTCTTTAAATTGTACAAACGTTTTACCTGTGAACGAAATGACGCCCGATCAAAGCAGTTTAGGACACGCCCATGTGTAAAGGTAAACTTGGGGCTTTTGTTTGTAAAATGTAGCTGGAAACAGAAAAATCAAATTGAGGATATGTCTATCGTTCTAATTAAATACTCTCGTTTTCGCAATTGAAGAGGTACCTTGAAGAGTTTTGGAGTCAAAAAGCAGTTTCCAATCGAAGTTCTCTTTCTGAGAACTTATTTGTACCAATAGACTTTCGGGATCCTTTTCAATTAAATGATTCTTTTCAAGTCTATTTTTTTGCTTTTAATGTGTTCACTGACTGCACGTTAAGTGTGGGAATACACGAGGATGGTATGAGATGCACCAGTGTTTGCAAACAGAGGGAGTATTGTGTCAAAACCTACATTACCTACTGTAAGTACTACTCTTTAGTCGACGTCTTCTTCAGAGAGATTCATCGAAAAGTATTGTTCTAAGAGCTGTTGAATGCGATTAAATTTATGTAATTGTGCAATGATGGAAAAGAAATAATACTGATCAGTGATTCGATTCCTTCTTTTACTGGAAAAAAGTGTGCGGAAACCGAAGAGAAGTTGGACATAGTTTATAGGGACCATAACTATTGTCAAATACTGCTTTAATGAACGTAAATTTGGCCAAATGTTTGCCTATAACGAGCAGCGCCCAGATCTTCCCGCTGAGGTGACTAAGGACGATATATTCAATAAAGTGCAAGATATCGAGTTAGTAGACTCCTGGGTGAAGATTAACAATATTGCTAATATGGTAAGCATCGCAACAGAACGTGTGCAAAACATTCTTTACGAAAAATTGAGCATGAGCAAGCTATCGGCAAGATGGTTGCTGCGTCTGTTGACAACTGATCAAACACGGAATCGCTTGCTATCTTCCAAAACAATGTTTAGACATGACTATAGAGGAGACAAAATGAGTTGTTTTCCGACGAAGGTGCACCAAAAAAAGTGAATGAAAGGACATTGGTATTGCTTGGAGGAGTTTTAAGTGACTTGCTATTACGTACAAGAAAACATGTTTTTTAAATATTGGCAGTAAATCTCAAACAAAGGTGCTTTAGGAAAGTTTAGAAACACAAAAGTCTAGTGTTTTGGAACATGTAAAACGTTAGGTAACTTTGATTTAATGTGTTACATCTTTTGATAAATAGCGCAAATATTTTGAGAACAAAGCATTCATCTGTGTAACCTAACTTTTTCCATTTTCAGAGAGAAAAAATTTATTGATTTAATTAACTTTTGACGTGGCGTATGCATTAGATTGAATCATCAGTGAAATGTAATTACCTTCCTACATTTTTCATATGAAATATGTCTTAACAGTTAAGAACAGCAATGTCAGTATGTTTCGTTTATTGTGGTCATGGTAACCAAATAATATTAATACCAGATGCCACTCGGATACAGTATTCAAGCGCAGATTTTGCCTTCAGCTATGAATATCCCAGAAACTTTGGATGTACGAATTTCGAATACGGTGGATACAAGAAGAATATGACGTTACTTATATAAATTATGTTTCTGGTGATTGAATCTACTAAGGTTTGATATTCGATACTAAACACCCTGCATATTTAGAAAACGTTCTATTGCAAAATATGGAATATAAGCATATAGTTTAATCTTGTAAAAGTTTAATTTATATTTGGAATTCCTGGGAGGAAATATTTGTACGTGGTGCTATTTCAAAAATTATATTTTTGCTCTTTCAATTTGATAAAGTTTGGCGTTCAATACCGAACAACCTGTATAATTCGAAGGCGTTTCAATGCAACATCTAGATAGAGTCAGATATGCAGTTTCATCTTCTAAAAATTTAGGCTGAAATGTATGTTCATTTCGGACTTTTTGAAGATCGAATTTAGCCGGCTGACGAGATAATTATAAACATCTGGATATCAGTAAAAACTATACACATAGAATCCGCATTACATTGCACTTTCTAGATGGAGAAACCAAATACGTAATAATGTACAGGTTTTCTATTTCAAATAAAAAAGCAAGTGTCTGGTTCCCTGCTTATCAATCAATTTTAGCTTCTCATTGTTTAGAGAATAGGAGCAGATTTACCGGTCGGAAAGGTTAGGATACCTGTATATAACGTATTCACGATTTGTGTAATTGTCCTGTAATTTGACAATAAACATAATCATTGATTCATTGTTTTGATCTTGAGTTTTAGTATTAAATAATGATAGCAAGGACTGTAATGTAGTATGGCAAACAACACAAAAATATCGGCACACTCCGTTCCACAAATTAGTGAATTAATCCAGGACGACTGGTCCGAGGATGCGGCGATCCCTATTTTCAACCCTCGGCCGCATTTTGCTTTCTTCAGAATTTGCATTCAAAACTGTTTCCCTGCAAGTATTATTTTTCCCAAAAGTCGATTATTATGTCAACGGTAACAAATCACCAGTAGGGTTAAGCTCCTTTTACGGTAGCTTAATGCTTAAAGCCTTATGAGTAAAAGAACGAAGCTTAATGTGATTAAAAAATTCGGTGAAGCCTAAAATCACGTTTCTTAATTCAGAAATATTACGGAATAAAGCTGAGTCGCATATTATATATAAGCAGGTATAAGGAACGGTAGATATATAAATACATATAGCTGGAGGTTTAAAGTTAATATTGTGATTATGGTATTCATCGTTGCGTACCAGCGTTACTTCTTTTCCTCTCAATTTCTGTGATACACACGCATATTTGCGATCTCGATTTCAATAGCGGAAGAGCAATTGAGTGCTTTTCAAACTTTTTGTTGTTCGAATATTGTACTATATTGTATTTAGCATTACACAAAATATTCACGTACATATTTGCAATGAAACGTAACTTTGATGAAGTTTCAGCACGGCATTGTGTTCTAGATCGATGCTCACAGAAATCAAATCCTATTGTTGAATTTTGTCCTGTTTCAATTTTATGGTCAAACATCAGTTTGGACGTTGTATATATACTAAAATCGATATTTGCCGATCATTGTATATCAAATATTATGCTTTTTGAATAGTGATAACGAACTGCTGAATACCTGACTATAAATAAACTGAAAATAAAACGCAGCGCGGAAATAAAATCTAAATATAAAGGGGTTACTCATTTAATTAACATGATTATCTTCTACATACCCTACTAGGTTGACTTGCAATAAATAGTTAGAGAAGGAAAAAGTATTTTTAATGGGAAAATTCAGTCTTTGGCAACCGACATGGAATTTATTTATTTATGTCCGGTGTTTTCAAGCTTACCTAAAAGAATACACAAGAAATCAGAAACAATAACAACGTAGTCGATGACGAGTTACCGAAACGGACACTTTCACTTCTTCGTTTCGTTTACAGCTACGTTAAACATCATCAGCGGCGAGGCGGGAAGGAATTCCCATAGATCTCGGTCCAATAGCTCGGAAGAATCTTTGTCATATGACACCGACCGGGAAAGCCCATATTCTTTGAACAGTTAAACTTTTTACCAAGTGTACCAAAGCTCGCAACAGACTTTCCGGAGTACCGTTACATAACTCGACACCTACATGTCGTATGCGAGAAAACGACGTTTTGGAATAGATAAGTTATTATATTTGGTGTCAAATTCGTGGAAGCTACTCACTGCTACAGAATTAGATTGCGATTAATATAACAATAACGGGACTGGTGGCGCAGTACTCACAGTTGGGAATCGAAAATCTCAGAGTAAGGCTTTCTGTGGTTCCCCTTACTCCAAATTCCAACTAGAGAAAGCTGTAGTGGGATGCTAAAGCATGTATTATTATTATCACTTAAGAACACAAAGGCCTCCGGTGAAGACGGTATAAAGGGAGGAGCATTGAGGAATCTACCGCTCAAGTTGCTGGTCAACCTGGCGCAGCGCTCCGACTGATATACTACCTGACCCGGTGGAAATTTGCCAGGATTATCCCACCGTTGAAACTGAAGAACCCTCGTTATCGGCCAATATCGCTAACCGAGACTATCAGCAAGAATCTTGAACCTCTACTCTTGGCTAGAATCAACGAACATCTTATAGATTACCAACTTATGGACAGCGACCAGTTTGGCTCAAGGCCAGACTACTCCACAACTTTTCAGTTGTACCGGATTACGGATCAGGTCAATAGTGCCTTTAACAGACGACCAAACTTGCGCAGGCGTTTGACCAAAATCTCTAACTTCTTTGACGTCCAGGGATTCACGATCGATCCCAGGAAGACGCAAGCGATTGCATTTGTTAACACGGTCCGCTTCCTAAGATCAAAGTCAGAGCGACGGGAATCGACTGGAACAGCAGGATCGAATATCTTGGAATGATCTTTGCCTAAAGGCTAAAATTTGCGGAGCATCTTAGAGGAACTCGAAACAGGAAGCCACTCCCGCCTCAACCCTCAAACGGGCGTCAAGTTGTATACGTCACACAAACGCCCGATCCTTATCTACGCCAGTCCCATCTGGGTCTTGACGGCACCCACCTACTTTACCTCCCTCGCTGGTTACATTGACATACCTGAGCGAGACCGAGGAGCTGCAGGAGTTCCTTGCAAGGCTCAACAAAAACTTCTTCGAGAAGACGCAAACTAGCGAGAATGCCGCGACGAAGAAAAATCCCTTCTGGAGCGAGACATAAGACCTACGACTACCTAAGTAGTCTTAGTAAGCTGGCATAAGTATCATCATTCATAACAAATATAGTATACTAACGCATATCTTTCTTTTTTAGGAGCACAGCAGAAAAAGAAGTCACTGGAGAAAGGTGGACCCAGGTCGAACCGATGAAAAGGGTTACCTCTTAATAATTTAGAAAGCTTAGGGATCTCCAGACAGTCGAAGTTCCTCTCTGAATGTTTAATTAACATTTAAATCAACACCACTGTTCTTAGTTTTGCTTGAAGGATGACGCATTATTTACAGAGTACACCGTATATGGGCTGTTAGCTTAGATAGTTTTCTTACCTCTGAATTTATCATTTCATCCATAGAGGTCACGGCTAACAACTTTTCCTTACCGTTTGAACGTGTCAACAAAGAATATTAATTTTTACAAAGAAGTTGCACAGTTGTACTTTTTTACATTCTTGACTTAATCTAATTACTTTATTCTTTGTAAGCATAAAGAATAATTTTCTATCTTTCTGGAATTTTTTCACAATTATGATTTGATACTTGCTTTACCACAATTTACTAAGCTGTATCTAATTTCTTTATCCTAAAAACAAGGTTAAAAGTTTAATCCAGAACTTTTAACCTTGATTACTAAGTGTGACCTCGTGGTATTACCTTCTAGCTTGGCTTGATGATGTATTTGTTAAATATGAAACCAGTCACCTAGTTTTTAAAATAAAGGGATTTGTGAGAAAATTGTGGACCTTTTTCGACTTTCCCAACTTATCTCACACAGAGTTACCATGGATCATTTTAATAAAATTATATTCGTCTTAGCACAGGTATATCTTGTACTACTGTCTTAAATGTATTAAAACGAAGGACTACATTTAAGGGAAGGAAAATAGGGTTTATTTAGATGTCTTAATTAAAGTTAATATTCGCCGGTAACACCTAAAGTGTCTCCCGTTATGTACCCTTGTGTGTACAAGCTCGTTTAGAATAACAGCAGGGAAACGCTTGCGTGTCAGTATTGTGTCTGTTAAACTCCCACGCCCTATTGTAATCCCTTCTTCTAGAATAATTCAAATCACGTTTGTATTCAATTAAGGATTACTTTTTAATTAGTTCATTACCGACCGGTAATTTTAACTACCTTCTATCTAATTGAAATACCAATTCTTACTGAGTATAATTTAATTTTCTAGTCAGTTTCCGATGTGCGAAATGTGACCTACCTTTTATCCCCGACAAAATTCTGGTCAACGTAGGATTCCGTATTAAATATTCTGCTTTTCGGTCAACCTAACGGACGCGCTCATTTTTACGAAACCTAAAACAAGGGACTCATTTGGCCCGTCATCCCTGGATTACACTCTTCAACGTTAAATCTTCGGATAGTATGTCATTATATTCATCATTATTCATAACGGAGTGAGTTATGGTACAGTGTCACCTGCACGCCTTATACCCACCACTAGAAATTCCACCGGAGGCTGCGAGAGATGATGATTAATGTGGAAATAATTATACTTATTATTCAAGATGAACAAATTTTCGTAATTCTCTTCAAGGTTACAAAGGCAAAAAGCGATAGATTATCTTTGTTGTTTCTTAATAGTTCTCTTACATTTTTTTCTTTTATCTCAGCATGTGTTTGATAAGCAATGTATTGATTTCCAATACAAACTAGTATGAGTATGCCAACAGATGGATAATGTCTCAAAAACTGGGGCATTTCAATCGATTTTTATACCTAGATGGTCAATAGAGTACAATTTGGAATTTGCATTTTCTTAGCGTCTGTCCACATTGTTTGTATCTCCATCAATTGCGTTCGAGGTGCATTAATCAAGCAATGAAAAATTAGTGGAGGCTCAATAATTGTTAATTGAACATTACGGTTTCGGTTCAGGAAAATTTGAGTCGGTCTACGCAAGAGTATGAAAAGGCAATGCCTATTTTTGCGTCCTTATTTCTGATTAACCGAAGTAGTTGAAATGGGAACTCTCCTGAGTAATTACGTAAAAGATATTTATCCAGGTCCACTGTTTATAATTTTATGACCGCTGTATTGACATATATTGGGTGACTTTTCCCTTTTATTCCAAATAACAACGAATTGAAACCAGAATGGTGGCCGAAACCCGAGAAAATATTGAAAACAACTTTTAGAAAAGTTTGTAATGTGTTATCACAAGTATGAAGTATTGTACAATGCTATTAGAGGACACTATGACTGCTATAATTTTGGTTTACCTTTTCGTTGGTATTTTTTAGAATAGTTGTTCTTGTTCATCGTTCGCTATGTTGGTGCCTCATTAGTGACCAATATTATGCTGACTTCATTCCAAAAATCCGTAAGACATTTGCTTGTGTATTGTAGGTGTTATGATTAAGTTGTAGTTTACAAGTTGGTAACGGCCTAGGTAAAGTTGGCAACTCTCGTGTTGTAACCGTTTTTGTATTTTGGTATAAATAAAAATGTAAATTAATTTTGTTGAGTCTGCAGTTATCTAAACTAATACACTGGAATATATAACATAACTGGTGACGAGTTGTAAAAGGCCACGCATGCAAACTAGTATAGTGAAGTCCATTAAGTTAGAAGGTAGTATGGAAGACAGTCTCCGTTGGTTCAAAGTCTCTATGTGTGTACTTCGCAGTTAGTTACGTAAATTCAAAGAATTTAACGAAAGCATTGTAACTTTTAATAGTTGGGAAGAGAGGCCGCAGCAATATTTCTTAATCCATGGTATGAAAAACGAATCAATTGTAGCAAATTAAATCATATTTTTGAGCGCGAAATTGAACAAAATGAGTTTCGAAACCGAAAACAAGAACACTTAGAAATCGCCCTTCCCCGAAAGGCACCAGCTATTAGTAAAGAATGGGTGCCTAATGTACGCTACTAAAGCTATTATTACAAACTCCTTAAGAAAGAAGTTATTTCATGAACAACATATTAGCATTGTGAGAACAAAAATGCGTTCTTATTGTTTGTGGCCAAGAATGAAAGAAGATATTGAACAAATTATAAATACTTGTAATATCTGTCTACAACATCAAAACTTTTCGAATAATCCTTTATATCTGTTATGAATAATAAATAAAGACAGCAAGGACTGTGAGACAGTGTGGCAAATAATACAAAAGTATCGGCCCACTCCGCACCACGCTTGACAAATCCGGCACAGCTGTCTCTATACTCTATAGTTTTTAGCGAATGATCATTAACTATTACCATATATTAAATAGAACCCTTTTAGTAGAAGCAGAAGATCTAGGTCGTTTATGTCAAATCGATGGACAAAGAGGACAAACGGGATTAAACCAATAAAATCACCCCTTATCACCAAAAAGCAACGGCAGTGCGGAAGGAGCTGTGCAAATGCCAAATAAAAATTTAACTGTGAACGAAAAAGTCTTTGTAGAGGATTGGAGCACTAAATTGTGGGAAGCTAGCAAGCTCATTAAGATCTTAAGCCATAATACACAGTTAATGATGTCAAACGCCTATACGTCAGCAGTGTACGAGCTTTGGTCGATTACGAAGAAGACACAAAGACTACATTACCGGCTAACATGAGGGTATCTGATCCTATTAAGGCTGCAGCAGAGAATGCGACCAAATCCTGAAGAAAGATGCATTGAATAAGCTCAAAACTTGTAATACCTGAAATATTGCAATCTAACATACAAATCGCTAATACTACTACGGTCATGTAGGAAAGGCCCACGTTCTTTCAAATCACCAAACTTGAATTAACCTTGAACTTGAAATGAGCTTTGTACACCACAACGCTTGATCTTATTTTGAAAATAAATCACATAGCGAAATACGTCTGTTCTCATATCAAAAGGCCCGTCTCTTACCAACAGCTTCTGTTAAATATCACTCACGACCAATTACGATACACATTTCAACTAGGCAATATTGCCTACTCTTACAACTTAATTTACAATGAAGCGGATTCCCATTCTTTAACATACCATAAGGGGGCCTATGGTATGCTACTATAGTTTGCGATTCCGTCTGTCTAATATTATTGCTTGATTGAGAATTATCGTTGCTTGGATATGCACTTACCTAATAGAACGTTGTGGATCCAGAAAGGGGAACCAGGGGCTATATAGGCCGCTGAAGAAACGGAAAAAGTGTCAGAATTTTGACAGACAATGCCACAGCGCAATCGGTTGAATGTCACTCCACCTGGTGATAATGACAGCGATTTTCCATGTTATTTTAAACATTATAATGTACCTCATTATTACTTTTGTTATTAGAATTTTATTGAAAAATAAATTTTATCCAAACATTGCTGTCTTTCGTTCTACGTTTGAGGAAGAATCCGTAAACTCTGAACGTGCGTTCTATTTTCTGCAGAAAATTCTATATATACGCTATGGAGTTAACTTTAGACAACACAAAAGAGAAGCCGAATAAAATTTATTAACAATAAATAAGCTTATTTCTGAGTAAATGAAACTCAATAAGAATTACCTTTAGATTGCTCTATTCAAGAAAATTGTGTATCAATAAAGCGAAGCCAATTGGAACGTAAATAATAACCACGTTACATAGACAGGAATCGTCGATATTGGTATAAATTTCGAATGTACCGAAGAAATAAAGAGAGAAATGGATATGGTTAGAGAAGGAAAGTCCATCTCCCCGAAACCACAATATATCATAAAATCGTATTTCAGGCCGCCATTCACAACCAGCACGGAGAAAATTAAAACTTAGCCAACAGAGGCCTGGCTGCCTGTAGTGGAGGATCAAAACGATATTTCAAACTTAGTTTATTACGAACTTTCTTAGATTTCTGGTAATATAACTTTTATCGAAATGCCATTATCTCTAGTATTTTTATCATGGGACAGAAGGGTATTTTTGTTGCACCCACCGTCTTCTTTTTTAATAAACTATTATTGAAGAAGTTAGTACGTTTCGAGAAATTCACACAGTGGAAAATTTATATTGTTTTACTACTACCAATGATAACTTTAGAATTGAAAATGTCGGTTCCATCAACTTGAAACTTTTCCAGTTAAGTCTAAAGCTAACATCTGCTTTGAGACAAGAATTAATAATTTATCTTATTAAATAAAGCTATACCTACATAATGAAAATACTTCCTGCATATAACAATTTATTCATTTGAATTTAAGTATTAATATATTTAGTCTATTTAAACACAAAAATCTACTATATACATTAAAGGTAAATGTAGAAAATTTACAGTAAAATTATGAAAGAATTCGTACAAAGCACGACAATTGAGTGAGGTCTCGGATGTCCGATATCACTTACAATGCGAAATACCAACCATATACGTTATTTAATGTTATTGGTATTCCTGGATGGTGATATACATACATAGATGACATAACTGCAACTAGATCAGGCAGCTTCTTTAGTGAATCTCGTGAAGTGAAATATAAACGTACTTAATACATATTAACTTTCGCTAATTGAATATTTTTAGATACTGTTCTATGCACACCATAGTTAGGAAGCTGGTTGCAGTTTACGGTATATGATTTCATATGCAATACAGTTTACATCTATGTAGCTTAGGAAAAATGAGAGCTGAGCTTAGGTTGCGCCGATTTTCTTTTTAAGAAATTTTGAAGTTGAAAGAAACATTGCCGCGGATTATATCATCGTGTCTGTTTTTGATATGTTGTATTAAAGGCACTGTATAGATGAAATAAAGACCAACATGTAAAAAAGTAACTATAAAATCATTTCATCGTATTTTTTCTTTAAATTTTTCTCTTCAGTAGAGTCTCTAGAAAAATACAAAAACGGAGGTAGACATAAAGGTTTCTCATGAAGTGTACAATTCCAAGAACAAATATTCGGATTGTCTATTTTCTATTTTAAATTTAATAGAATATTTATTTATTTCACAATACTATTTTCGGCCTCACTTTCATCTTCACCCTCTATTATGGTGGATTCTTCATCTGTAATTATAGAAACATTATAATGTTCGACACAATCTATATTAATTTTATAAAGGGATTGACTGACTCATCAATGCAGAGCTGAAACACGAAATATGGAGAGTACGTTCCTTTTGTGGGTAGATGCGCAACAATTTTTGGAAATTTAGCCCTTAAAGGTGTAAAATTGGACGTCTGGGCGTTTGGGAGTCTCATGATTTTTTAATTTAGAAAAATGAAATTTGGTATTAATGCTTCTGGTTGGAAGCAAAGAAATGCTGTTGAATTTCGGAACTTGTCCACGCGCAATATATTCTCTTAAGGATTGGTTTTCCAAAAAGCCTAAGTAACAATTGCCATATTTCTAACTTCAAAAATTGGCGGGACTCTCACAATACCTTTCATCCCCTATTATAACCCGTTAGAGGATGAATTTTTCAAAAAACGGCTGAAACTAGGTTTTTTCTTAAAGCTGACAGCATGAATTTCAATTAAAGATCTATCCTCAGTTCCATGTGAAATATTGATGAAGGTAACACCTTTTAATCCGTGCATATGCTGTATTAGGCGCCTGCCTTCCATCAATCAGCACTGAAATAGTCTGCCTTTTCTATCTTTAACTTTTTATAATCATTAAAACCATGACTCTTAAAGGCAAACACAATAAAATGATTTCATATTTATAAAATATTGTAGCCTTTAAAAGGCAGCATTATCCAGACGGCAGAAGTAACGTTCCTTGCCCTTCCCTAAATACAAGCATTAAAATGTTAAAATTCTTTTCATACACTTCACTTGATTTACTAGGTAACAAATTACCTACAATATACTTTTCGCTATTTCTGGCAGCTAGGTGGAGTACAATGTATAAACTCCTACATTTAATATCGTCCACTTCTCTTATAGACTTTTTAGTACAGACAACATGACAGTTTTTGAATTTAAACAATGTCAGTGTGACAAACTTTTATTCAACGTCAATGGACCAACCGCCATATCACAAAAGTTTAAATTTCTCCAATAAAAAATATTGCTGTATTTTTATATCATAGTATAGCAAAGTAAAAAAGATTGTATAAAAAACCCGTTTCATAAGGCATCTCGTTGTATACGTCGGAATTTTAAAAAACGAGCCTAATGCGAGTTCTATGAACAGTCAAGTAGTACGGTAAAAGTGGCTAAATGGTTTCAAGCGAAGCTCGTGGATCACCATCAAATCGATCAAACCGTGTACTTACTATATGCATTTTAGCATAGTATCCTGTGTCAAACAAGCATAAAGCCGCCGTACTTCACATTAATTTGCCATTAATACAACAGCATCTATTGCTTGTGCATTGGTGCGCATATTGAGCCGTACCCATTGCCGACACAGCGTACTAGTAGCGGTTCAATTACAGTACCTCAAGCACGAAATTATAAGACTCACGGCAAACCTGTATCAGCGATTATTCGCACAAACATATGAATTATTTGATCGAGAATCAGTTGAGTTATTAGTGCTTGAGGTAGTAGACGTTTATATCAGTTTCGGTGGTAAATTCGGTCTGGTGGTAGACGGATCCTTCAGTGTAATATGAGCTGCGGTTTCGACAATTCTCATATTTTTTACGAAGGGTAATGATAAGAGTCGGAGTGAAATCGAATAAATACATTATGGAACCTACACGTAGAAGGAACTTATCGATTTGAGTGAAACTTGGCATTTTTGTGTCTCTCTAGTTCTTAGTTATCGGTATTTTGAATTTGAACTGTCGGTGTACAAAATTAATACAAAATTTAAAACGAAACAAACTAAATTATTCAAGAACTGGAATGAAACTATATACAGCGTGTTCTAATTATTTGGAATAACGCTTCTACGGCCACAAGAGTATACTGTATAAAAAAATTTTGTATGTAAAGGTGTTTCGGCTAGATTTTAGATTCTTTTTGGGTAATGCATTAAGAAGATAGAAAGTTATAAATCTTTTAGCTACTTGATTTTTTTTAGTTATAACCATAAAATTATGCTTCCTGAAAATGTTGCAAAGAAAAAAAAAACTGTAAAATATGAGATGTAAAATTTTAATCCATATATTTTTATTTAAGAAATTTTAAAAATCCAAGAGAAATGTTCAAAATGCACGCCATTAACAGCTTGACACTTATCTAGTCAATTGCTAAATTGATGAATTAAATTTCTGAGTGGATTTCCAGAAAAGTGCATCACGTCATTAAAACATGGCAACGAACAAAAACGAATTAAACAGCAAACGTTGGCCCTAGCGCAAAAATCCATTTGCAATTTTGATTAAGCAATTCGCGCGCTTACGATGTTAGTATATCTGTTGTTTATCTGCAGAAACTTGGAAACCCAAATTTGTTCGCGGCGTATATGGCGTGAAGCTTTGTAACGAAATGCACAGTAACCGTGTGATTTCCTCACTAAATAGCTGTTATAGTTCATCAATATTTCCTGGATAGAAAATTACAGGGTGTAAGGTCTGGTGATCGTGGTACCCATTTAACTCCCAATCTTCCTATCTAATAATTTAGAAAAATATCAGTTTCTGACACTGGTTTGATAATGAGATGATGCACATCTTACTGGAGCCTGGGATTTAGGTTATTGTCTATTGAGTCCTCTTTGATCTCCATATCATTAGAAAGTATTACCCCAAATAAGCTGAAATTTCTATCCCCAGTAGGATTTCCGTTGGTAAAGAATGGATCCTCGTCGTAAATTCCTGTCCATGCGCCTATTTTTTGTGATCTGTAGGTATGGTGGTGGATCATGCAATTAGGATTTTCATGTAAAAGTATGCTTCCAAGGTTAGAAGACGTTCCATTTTGTATTATTTAGTTTAGGATTATATATTGTTAGTACTTCTACATGACAAATTACATCAACATTTTCAAAGATATGCAAATTATTCATTTAAAAAAAAATATTGAAATTTCTTGAAGCTGCATTATTTACTTAAAAAATTTCACTTTCCCTTTAATGATGTATTTTCCATGGATATTGTTTGCAAATTTAAAAATATACCTTTAATCTTAATTTTACAAATTATTAATTGAATATCTGCCCATCTGAGCAATATCTATTCATATTCATTTCACTTATTGCTGGAAGAAGATACACATTTAATTAATAGGTATATCTGTGTGTGATTTCTTAGTTCAGAAGTTTCAAACCTAGAAAAAAAATATTGAACAATATCGATCGTGTTATATACATATTTTTTTTAATTTCTGAAAGGTTTAGCAGTACCTTGTTGTTCAAGTTACAATGTCCCTGCACAATTTGATTGGCAAACTTCTTCAGCTCTTTTGCTGTTAAGCAGACGGAGCTGAATAAATTTAGTAAGATGACCTTGGGAAACGAGAATATGTTTATACCGATCATTTCCTTGGGACTGCATGTTGATTAACTCTATCTGACACCTCGCATACATTTCACTACTTAAAATTACACATATTTTATTTAGGATTATATATTGTTAGTACTTCTACATAACAAATTACATCAACATTTCCAAAGATATGCTAATTATTCATTTGAACAAAATACTGAAATTTTCTTGAAAATGCATTATTTATCTTTTTGTATGTTAATTGCAGTCAGCGTCAGTTTAACATATTTTGCAGTAATAATAAAGGTGCAAGTAGTTAATTCGAGTCTTTTTGCATATATGGTTGCTGCAAGTTAAAACAAAAAATCATACGTCAATACAACGTTTTCGTGCTATTATGGGATAGGAAAATGTACCCGTATCCATAACCTTAATGCAAATGTCTTTGTCTTAATCACGTAGGAGAGTATTCAGTCAATAATTGCAACTGGCAATTGCGAAAACTCCTACAAATCCATCTAATTACATGCTTCATATTTATTTATGAAAACATTAATACATACTTCCTTGTTGTATGCCTTGTTTACGAGTGAATTTAAATGAAGAGGATGAAAGCTTTGAAACAAATATGTTGTCAAAAACTAATCGGAAGTACGGTCAAAGTAAACGCGTCGCTGAATTGTTAATATTCTGCCAGTATTAGTTGTATGCATTCCAATTCAACACAGTACATACCTTTTTCCACGTTGTCTATACTGGCGTATGTATTTTCCTTTGTACGACTTTAATTATAACATGTACGTTTCATGGACAGCCTACTGGAAACGAATATAGTAAACAACAGCAGTTAATAACGTTCCGGCGTATACACTGCTATTTTACTATCAACTATTCAAGTAATCAAGTCAAAGCATTGTACGGCAGTATTTCGAAAAGTTTCAAACCTCAACACGCAGATAACACTTGTTAATGTATGCATAATATACTTGAAATTAATATAAATTTTTAAATGATTTGCTACAGTAACCAAAAAATTGTGCTAGCCTCCTCATGGTAATGACTAACGGCGAAGGCAATGTGAGGAGGGAAAAAAGACACATTAGCTCATGGATATGTTTCTACCTACCCGGGACGTCAGCATCAAGCATGGTAAGCGTGTGGTGACCATTTACATGCACAGATTCTTTTGTCGCTGCTGTCAAGACAGTACATATATATTTCTTGGCACTAAAGGACGCCAAGAAATTCCTGGCAAATAGCAGCGTTAGGTGAAAAAAAAAACACACTCGGAGCCATACGATGACACTGCGTAAACAGAAACATATCCGTCTGCGAACTATGTCATTTCTCTTCTCACATTGCTTTTGCCATGAGTGACCTCACTAATTCCATGAGGAAGCTACATTAACATTCTTTTTTTGGTTATTGTTTCTATCCACTTTCTGATATTTGTAACAACTTTGCACTCAGCAAACTATCAAAGCAATTTAGTTTTATAGTTCCCTCTCAGAACACTCGTCAACTTCTGTATGCATGTATATGCACTTGTTATTGGTCACTAATTTAGTTACGCGAAAGACAGGTTTAGCAGCATCATATGGCTTATGTTCACCCCCAACGCCAATAGTTTCGCATAATATAAACCATCCCCGACGCCATTGCTAATTAATTCATAATGAATAAAGCGCAGCACTACCACACAAACTCACCCTATGGGGATGTTGCGCGAATGCGCCCACAGTTAAATATGCATACGAGTGCCATAATGACGAAGGGAAGCCGAAAGGATCTCCGTTTAAAAAAGAGGAGACGACTACATTAGACGCCAAATTACGTTAATTTTTTCCCTACTTCGAAGCGGTTAATTGTCAAAAGCGTTATACGTTGCGAGCTAGCGGTCCGCGTAATTACTTTCTTTCAGGATATGTTTCTGGATTTAATGTGAATGCTGCGAAACGTGTTGTGCGTAATGAAAAAGAATCAAGAATTAAATGGAGCAAGTAGACGGCTCCCTGAAAGCGAATAGAGTCTATTGAGTGCGATACGTTTAGGTCGCCCTTTTCGAGCCAGTGTCCATACTTAATTCGCTTTGTGCAATTAACATAATTAGTGTAGCTGAAGAAAGAGAACCTGTTGTACATGCGCGCACATATTCTGCTCCTTGTGCATACGTCTAGACATGTAAACAATTTAGCATTTAAATTGAACAGATTTGTAAGTTTGCATTATGAGAGGGTACGTCTTTATTTTACATATATACGATAACTATCGGTATGTTTTCATTATATGTTTCTTTCAATATACTGCCGGTCCGCTGCGTCTGTGGTATTGCCATTGGCGCAATACTGCAGTATTCGCTAATTAAAGGCGAATTGTTAAAATAAAAAGATAAATCCTAAATAAAGATATCGCGGATACCCGGAATGGCTCCAGCATTAATTCTGTTAGCAGTGTTGAAAACTTTTCATTGCAATTCGTTCAGGTTGTAGGCTTATTATACAGTCCCAAATGAATATATCTAGCGGCGTCAAATTAGAAGAGGGAAGGTGCTATACTTTTGTGCCATCTGCGCTTATAAGATAATCCCGACAGGTTTCCCTTAGAGACTGCAGCAGGGCCCTTGTTGGTAAATATCGTTGAAAATAAATACAGTAAAAAGAATAAAAGAATGCAAAGAGCTGAAAGAACGCAGTTTTCTAATAACCCTGAATATTTAATAACAATTTCATATTTCCCGAAACTACGAATAGGTGGTTATAGCACCGAACCCATTGTTTAAAAATATTTTTGCCCACGAAACGCCTCCGGTTGAACTGGAAGTGGTTACCCACCTTTTTGTTTTGAATAAATTGGCATACTTGGTCGTAGAGTTGCGCGTACCACAGCCTTTACCTTTTTTTAAAAATAAGAAAAGTGGTAACCACTTCCTGCTCAACCGTAGGTGTTCTAAGCGAAAATATTTTAAGTTAATGTAATTCAAATTTCTATCTAAAGTTTCGTGAAATACCCTGTATACCTACCTACTTAAAGGTTTTAGTAATCACATCATTGGAGATTTTTCACTTTGCTAATTTATTTAAAGAATTTCATTTTCCCTTTAATCATGTATTTTCCATGGATATTGTTTGCAAATTTAAAAATATACCTTTAATCTTAATTTTACAAAATTATTAATTGAATATCTGCCCATAATAACGTAACACTCCGATCTCACCGAGAATGAATTCATTAAATTACTTAAGTTCATATTAGAAACGACCATCATTTGATAACAAATTTTTGCTCAAATTTTTCGAGTAGTATTGAGATAACCCTCCAATCCTATCCTGGCGAAAATTGATCATTTTTTAAACCTAGTCTTACCAACTTGGCCAATCCAGCTAGATTTCGTTAGAAAGTTTGTGAATTGCCTTTTATGTTCTCTTCCAGAAAATGCATGTAAATTTCAATTAAAATCATTTAACCAAAATAATCTGCATATATAGTTTACTACGGAGACGGAGGCAAGAAGCCGTCACCCTTAAGATGAAAGATATAAGAACAGTCTAGCAACATCGTACTAAATAGGTATCAAAAACTCATACATTCCGGAAGATATATATGTATGAATTACAATCATCCTATGAATCAAAAAATGAACGTAATTGATGATGATATGATAAATAGGGTAGTGACATTTTCACGTTCATATTTTCGTAAACAATACCTAGACAAACCTTCGAATATTGTCCTTAGAAATAATCAAATAGTTTATTTATCAAAAAGGTCTTCCTCACTTGATTTCAAATATAACGTAATTTAGTTCCTTTCAAATTTTGTAATACATTTGTCAAATATCGACTTGATTAAAGTCCACAATTACTGAACGTTATAGTGATTGCAACCTCACGAAACAGGCTAGTACGCTAATCATTCACGTTAACAATACCTTGCATGAAATGAATTTCAATAATGTTTTAACAACTGTGTACGACTATAAATCGTTTTTTTCTTCTTGAAATGGTTAACGCTATACGCGTATAACCTATAACACTAGGAATTTCAGATGACAGAAAAACTGAGCAATATCTATTCATATTCATTTCACTTATTGCTGAAAGATGATACACATTTAATTAATTGGTATATCTGTATTTTGATTTCTCAGTTCAGAAGTTTCAAATCTCGAAAAAAAAATATTGAACAATATTGATCCTATCATATACTTAATGTTTTTAATTTCCAAAAGGTTTAGTAGTTACACCTATTTTAAGTAGTGAAATGTATGCGAGGGGTCAGATAGACTTAATCAACATGCAGTCGCAAGAAAATGATTAGTATAAACATATTCCCGTTTACCAAGGTCATCTTACTAAATTTATTCAGCTCCGTCTGCTTAAGAGCAAAAAAGCTGAAGAAGTTTGCCAATAAAATTGTTCAGGAACATTGTAATCTGATCTTAGAGTCAAAGGTCACTAGAACAGACGAACCAATATATAGAACACACGCTACGCACGTGGTTGGCAGATAACAACACTCAAAAATGGTTAGAAGGATCGTTTAGTTAGTGAAAAACGGAGGCCATCACACTAGCATTAAGTGGAGTGTTCGAGACGAAGTCAAAAGTTGTTCTAAGAAGTACTTGTGTACTCCAAGAAGTAGCTGATGCCAATTCAGAGAAAAATTAGAAAAATCGTCAGGATAAAATAGAAACAACCGATGATAAAGCATGAACCGAATATTCGCTCACCGGTTGATGATGAGGACCATTCGTGTCCTCGAAACGGCCGTCCCGGACTAATTATTATATGACTATATAATAAATTAAACTTGTGTGGTGCGGAGGGTGCCGATACTTATGTGTTGTTTACCATACTACGCCACAGTCCTTGCTATCATTATTAAATAGAATATACTTAGGAAGCTGTTATGAGCGTATCCCTCTATTTCATCAACTTGAGCTGCTATTATACTTCGCCGTTTATTTATTACAGCGACTGATTTGAGTTCCCCTATAGGGTAGTAAGCATATCGGGATTTAAGCAAACGATTTTTGCTTCGTTCTCCTATTTTCTACTAAAGCAGATCGTGATGTTATTAGTAATAATGATAATAAATAATTAGGACGGCCTCGACAAAATCCGGATCGATTGTGTCAGAATAGTAAGAAGAAAAGCTTATAGCACCCCTTCTACTGGTTTAAAGCTGTAGCTTATAATACTCAAATAGAATCTGCAAAGGCTGCCATATCCATTTTCAAATAGGTATGCCTAGAAGGTATCGAATTAAATTCACAAAGCTATGTTTGCAAATTCCGCCAGGAGGAATACAGAGTATTTTGTATTCGTTCTTCTGTGCAAATTATTTTATCCACTTGCATCTGCGTTGCAACCGCGAAATACAACAATAAAAGCAAAATTTTTGAGATTCCGATTCGCTTCTGCTTTACATTTCCACATTTTCCGTTCCCTCTTCGTTCCTTTATACTCTTTCCGAGAGATGAATGTCCGCCCCATTGCCACAGCTCGCCATCAATAACCTTTTATATCCATCTGTCGTATCGATTACCCGCAGGTCCAACATGTCGATTCTCAACGGCGAAACTTCCACCCTGAAAACCTGCGACCGACCGTTAGAGACGAAATGGAAGCCTCACTTCTATTCTATAAATCTGTCGAAGGCACCATTAAATTGACGAAGAAACGCGCGTCATAGTGTTAGTAGTATCATGCTGGATGATCGTTCAATCATTAGAGAAAAGATACATTACAAATGGGAGATTGAACTTAAGGTAAAGTATATTTTATTAATTTATTTTTTGCACTGATATTTTTGTTAGTCTAGTTCAACAAAATAATCCCCCTAATCGAATTGGAGGAGCGTTAATGTACTTGACATACTAGATTAAATTACTACCCGATGTGGTTCTTGACCTACCCTACAACGACCTTTTCAGATTCTTATTGTGATTCTTCTCATTAGCTTTGCTTCCTCGCTTGGCAATCTTGTGAATGATCCCACTACATAGGTTTTGGCTTTCGGGTAGCCCGAGCCCATTTCTGAGAGCCATGCTCCTGCCAGTGCCATACATTCCCACAAGACATGGACGGCAGTCTCTTTTTCCACCTGGCAGAATCTACATGCTAGTTCCTCTATTAAGCCCAGATTACATATGTGGTTTCTGAGCATGCAGTGTCTTGTTAGCAGGCTCACTATTGTTCTAACCGACTTCCTGTTCCTGCTCAGTACGTCCACTATAAATGTAAGCCTGTGTCCAATCGGAAATTGCTTGGTCTGCCTCTGACCTGCAGCAGCCTTCCACCAGTCTTAAGATTTCTTATCTTTCCATTGTTTAGTGGTTGCTTTTATGCCGCATATGCCACACCTACCGAGTGCATTGGGCTATTTTCAGCAGTTGACGAGCCTGCTCGGACTAATTCGTCTGCCTTTAGGTTACCTCGATAGCCTTCGTGTTCTGGTACCCAAGCCAGAGTCATGCAGTCGCACACCAGTGTTGAATTCGCCTGTCTGAAGTCTAGCGCTTTTATTACTGCTTGACTGTCTGAATAGATAGCAACAGATCGATGGTTATCTGGTTGCCAGTCTAATTTTTCAATACTCCCCACTGCTACTATTTCGGCTTGAAATACTGTGGCGCTTGGAATTAGACTTAGTGTTTAGATATTGACATACTACCGCGCGCTGGTTATCAATTCGAAAGACAGTCGTCCGATTTGCTTCACCAATCTAAAATTTATCATTTTTGTATTTATGTATTCCACATATCGGGGTCTGCTGGTATTTCTTTACACAGAGATCAATGATAAATCAGGAACATCCGCGCAGGTTAATTAAGAGATTATTGCAGCAACAAACTTATATCTTAACCTTCGTATTTTTGAGGAAATGAACTAATAAGTCGAATACGTCCAGCTGCATACTATCACCCGCACGAAATATTTATCTGCGGTTAGATGTTGAGAATGAAACTTATTGTGAAGTGTTTAAGTATGCCAGCGTTTACTAAAAACATACATAAAATCTTCATTGGTATTAAATTAAATAAAGTAGCTAGTATTCCAAATCCTGAGAGCTTGTTAAAAAACACATAAGACATCAAGCTAAGAGGAATCAAAAAAAATAACACTACAACTCTCACCTATTTCATATTTTTAGCGCGACCAACGATGAATTTCAACATGACGGCTGTCAAGGAGACTTTAGATCAGCTGTGTAAAGAAAGGAAATTTACAATTTAAATATCTAGTGCTCAATCCAGGCATCTAGAAATTCTTTTACCCTGGCCCACTTGCGGCATTTTTTTGTCGCAGACCCTTTGCATGCCTAAGCCTACACATCAACTGTGTTTCTCACTAATAACCCTTTTGTTTACTTACATTCGACTATATTTGATTGTCTTCGATTCCATGCGGCCACGTTTTCGGTTTCAGTTTCCCTGCGTATACGTGTGATGTAAATTTGTTTAACCCTCAAGTACTATCGTGTTTTCAGGTAACACAACTGCTATCGTGGGGTGTATTACACCCCACTCTTTAAATTTAGCTTTTTTTTGTTAGTTATCTTTTTTTTTTCACTTTTAAACCCACAGTGTAATAACTAGACCTTTATCTTGCGATTGTTGTAAGGAAAAACAAAACTTTATTTAAAGCAAAACAGAAAATTAGGAGGAAATGTTACATTCATAAAAATTATGTAAAAAGTATTTCTTCGTACAATTTTTTCTTTTTACAAAATTGTGTTCTGTATTGTTAAGATGTCTTGGTTTTTTCTGTTACTGGAAACTATGGTCTTACTCCCTGTAAAAGAAAATGCCATTAGCATTTCACATAAAAATTCTGACAATGACGTTGTGAGGCGTACATTTTATTTGACAAAAAACATGTAATGTGTTATTTCATGTAATCAGATTTTTATAAATTTCTTACAATTTACCTTTGTAAGCATTCTGCACATTTTACAAGTTGCTCAGAATGTTCCTTGCAGACATGCTGATGACATCTATGACACGTGGTTTTTATTTTCTTGTCTCTATTTCGCCCGCAGATGTGACACCTTTTGTAGGTTCTTGAAGGTTCTGCTTCTTGTGGCTGTTGTTGTGGTGTTTCTAAGCCTAGTAAATTTTTGATAATTGAGTTTAGCTTAGTTGACAATTCTTTTGTTTGGTATCGTCTTTTTACGTGGTCATTGACGAGTTCTCTTCCTAGACGAATATAAAATTCTCTTCGTGTCATGTTAACTGTATGGTCTGAAGTGGCTAAGAAAATTATGTAACTGTTGACACGTGAAATGTCTACCATTGCTCCTAATATAGCCATTGGCCATCGTCTGGTTCGTCTTTGGCAGGAGTACGTCATACACTTCTGGTCTAAAGCATCAACTCCCCCTTTGGTACAATTGTAGAAATTTATTATTTCAGGTTTTGCATTTACTTCAACATTTCCATTGTGATGCATAGACGAAACCAACAAGACACAGTTGTTCTTTTTTGGTATGAAGGAAACCAACGTATTATCGTGCGTAAATCCAAATTTACAGGTGTTTATTGGTTGCTGTTTAGTTTGTAAAAATGCTGGCGGAATTTCGCGCTTATTCTTACGAAGTGTTCCAACATACGTTATACCAACCCGTTTCAATTCATTCAACAGCTCTATAGAAGAAAACCAATTATCTCCTGTTAGATTTCGATTTGTATTGATGATCGGAGAAATTAATTTGTGTACACTACGTGTTGGAACTGAAAGTTTGTTTGGATTGGGTTCGGTTGTCTTTCCTGTATAAATAAATGAATTGATCAGATAATGCGTTTTCGAATCGCATAAGCACATAATTTTGATGCCATATTTTTTTGGTTTACTCTTGATATATTGGCGAAAAGAGCAGCGGCCGCGAAATCCAACAAGCATTTCATCTACAACAGCATATTCGCTGCAACTGTAATTATTCGTACAGTTTGCGTTGAAAATTTCATAAATTTTTTAAATGGCAGCAAGTTTATCACCATTGTCAATCCTGTTCCTTCTAGTTGTTTGATCGTCAAATCTTAGCACTGACAAAAGAAACAAAAACCGTTGTTTAGACATGACACCTCTAAAAATATCTCGTCCCGTACCATCCGTTGCAAAAAGACTTCCAGTATCTTCGTGGTTTGATTTAAACACTCCTGCCAAAATTACAAGTCCCAGAAATGCTTTCAATTCAATCATGTCTACATGTTCAACATAACTTGCCGTTGGTCCATAAGAAGAACTCGTTTCCGTTATTTTTGCATTTGTATGCTCTAGTATTTCATTTAGAATTTCTTCCGTAAAGAAAAGAGAAAATGCTTCAGAAGGTGTTCTTGGAGGAGTATTTACTGCCGGACCCTTTGCTCCCGGTCGAAGAGTGACTATATTAGAAGATCTGGTACGTGAAGTAGCAGGAGGATTTTTGGACCACTTATATCGATTTCGTCCATAGAAGTAACTTGTTCTTGCACTGACATCACCTAAGTCTTCTTCACTTTCGTTTTCAGATTCGACTTCAAATTCTGAACATGTGTCGTGATCACTATGTTCGCTTGCTGCATCACTCAAATCATCATCACGTTCATCAGGGCATTCACTTTCACTAACATCATCGTAAAAGTTTTCGGCAAGATTTGCTAATTGTTCATCAGTTAGAAACTTTATCATATTGTTTTTACTATTCAATACACGTATTATAGAAGGGAAATAAGGAACAAGTTGACGACGCTCTGGTTTGTGAGGAACTGAGTAAGAAATTTGTTTGAGTCGAATATTTATACGCCGTACAGAAATCAGGGGAAATGCCACTATTTGATTTGTAAAAAATCACCGAAGTCGAACATAAATGAGTGAATCCCCTGTACATGTAGGTACTATAATAAAAATCGCCGAATTGGAACGTATATAAGTGAATCCCCTATACTTACATGCACAACAACATCTGTGATTTCCCCAAAAGAGGACGAGGGCTATTATCACTATAAAATTCTAAATCATTGGTTAGAATACACTACGCTATTTTTGAAAAAAACAAACGTAATTGCTATCGTGGGGTGTTGAGACACCCCAAAAGCTATTTTTTGCTAAAACTGTAGAATATGGTAAATAATAAATTACACTATATTACATATCTCATTTGCATAGGCGAATACCTGGAACCTTAGAAATGTGACAAAAATAGTTTTAGAAAAAATTTAAAAAAAATGACCTCTGGGGTTCCGAAACACCCCACGATAGCACTTGAGGGTTAATATAACTATTAGTTTTTAAAACCGATCAAAGGAAATAATTAAGGCTTAAAATTTTCAAACGCATTCCAATTTATTTTGGGTTCATTTTAATTTAACCAAATTCCATGAATTCAATTCTGTAATGAAATACTCTAACCGCATAAATTTTCAGTAGAATAAAAGTTCACATAGTTAAATTCATATTTTATATCACAGATCACAAATTGCCGCGGCAAGCGCGTACGTGTAACGAAAATTTAAAATGCGAAAACGCATGTGAAAATATGGTCTAAAAATACTCTAAAATGAAAATAAATGCATTAACTAATTGGTTGAACGTAATAGAAAATTATTATATCGTACATGTATATTTATTTTTCTATTTAAAGGTTTGTTGTGTTTAGCAAATGGTCGTTATATGAAGAGATTTTACACTCAAGTTTGGCGAGACCCAATAATTGTTTTAAGTTATGCAGAAAAATATTTTGTTCGTCCAACCCTTCCATACCTTATTATATAAATTAAGAGAAAGCAAAGAAAATAATAAAACCATCTAGCTAGAATAAAGGTATTTGTAATATTGTTCATTTATACGTTAATCATCCATTTATTGTAACTGAAGCTGAGAGATAAATACTCAAAGAAGGAACCAATTACTCAAACTGCTGTGAACAAAACTTGAAGCTTTTAAAAGAAGATCATGTGAAAACTCTGCCTAAGTCTGGTGTATGGAGTAGATTACAGCTAATGGCGACAAGTAATTAGACGTGCTATTTGAAGTCACCGGAAATCCACATTCTTCTACCGTTTAAGGGTCTTTAAATCACAACATAAGTGTTGATTCACCAAGGTTCACCTTTATAAATCCACTTCATTTCAAGAATTATTTGAAAATGATTTTAATCTACGGGCTGAATTTTGCAAATTGCTGATGGACAAAATTAACAACAACGTGAACTTAATTAACAGGATTATCTCACTACATTTAAATTATTTTATGTAATAATGCGAGATTTCTTTCTGACAATATGTTATTCAATTCTTTTCGGCATCATTTCGTCAAATGCACTTGTTCGAAACCACTTATTTCGTAATTCTTCACTCTGACCTAAAGTTTCAAAAACAACCCTGTTATTAATCAACTTCTACAGACTTAATAAGTCTTAAAGGTTACCATAACCAAGTAGATTTTTTGATGAGCGGAGAACCTATCAACAACAAACATAAAAGACATCTGTTAGCTGGTCTCTAGATGACATTAAAAGAACTAAGAGGCAATAAAGACTAGAACTTCAGACATACTTTTCTACACCTTTCAGTGACTTCCATTCTTTTTGTGTACGTTTGTGTACGTATATATTTTTATCAATTTAGTTGCAAGAGTATTATAATTACAAAAATGAACGTAGAAGATAATTTGCTGGTTTACTAAAAGCTATAGTGTGTTTATCTGTACGCAGGTACATATGTACCCACAGGGTAATATACAGCATCTTTTGAAATAACCTGTGTCAAATTCACCGATGATAAAATACACTCCATAAAGTATCTATCAAAAATATTTTCGTATAGACAGAGTGATCGGCAAATAGAAACCTAGATGTTTAATTTGTAATTTTTAATAGAACTTCTTGTATATTCTTACATATTTAGTTTTCTCGTCTAGAAGTAACTAATATAGTATGGATTTCATGTGTGTCTTTGTGACAGATTTTGAGATATGTTTAATTTTGATCTCAATCGCCTAATTTAAAAACACCTATTTCTGTCAAAAATTTCATTTTAACGTAAACTTCTAAAAGATTAAATTTTATATTTGGTTCTATCTAGGTACTGCATCAGACTACGATCAAAATATACAGGGCGTTCGGTATTGAACACCAAACTTTATCAAATTCAAAGACTAGAAACGTATTTTTTATAAATAACACTATATGCCTTATATTAAGAGTAGAAGAAAGGTATTTACAGCTAAACGTGAGCTTTGCATTTGGATATTACATCCAAGCCGTTTCTGGTGTTAGTAGTGTTTGGTAACCATAACAGCAGGAAACAAAACATACTGTCATTGCTGTTCTTAACTTTTAAATCAAGGTCTAAGAGGCTACGTACGAAGTAAAGTATTTAAACAAGAGTTGATACATACCCTAAGAGAAAGGAATTGGTTGGGCCAACCAAAAATTGATTGATTAAGCCAACTTTGTTCGCTGAATATACTCAACACTCCATTTTAAAAGAACAGCATACAATTGGTTGTACCTTTTGAACTAGTTCAACTTTGAAATGAATGTTCAACCAACCTACATTAGTTAGTAGAAACCAAAAAGAACGCAAACGTAGAACCAAAAATGAGCAGTGCATAAAGAAATAACTATTCCTGAAAACGGGAAGTAAAATAAATACAAACGTCGATTGTGAACTCTGAATATGTGTTATCTTAAATAAAGAAGTCTTTATGGAACTCGTCTGTTGTATGAAGGGAATTTTGTGGTTATTCTAAAAGCAATATATTTTGTAGAACAACCCACACAAATATCGATTTAATTTAACAAAAATAATTGAACCAAAGGTAATATGATCAAGGTAAATTGGATATACTCGCTGAAGTATTGAATGAATATGCTTTTAGTTGAATGAATACGTAAATGTGTAACACTTCGTGATTTGTTGGGTGAACCACTTCCGTTTTGTCAGGGTATGATTTATGTATGAAGCATAAATAAGTAGCTAGTTATTAATTATTACAGTAAGAGTTACAATGAAGTTGTTGAGTTTGTTCTTTATGTACTTCAATTGTGCTACATGTTATTCCTTTTTTTTTAATTTTTTGTTTTGATTTGAAATTGATGCTGGAACCCTTATATAATTATATCGCCAGGAAGGATAAATTAGCATTGTAATTGATTTCATTGTCTCTAAATTAATAGAATGAACGTTTCCAATAGCGCCAAATCTCAGCTTTAATTTGACAAATGTTTTTGGTTGTAGACATCGCCAGTCAGGATAGAGCGGCTTATACATCATACTAATTAAAATACACCATTTTCTTCAATTCTTTTGTAGTACGTAAATTGTACCTATTACCGAATTGCTCTATACTTGGCTCGAAATTTTACCACCAGAAATTATTTGGATGCAATTTCCAAATACAAGTCTTGCCTTTGACTGCGAATAGCTACTTGGCCTTAAAATTTCGCAGCAATAGTTTTAAAACGTCAATGTTGGTATCCTTTCTTTACAGATGTTACGAAAAACAGACAGCGCTAACATCAGAAACCACTTGAATGCAATACTCACACTTAACTGTAGATATGTTAGATAATATATATCGCTATATAAAAACTTAACAATTTTCTATACGGTAATATTTAAATAAAATTTGGTAAAATTTTGTAAAGCTGTGAACTGGATGCCAATATTTACGAAATGATTTTGTATGTGTGTAAAAAGAAATTTTGTGTTAAAAACATTCAACAACTGTCTTGATATTCTACAATCAAAATCAATCTCCTTTAAGTAAAACGATTTGCTTAACTTGCGGCTAATTATATTATAAAATGTAGGCAAAGTTTATACTCAATTGCCAAGCTGGTCGTGTTACGATGACTGCCCTTTTGTACCTCCGGTGTTACCTGAATTACTACCAGTCTTTGCATCCTCGTTGAAATACTCTTCATACAATGTACCAAAACCCTGACGTTAATAACAGATTAATTTACAAGGGTAACAACATAACTTGTATAGCCGTAAGGTAATGAGGTAGGGCAAAGGCTATCTGCTATTTGGAAATATTTTGTTTTAGAAACAGACGAACTGAATTGTTGTACAAACTCTAATTATGTCTATTTATAACAATACTCGCCGAAGAGTAATCTGTACGGGAATGGAAATTCAAATCAATTAATTGATGCAGACGTTATTTATGTCAACACCATTATCGACAAATTGCAGTAATGACAGTTTCTCTACGTCTAGGTAGAGTCTGGTGATAGGCATGTAACTAAGATTAGACATGAAGTTCGTTGCAATATTGATTTTCGCTGACGCGATATAATGATTTGTGAAATTGTTTAAAAGAATCCCTTATTGAGGAAGTTAGTAACAGCAATGTAAATATTATATGCAGTTCTGAAAGATTTAAAATGTATTGACCAACACAAAAAATATGACTCACGAAGAACGAATTAAACTACGCAAATTCAATCACTCCAACACAATTACGTAGGTTTACGAATCACTTTTAAAGAAATTTAGCTGGCACACGCGGTGTGTCCCCGAATTTACGCACGGATAATAGGCATAATTCAGGCAGACAGAAAATATCGAGTTGAAATTTCATTTTTTATGGGTTCAGCTTAAGCAAAAAACTTCTACCATAATTTTATTGCTGAGAAATCAAGTAGGTTTTAAAAATTTAGAGAAAAGGAATTTCTTCAATTAGTAAAGTGTATTTTCTATATTATTATTACATTGAATAATTTTCCTAATCCTTACGTTAATCCAGGAGCACACTGTATATATGCAAATGCGTTTTCGAAATGACAGAAGTTATGTTAATACCAAACTAGTAATCATTCTCTTAGTTTTCCTGCTGTTAGCTACTCACTTGCCCCAAAAATTTGCCGATCGTATTGGAACTTTATAACAATTTATAATGACGTAGTAACAAAACCTTTGCTGAGGATGAGACACTATTGCTTTTTTCTTCAAATACGATTTATTAAATGTCATGTGTCAGATGAACAGACTTCTTATTGTTAGTCCAGAACAGGTTAGCGTACTAATGAGTTTGGATACTCTATTGGATATTCTAAAAAACAGCGTTAATACTCCACTGACACACTGAACTTTTTCTAAATATCTTGGAGGTTGCGGTTTTACCCTTTTGTTATTTACACATCATCGATACGTTTTGACGTTAATATGTTTACATGTGCTAACACAGCGTTCCTGGTGCAGTCGATTACAATCTACGCCATGCAGTCGAATTTGCTCGCCCTATCGTGCAGAATTAACGTGTCACATATTTTTGCAATAATTATGATTGCCCACACAAATTGCATTGCAATTACAATGATCAGTAAAATACCGCCAACTGGGGTAAAATTGCTCGAAAAATCGCGATTTTTCCGGATAAACGAAAAATTTATTTTGATGCAATATAATTTGATTGATGTTTAATCTGTCCAATACTTATCGGCGTCACTGGATTAGCTAGTATTGTTTTCTTAATTTTTTGGTTAAAATACAAAATTCTGGTTAGAGTTAAGTTTATAAATTGCAAATAAAAAATATGTACAGTGTCTTCTGTTCCCATGGAGTTGAGCAGAGGAAAAATATCTTTATTATTAATTTTATGACGAAAACTTTATTGGAAAATTCTGCTTTTTAAAGAAAGTAGCATGGAAAATGTCACAAGAGAGAAGCGTTGTTATTTACTATTTTAGACAAAATGCTTATAAAAGATAATTGTTTGTAATCCAAAAATAAACTTAAATACCACATTTAAAGTCAGAGTTTTGAATTTTATGTTTTCATTGTTATTTTAATCCATCTACAGAAATTTAGAAACTGCAGTTTATGCTCCATATTTGCATATTTGCAAAAAACGACTATTTCTTAGAAAGAGTTCCAGATTGAAACCGCAACAAGTGTACGTCGATATACCGACGCTTAAAGCTTATTGATTGCATTTAGTTCGCACATCCGGGATCACAGTTGTTCTCCAGTCTATATACTGCCGTAAATAGAAAACAGCCAATTCTTTATGCGTTGTTGTCATACGTATTGAAGAATGTAATCTACTTTACTCTGGTTGACGCTAATTGTCAACGTTACAATTCATTAACAACATCTAAGTTCATTTGTTTCTATAGTTGTACTGTTATTACAACTTCATTCTGACAACACGACTGTGAAAGTCTATGAATTTTTTCTATCTCTTCATAGGAGTCCCATAGAACATAGTTCTTCTTCTGCTCATTTCCTTAATATGTTTATATATAACTGTCACTACAGGCAGAAAGCGGATGTTTTAAATTGTTAAACGTATCAGTGAAGCATATTTTAATTTAAACGTTGACATTATAGTGAATTGCTTTCAATTTCAAAGAGACTGTGGCAATTTTGAAATAGAGAATATCATTTAGTTGTTGGCGTCCGACTTAAGGCTTACTTCTGGATTATCGATTCGAGTAGAATCACGTGAAATGATTCTATCGCCCGCTGAGATTACATCTCGAAATTGCTTGGATAGTTGCAGTTTTATCATAACCGTTCAGACGCTAACTCCCGCTTACGTTCTTCGTAACATCGATATAACTTTATATAAAAGTATACCTCCCCTTTTCGAATGTTATAACCGCAACTATTTACCTACAACGTTCTCGTAGAATGGCGGAAGGTTTGCGGAACATTTTATTCAACTTACTATCGGTGAGCGTTAATGTCGGAATTTTATCTCGACGAAAGCACTTCAAGGTATTTACTACGTCGTAATGCATATGTAGCGAAAAGTCCATAACGTAGTTCCTGGGAGCTGGCACCCTCTCTAAAAGTGAGTGTTTATTGTACGAGAAATGCGAATCGAAGCGAGCGTCTCATCGCAACCTACGTCTCGGCAGACGTTCAACAACCAGACGAAGAAAAAGAGAAGAGAAAATAACAAACCTAAAATTCGGGAAGGTGGGTGCATATATTTTTTTGTTACGTTGGTTTGTAGATTCCCCCTTTGCAAAAAAAAAAATACGCAAATTGAATATTCGATTACATAAATATCGATGTTTATACACAAGGATGTTTCGCGCGAGCATTCGTATCAGATGTTAATCGGCAATTTATGCAGAGGAAGGCTTCATTAGTGTTACTTGAAAAATATTGACGATTTTGGTATTTAATGTAAGAATGTTTTCTCAACGCATCTTATTTAATGAAAGATTTTAATTCCAATAGCAAATTGTGATTGGGAATTAATATATGTATTGCTTTCAACATTTAACCACATTTAATATTTTCACGAAAATTGCTGTTTTAAAAACTACTCGCCTAATGTCATCCTAGTCACTATAAATACAAATTTTAGGTATAGTTCTTTATACCACTCCTACATATATTGAAAAGGATAGACAGCATAGACAGTAACAGTTGCAGTATATACTAATATATACGGTTGGGATAAAGTGTGGAACCAAGTAAATATCTTTACAATTAAAACGATGATACTGATGAAGTCTTACAGGTAAGCGTAATAACACATAATGCATCTGATTTCAAATTTTCTGTTATTACTGTACTTCCGATTAAATCGGAATCAGAGTTTGTTTTTCTGAATTCGTCCATACTGGTTTTAGTACCATTATCTGTCAATAGTGGAAAGATGGAGTATGTCACGTTTACTGAGCAACTAATCTTATTTATGGCAAATTAATGAGAATGATCCTCGATAAACAAAATCATTTGAAATCATTCAAATTCATCCCCGTTTATCTACTTCTAAGAAATTCCCGAGTTACCTTTTCCAAGACTTCGCTTCGGATTGATTCACAATCAACTATTCTATTCTTTGTCTCAAGTTACGCGAAGTAGTTAATCGTCTAATATAAACGCGAGATTTGGCATGACCTCAAAGGAGAAAATCTAGTGGAGTAGGTCTGGAAAGTGTGCAGTCTACTCAACGAGTCCCCTACTTAAACCCATTGATTCGCAGAAGTAGCGTCTAAAAAATTTTCAAGAGGTCCATTCATCCCATTCATGGTTTCGTCTATAAAAAAGAACGGGTCTCCAAGCCTGTTTTCTGCAATTTCCATCTCAACATTCAGCTTTTAAGGATGGGCTTCATAAATCCAGTGAAGATTTTTATTTCTTGAATTGTGGCGATAGTGGCCTCGTCAGAAAGTACCGCATTAGTTGGAAGAGCTGTCGATCAAAATCATCTGATAATTTTTTTTTCAGGTGTACTTTATACAGATGATACTTTCTTCCTTTCTTTATTTTCCGTACAGAACGACGACTTACATCATGGTTTAGTAGTACAGTTGTGGGAGAAGTTTGAGATGATTGTTTTTCTCATTGTTTTCTCTAACACCTTGGTTAGTGGCGCTTTGAGATCTTTTAGTTCGTGGCAACTTTTTAATCGGCCCAGTAAAACTAACATTTTTTTATTATTTTAGTAACAGTTGATCGTTATAGGATTGAAGATGGCGCACTTCTGCATGAGTTCTTATACGATCGCCAAAATTGATCATCATTAAAATCTCAATACCCTGTTGTTATTTAAACTTTGAAATTAGAAAAATAATCACTGGAGACCAGATCCGGTGAATCGGGTGAGTGATTTCGAACCCCAAATTGTAAATTTTTGCCATGGCGACCACTAAAGGGTAAGACGGTACGTTGTATTGGTAAAACAAAGCAACCTTTCTTTTGAAATGAGGCAGTTTCCCCGCAATTTCTGTCTTCAACGTTCAAGTAATGATGCGTAATATGCCCCCGTCGCTGTTTTTCCTTTTTCAAGATAGTCGATTAACGCAGCTCCATGACCATCCCAGAAAGCAGTTGCCATCACTTTCCCGGCCGATGGAACAATCTTTTGGAGTCGATCTCCTCTTCGCACTCCAGTGTTTCGACCACAGCAGTGTACTGGTCCATGCAAGTTTCATCTACAGTTATGAATCAACGCCAAATCTCCTCCCTTAAACTACCTTAACAGAGCGTTGGAAATGTTCATTCAGCCGTTTCTGGTCTTGAGTAAGCAAGCGCGGCACCCATCACGCGGTTAGTTGTTTCTTATGCAAGTCCTCGGCGCAGACTCCTCATCATTAGCGTCGATGCCGGCTTTAGTTTGCGTAGGCGTATTGCCTTTCAGATACAAGAGTTTAATGACTCCTCAATGTTCGACCTTTTCTATTTTTACGACTGACATAAGCGACTGTTAAATAAAAACTGAGTGTTCAATATGGCGGAATTTTTCAAAAGCGCATGCGCAATTATATTGCTAGAATATTTTTGACAAGTAGCGCCATCTTCATGTTGAGATTGAAAACTTTTTAGACTAACCTGGTAATTTTCTAATAGCAGTGTAGGAACAATTCATTTCCAAATCCTGAGTGTATTTCCAAGGATTTCAAAATATCGTTCGTTGATTGTCATAGTGGTGCAACATTATGGCCATTTTAAAGATGGTTGAATTTCTCAAAATGGATATTAAATGTAGTATCTTGATAATTTCGAAGAGAGAAGCATAATATTGCTTAAAGTGTGAAGGTATAAAGGTATACTTTGAACAGTGAAAGTTTAACTTCACGTTATTTCTGCATTCACGTCATTTACCAGATTCAAATTAAAAATCTTGTAAGTACCTCAATACGACATTGTACGACATGTGCTAGCGACCGTAGAAAAGGAATTATATGTGATAAAGCGAGTATTCCATAAAGATTATTACGGTCTGAGAATGCATGTCAGCAATAGGAAAATTGTACCCGCAGGGAGACTATTTATTTCAACAAAATCTAGCGCATCTAAGCACTGTTACATCTACGAATCAAATGGTATGCAGTCCAGATTTAAATGTAATTGAAACTTTGTGGCATAAAATGAAGCAATACTTAAGAAATAATCCACAACGAACCATTTCAGAATTACAGAATAAATGACAAGAAATAAAGAACAAGAATATTGTAACTCTTAAAGGCTAAAGAAGAGGTAACTCCTCTTAAACTGTGGTTATTTGCAATTGTCCGAATATATTGTTCTCAGCAGTTTCGATTATTAAAAATTTTCAAAATATTCTAGAAAGGTTGTATATACCTTTAAAATTAAAATTCATCTTATAGATTGATCATACCAGCGACATATTTTAAAAGTTACCATCAAGTTAGGGCTCGAATACATATGTGAGCCCAGCATCTTTCTCATAATGACAACTAACGAAACATATTCTGAATACCCTAGCATATTTAATTACTTGTTAGTCAATAAAGAGATAATATTGTTATTTGCAAATGATTAAAAATATAGGATACAGTTATTAAACATTAACATTATCTTCCATAATAAAGCTTCTATTAACAATTGATACTATTCTGTGCACATTTTATTGCACGTGTAATAAAATTCAAACAAGTAATCCGGAAAATACGTAATGTTTTCAGTAAGGGTGTCACAGTGTTTCAAATGTTTACATTCCTTCCGTGTACTATCAAGTGAGATAATCTCTTTCGCGCGTACTGCATAACTTCTGTTATCTCACCGTCTTACATTTTCCATCTAAACTCGACGGTAACGTAAAGACGTAAAACTTTCTTTAGATATCCGCCTTCTACGTTTTCTTTTATTCGTCTATTTCTTTAATTCGGAACCTCCGACACTTGGCGTTTACTGATGTCATCTTGGAAATCATCTTGGGATTAAATTCTGATTAGATAATTTTTAACTTCTATGACAAAGGGAAGTCCTCGCGAGGTTTTAAAATATTATTAATACGGTGCCGCCGGAACTCTGCAATTAGTCTAATTACGCCGTATTCCACCAAAAACGTAATTAGGTTTCTCGTTTGACTAAAGAAAGCTCAACTTGAATTTGCGTTCTACCGCGAACATGAATTCCTTTGACTTTATGTGGAAAACTTTATGAACTCGTCGTAATAATAAGTAATTTGACAATATGATTATGATGTTTTCGGGTTCGTAGGTTTCGCCATTAGGGTGTCTACTGTGATGGAGTAGCAGAGGTATTCCTTCTGCAACGAATATTATACACCACCTCTAAATCAAATATTTATATTTTAGATGTGGCTAGATTTTAGAACTTGAAAACTAATGCGCTATATTAAATGTGCACCACTCTAAATGTGTAGTTCTGACATTACGAAATCCAAGAAGTGTTATTAGTCGAATTAGTTATGAAATATGTTTGATCTAATGTTCAGACTCGCAGACCTTTTCAATTAGGAAAATATAATGTACTAGTCATAGTTGCTGCATTAGTGTCCAACGTCACACGAAAATGTGATGTGTGTCCTTATTTGATTTAGAAATCCCCGAATACATGACAAAGCTTGATGATTCCCAATATAGCAATCTAGTTATTCATGGTTTTTAATAATAATAATAGTCTTTATTGCGGCATTTAATTTTCTAATACAAAAAATAGAATTATGAATTTAGATACGCCAATATAAGATTAGAAATGGAAATTAGCACAAGTTTCTGAATTTAAATCTGCAAGCGAGCTCCAGAAAGCTGCTCTAGCTAACCTACTTTATTTTTAAAACGAAAAGGACAATGGATACCTAATCACAAAATTCTGCAAATTCTTAGACTAAACTATATATGCGTATAGAATAGTTACAGTAATTTATAAGTATGCGTAGTAATTTGTTTCAGATGTTTCACTTAATATTAACAAGACAACACACCGAGTAATATAGCATAATTTATAGTCAAATACTCAAATTCATAGTAGTTATTCTTTTTTATAAGAACGTTCAAACCTATGACCAAAGCTGATGGTCATAAATGGTAGACAAACGTACCAAGAATTTATTGTAAGCGTACGGTTCGGTACCATCCTGAGGCATTGAGTTAGAGTTAACCTATGGAAATACATCCAAACGAGATGAGCGAGATAAAACCGTAGAGTATTTGATCAATATCGCCATTATTAATACTAAACCCAACCTTACCTGAAAGAGTAGAACGGTTTACTTTATACATGGGTATTTCATGTAACTGGAACTCTGAATGTTTGATACAGGTAGTTACAGCATCGGACCTATCAATATAAAATATTTGCGCCCACGAATCACTTTCGGTTGAATCGGAAGCGGTTCCCATCTTTCTTATTTTAAATGCAATTGTGTACTTTTTATCACATTAATCGATTGTAGACATGGCATATAAACAATTTATATTTGGGCACGTTAAAGTTAACTGTCTCCTGTCTCCTCAAATTTCGATATGATCGTAGATCATTAGGTATTTGCACTGCTCTTGTGAAATGAAATATTTGAGAATGTCATGACGAATAGGGTATTTACATTTGTAAGAGCGAAGTGGACGCGGTCATACATACCACACATTTTCCTTATCGTTACTAAATTTAATACGTGGTTTTCAAAACTGTTTCCAAGTATAGATGTGGTGTCTTTAACTACACTACTGGATTGCAAAGAAAACTCTGATTCATAGTGGGATTTGGTATGCCTATTTTTAATAGTTTTGAAGATATTAAGGAAAGAATTGTTCTTGAAAACTACTAAAAATAGATATACCAAACCCGTATGTGGATCGATGTAGAATTTCCTTTTCAATGCAAAAGTGTAGTTAAAGATACCAGGGTATAGTTAAGAAATGAGCTTTTTCAGTTGTAAAATGTCTGTATTTGGAAAGAGTTTATGACCATCCCATATAAAATTTATTAATGATAATGTGACCTTCCATTTCATTCGAAAATGCAGAAATTTCAAAATGATCATAAATATCTCGAAAACAGCGTAAGATGCTATAATACAAATAATTACATGCGATGTGTGCAATCGATTAAGTTGCATATCATCATGTTTATAATAAGAAGGTTGGTAACCACATCCGGTTCAACCGAAGTGTTTCGTAGGTGAAAATATTTTAAATTAATAAGTCCGATGTCAGCGCTACCTAGTCCAAAATTCCAGTTCCATCTGTAACAACATCCAATTTTAAATAACGAGTTTTGTGAAACATCATGCATGCTACGAAAACAATACAGAGGCGTTTTCAAGTGATGCAATAGGTAGCTTAAATTTACCCATTCCTACACAACCTGTGTAACAAATTTCCTGCAAGTTTTATGCGCTGTGTTCCGAGGGTTTGGTTATACTTTTCTTTATAATCGGCCATTTGTCGAAAATATCTTCCAGCCCAGCTTCGACCTGATATGTTGATATGTTTAAGTACTTACTTCTAGTTGGGTACTACTTATCAAACGAATTCTTTTTTTCTTTTAATAAATTCATCATCGAGGGTAGTGTAAGATGAAGTACTGCACTCGGAATTTAACATTTGAATGAAATTCATTTTCTCGTTACCATTATTATTAGTATTATTTCAAACTTATGGGAGATTCATATGTTATGTAACTTATAGGCTAGTATACTTAAGTGAAAACTTGCCGCAGTTATCTTTTAGTTATTGACAAATTTAATTCAAATTTCGATATATTACGCTTCCCGAAGCGGTCGATTGAATGAAGAGATATTAATAAACCTGTACGAATGCAGATGCCAATGTTGTATTTAATAGTAAGGAAAAATTTAGAGTATGTAGAATATTATTTCTATTTAGAAGCGACACTTGGTTTTAATGTTCTTTTCTAGGTAACTCTGTGTAATTACTCACACTTCGCTAACATTTACATATGTAAACTCAATCTATTGATCTACTAAACCGACAGTACTGCTAAAGTAATACCTGCGGCCGGAAGATCAATTTGAGATAGTTAAAAGCTTTAACCTAGTTATAGAGAAACTGGAGATTATATTATGGTTCACAAGATTCACTAATTGTAATGTTAGTCGCAACTTTCTCTTCTACAAATAATAATCCAATGGAAATTGTCAAGAACACGCTGGTAACATACACTACCGTTCTCGGAAGTTTGGGCAAGGGAGAAAGTTTTACAATACCTTAATTTGATCCATTAACGTCCATTCAACATCAAAATCGTAATATATATATATTTGCTTTAAACGCACCTGCAACTTAAATAACCAAAGTTTTACGAACAAGATGTTTAATTACACATGATATGATCCGAAATACCCAATTGCATTTGCACCCAATTATTGTCCTTTACTTATTAATTACTTCTTATTGGTAGAACCAAGTATGTAAAGATTTTAGGGGGCATCTCTACCCGGCTTGACCTTGCATGGGTTAATGCAGTTTTACTTATTGCTTGGATGTTACTGTGATAAGTGGTACTGTAAGGTAATAACAGTGTTCAAAATGCCCCGTGGAAAATCAGTAGGTATTGGTAAACGATCTAGCCTCATAACTTTGCATGAAGAAGGCTATCAAACAAATCAGTGAAAAATTAAATCTAGCCCCGTCGATATTAAAACACACCATTCACCAATACCAACAAACAGGCGATTAGGGAAACCGTGGCCGTCCAAGTCTATCACGAATAACCACTTCACCAGATGATCGGCTACTACAATTAATAAGTAAAAGGAATCGCAGAAAAACGACACCAGAAATAGGGAGTAGATTCAATCATGGACGTCAGCATCCGGCTTCAGTTACCACAGTCAAACAGCGGCTAGTGGAAAGAAATTTAATGGTTGCGGGGTTGTCTGTAAACCATTGCTACGATGGGGTAACAGATTGAAAGGGCTACAGTGATCCCGAGAACATTGGAACTGGACGGTACAGCAGTGTTTGGTTAAAGTAGGCGGGTGCTTGTGAGACGGTGAGAGATGCTTTCGCAATGCAATGTACTAGCAGCAAAACAAGGTGGCGATTCAGGTGGCGATATTAGAACCCTATTGAGCTAGTGTAGGATGAGCTCGATAGAAGAGTCCGAATTGTTTGTCCTACTTCCAAGGAGCAACTCTGGAATGTTCTCCAACAGGAATGGTACAACATCCTATACATTACATACATTAAGTAAAGTAAAAGGATGACGCGAATTGTTCAAGTAGCTTTCAATGCAAGGTGTGAATAATGAATAATAAAAAATTAATTTTGATAGTTGTTATCCTTCATAGTGATAAATTTATTTTTTGATATTAGTTGCCCTTTATTTTTTGATTTTCTTGACATTTATTACTTGGCCAAACTCCAGTAGGCGGTAGTGTATATGGAATCGATATTCATCCGGTCGTTTTCTCTTCCATGGTGTTTACAACACTTTAAATATTTTTCTTCTGATAGCGAATATACAGTAAAACACGAAAAGAGTTCAGATCAAGCGTACCATGAGAGTACTTCCAGTACATGAAATTGCGCTTTATATTTTTGGAGAAGTTACCCATACTGCATTTGTAGCAAGTGCTCCACACACTTGATTTCAGAATACCTTCTAGCTATTAAACGTTCAGACGAACATGTAACAAATCACCCTATCATATTGTAGTGATAATTATATTGGAAGTGTATTTATTTTTATTTACTTACGCTTGGAAATAGGGCCGTTTAAATTTTTAGTTGCATTTGCAAGTTCGCGAGGCCAAGCTGTGCTACTGGCCTCTTGCTCAATTTTCTCCGATATTCCTCCAGATTCATATTTTCTTCTTGTGTTACACATAAGGGTAAGATCCATCATTAAGAAAATTCATTAAGTAGTTAATGGGCAAAACAAAGTTCATCAAAAATTCGAAAACTAGTTATATTTCCTAAATTCGTAATGAATTAAGTGCCTTGTGTATCAGTAACCATTGTGACTTATAATAGGACTTAGGACGTATAATATCATTTGAGGAAGTATCTAATATTCCATAATCTATTAATACAGTTGCTTTGTTTAAAATTACGTAGATAATGTTTGAAGTTTAATACACACAATGATAAACGCAGCCCAGGTAATTATACGTCCTGGCACCGTGTATAATGCTTGCACAAAAATTGAAATACTTTTCAATAGCCCATACTTATAATTTATTAACCCGTTACAATTATCCAACAACAATCTTGGATACCAAATAAATAAGTGATGAAAACGGAAGTTAAAGAGATGTGCCGATATTTTCTAGAAGTTAGCCTCCCGTACAAAATAATCCTGGAAGTTTATAAATTTTTAACTTGCCCAGCTTTTAATATATAGCTAACAACGTGAGCTTATCCTCTGACACCATATACTATTTAGATGTATCAAAAACTATTTAAAAGATCGATACTTTGCTTTGTCAGTATGAATATTCTATATGTGTCTTGGGAAACGAATTATGCATAATTCTAAAACCGCTATAATAGATTTCTATTCGTACCAGTGAGTTGGCGAATAGATAGTTTTAAAACCATAGTTACCCGAAAAGAAGAGTGTATGTATACGGTATATGGAATCAACTGCACTTCACTATGTTTCCGATAAAGTTCGTAACTCGCAAATACCACTGCATCTCTCAGTTTCAGGTCAGCGGACTGAAATGTTCAGTAAAGTTTGCGACGCTTACCGTCGCTTCCCTTACCTTCACTAACCTACTTATGGCATCTGCTCAAGTACTTAAAACTATAGATTTACTATAAACCAAAATTTATAGTCAGTGACAAGAATACCCGCTCGTAAATCCACAGTTTATGTTCGCAAGTGTAGCGGTAGCGTTGAAATCCGTGTACGTACGTATGCACGTAACCGTAGTTACGATTACATTGCGCACACAGGCATACACAATAAGAGAAATCAGCCGACTTGGTAACGTGAATCAGATTTAGTTTGTGGGCCTAACAATTAGCGAGAAATATCTTCGCCGTAAATTCATGTCCAATAAATCGTTTTGGCAGCTGTATCAGTTCGTACACATTGAAAGAGAGCAAAACGGTTGAGGAGGGAACAGCCCCGAAACTAAATCAGAGAGATATAAATCGAATTACAAGAAGTGAAGGTCTCACTGCAGTGACTTTTGGCACAGAACACGCATCTCTAGACAGCACAGCATCCGGACGTCTTTACGTGACTGAGTCCGCGAAGGCTCCGAAGTGCCATAACTGACGAGACATCTGGGACTTATGATTGATTCGGTTAACATTGTTGGACATGCTTCGAGATCAATAATTGCAAAATGTGTCTGTCTGCCATCTTGCTTCCTATATATTTCATTATCAAACGTTAGAAGGGATTTCGAAGGAAACAAGCTCGAATATTTAATCTTGAGGAATTTAATTCACTTATCAAGATGCCCGTGCCAAATATTTCAGTATACATTGGATCAATATACAGAGCCGTAAGAATGTAATAGTTTTTACAGTGACAGAAGAATAATAAATATCTTTGCGGTGGATTGTTAGTTATCAACCTCTTTATCGCCACTTTCGCCGCGTTTGAGGTTTGTGGCCTTGCTTTCTCTCGTAGTTAAGCAACCCATATTTTATACCTTCGCCATTATATTTATATAAAGTTTTATAAGGGACATTGCGACTTTTTATCACATTTTCGACTGTGATTATTACTGGAAAGTTTCGTACAGGACGTCCATTGATCCCTTCATGAAATATCTTAGAAGTTAATTTTCTCAGCATATTCCTCCATGCGTATTAATGGGTCGCCCCGAGTATCATTCTGAATTTTTGGATTAACTTCTCTGATTGGTCAGCTTGAGCGATGTTATATAGCAAAAACTATTTTATTCTATACTTTTGGGATTCTCGATCTTTTTACCCTTTTCCGTTAAGTTTTCACACAAGTAGGGCGTGTGCGGAATTTACTCTAAGTGGAAAAACTTATTTGTGGCTTTGTGGAAGGTTCTACGCTATATTGGGGCCTTATTTCCACATAGAGAAACAGTATAGTTTGATTGTTTATTAGAGCTTACTTAAATTACGTAATTTCGTGCTTTCGATGCTTCGGGGTATTTTGTGTTGGAGTTCTAATAAAGCATTAACTATGTATATACCTTACCTTCTCTGTTCATATCTTCGGCATACGGTTATTTTCTACGCACTTTAAACTTCTTTTATTGGCCTAGTAACCCACTGCGTGTTAACGGAAAGCATTCGTTTGAGAGTTTTAAGATTTCCTGCGAGTGGTTGAAGTAGATCTTTTCAGCTGAGCCAACTTCTCGTTAGAATACCAAGCCATCTGTGAGGACGAAATCGACCCAGAGGAACAAATAATTATAAGTAGTTCCTCACTATCTGAATCGTCGCGCGAGTAATCTTAAATTGCATCGGTACTGTTTTATATTTAGCTTACTGTAATAACTTTACTAATTTTAAATTAATGGTTTAATTTGAAACGAATAGAACTTTATTTGCCTTGATGATAATCTAACTTTTGAAATTTCAGCTTACCGTTTATTTTAATTGTACCTCTAATACAACTTAAGTTTGTAAACTTTATTATTTTTCTCTCCTCGGATCTGCCAAATAACTTGGTCATTTTTTTTGTTTGAGTTTGTTTCGAATTTACAGTCTACCGTTGCTAAAAATGTTAAACCAAAGAACGTCTAACTTTGTAATTTCAAGACCTCTGTTAAATTTAGAATCTAGATATTAATATTCAAGACTTGATATATGCATATATTATTCATTATATATACATATATGCATGTATAAAAATGTAGACCTACAAGATTTTGAGGAACAACCAATTACTGCGTATGTTTAACCAAAACACATGCACTGTGGTTATTATATTTACATATGCGTCTTAAGCGCCTGCCTCGTTTCTTCAGTATTTCCTTTTTTATTGTTGATTTGTTGTGTGACTTAAGTAGGTTTTGAAAGCATGTCGCCATTATAAGTTTGAACTAACCTCAGTACTGTAGCAAATCTAGGTTATTTCGTCCCAATATGCAATGAAAATAGCCCGAGCTATTTATATAGATCAATTTAGATAAAAGAATGACGTTTTAGAAGAATATAAATGAACCTAACTTTAGTTAATGCACCTTTTTAAACATATTATTTTTTAAAATTCAAAGGGGGATGTTACCGTAAGCAGTATTCTCCAATGCTTTTCAATTTGGAATCTTGAAAAACAGTGGGATAGCGTTACGAAATGAAAAACATTCACCCTAAAGCCTCTTATAATCCATTATCCCGACAACCTCTTTATCGAATTACATAATGTACTTTAATTTTTTTTCCCTTAAACATCATCTCTATAAGAATGATTTATGGAGGATTACATAGCATAGACCAAGAAGTGATCTTTACTCGTCAAAACGTATGGTCAAAATAAACAAAGGTGAACCGCATAGATCGGCGATAGAGGTGGCTGTAACATAAAAACATTAGAGCTGGTAAAAGTTGAGGCTGTATTTAATGGTCGATATAAATACTCAGAATTGTGTGAAACACAATACCGAGGTGGGCCTGATAACATAATAAAGATGATTAGTGCGGTAAAGCCCGAGTCATTTTAAAATTAGTTAATAATACGTTTCCTGGAACCGCGTTTACAGTTTTGTATAATTTGGATCAAATTCCACAAAAGCAAATGGGCGTTCTACTTGATGTCTATGAAAGGAGACGAATATGATCTTTAGCAAATATCGCCAAAGTTTTCCAATTGTTATAAATTTTCAGAAATTGAGTAATATGTAACAAACCTGTATTATCGCCTATTATCTATTATTTATACTTTATTACCACATTTTTTTTACTATACTGGAAAGGAATGAACTAAACTCCACAAATATTTTGTATATGTAAAGTAATCTAAAAAGAACTCATATTTTTGATCTGGTCTTCATTTGTTTCCAAGTTTTAGCGTAATTCAAAAATGTTAACTAACGTTCTTGTAAATGGTTGAAATTCTACTATTAATTCGAACAAATTTGTAAATGATTATTTTTTATCATGTAGTCTTTACGCGGATTCACGTATACTAATTTTATATTTAGATGGAAGTTCCGTTGCCCAAAATTAATAATACTTTAAGAAAACTAAGCCTAAAAATTCAATTTTTACCGCAACCTGCACACCTCATATGTAGTCTCGGAGTTCCCACGTAGTTGTACAAAATGTTAACAACAACATTTTGAATAGGCCACTAGGGCGGCAGAGCTTAACACGTCTGGCTTTCACAGCAACAGGTATGCAATATTCTCTTTTATCAGCGCCCTTTTACTGTTTTGCCTTAGATGGCAGTTGCTATTGCACCAACAATAATTCGGCATAACAAATTCTATTTACAGCGGGTGTTGCAAGGCAAGGTTAGCCGTCCATCGTTGGAGATGGGAGTCGAGTATGTGTAACCTATTATACATGTTCTCTAGCAAATTCAATTACTTGTTAAATATGTAGTGTTTCGATTAATGGTGGTATTGTGAGCTTTTTGATAACTTTATAAAATCGTTTGTGCAAAGCATTGAATCATTCTGAATTTTAATCTGGTAATTACCTAATACTTAGGACCTCCTGGCTTCATCAGCTAGCTCTGAGTGTGGCAAAGATTTTCAAATCGAAGTGTTTTGATTTAATACACGGGAATCAACATATAAACAATAATGGAAAAAACGCAAATAAATATAGAAATTTGGTAAATGAAAATCAGATAAATAATAAAACTTCTGAACGCCTGTGGGACTCGATATGCGTTTGAACGGAACGGGTTTGTCCTAGATGCAGGATTACTCGAAGGGAAATCTTCGTAGAGTAAATTTGGGGATATTGGTCTCTGCATTTAATCAGGAACAGTACCATTTTGAGAACAGCAGCATAATACAAACGTTACAGATCAATTCTATGGCATACCTAAACTTTTTTTCCCTTTATTTACCCTTTGTTTAATTTTACTGAAAACAGTTCCAGGCGAAATATCTAGATATTTAATATTCCTGGTTACTACCTGTGAATGTTTATAACTAACGCCGATTTTGTAGACAAAAATAGAATTTAATTTTTAATTAGATGCACTGTTCCGGCCCAATATAAAACGTAAAACTGTTTAAACAACGTAACGAAATAAAATCCCTTTAAGGCTTTAATAATAGGGAACTAAACTGGCGGAAAAGACTCAGTTTTAGTTGCGCTTTTAGATCCCCTTTCGCGAGATAATTTCAATTAAAGAGGAATTTTAAATTTCCACGAGTGAATGTAATCTTTTAATAGTTAAACAACGATTTCTTCGCAGCATCTTATGTTCATTATCTTGCACCTCTCCCCGAGGATTAGTTTAATGGATTCTTTATAATTCATTGTCATTCAAAACGTTCGCAACACACATTTTAGGTTCTCTTTTTTTAATGAACATTCAACTTGGAATCATTTGAAAGCAAGAAGATAAATTTAATTGCATTAAGGTGGTAGTAAAATCTATAAATATTAGGCAAAACTGAGTGGTTACCATAACATATTTGTGTTATGTGTTAAACGCGAAGATAGCAAAAGGATTACAAAATGTAATTAGGACGCTCTAGCCGCTATCGAAGCAATTCGTGTCACAAATCGGGTATTTTAAGAAGCGCATCATTACTCTAAACCCAAGGCTAGAATGGGAGGATACAAATTGAAAGATTCTAGTAATTGGAGAATCCACAGATTGGAAATAACAATTCCTATCTTTAATATGGATGAAATATAGCAACAAGTAACAATAATAAACATTTCAAAGTAATTTTGAGTTGGGAAGAACGAAGAACTGAAGAGGAAAGGAAAGCGAGAACCCAAATCCGGTATAGAACGGGTACTAGCTTGGCGCTGAGAGGAGCTACGAGGAAAACCACCTGCATCGCTTGTGTGGTTTACCACTATATTTGAACTAGAAATAAAGACGTTAGTATTATGTCATTTAGTCTCCAAGGTAGTTTGGGAGGACCTGTAAAACCTAATAGGTTTTTCTAAACACCTTGCGTGGGTGTCAGAGCGCGAGAGTATAGCAGGCAATGGAATTGCAGATTAGCTAGCGAGAGAAGGTTCTAAAATGGAGTTCGTGTTAAAACAACACAATCTATATTGAAACAACGCAGTTGGACGAAGGCGCAGCAAACGACTAATGAGAAGACAGGCTCAACATTTAATTGCTTCCCCTGCTCAGTACACATACACAAGCAAGACCTTGAATTGGTGAGTTAAACCAGGTTTTACCTCGCTGGGTGACAGAGTATACATTCTTTTTCTTGAGCAAATGTGGGATGCGCAAAACCTGCTTGGTCTGGAGAAGACCGCATAAATTGAGTATCTCAACTAAAAGAGATTTGTATAGAGGTTGGTGGAACAGAGATACAGGACGCAAATCAAGCAAGTTTACTGTTAAGAACAAAAAAGGATGACATATTGTAAAAAGTAGCTAATAACACAATAAATAAAGGTAGCAGCAACCAAAATTCGCACTTGGCATAAATAGGTGTGGATCATAAAATATAGAACAAGTTAGATAATTTAGTCGAACTGGACCCTGCAACACCTCCTACCAGAGTGTTGCACTTACAGTCATTTGCGTAAACATTACTTACTGTCTGGATGTAAAATCCTATCTATAGAATCGCCACTGACAATAACCTATCAACAACAGATGAACCATCTTTGTTACTGCATTGGTGGTGCTTTTCATCTACGATCATTTATTGTCAATAAGTGAACTACAAATATTCTCTGATTATGTATATTACACATAATAAATGCTTAACTGGAAACATGTTCAATGTTTAAACAGAATAAATTCTAAATAAATACAAAAAATATTTGCATTACATTGTATGTACAATTTTTGAGAACCCATGAAGCACTCTGCGAATTTCAACATAATTTTAAACCATGCCCACTGTTGGACGTCACGAGCAAAAGAAAGACGTCTCCATTCGTCAAGGGATCCCGTGAGGATGATTCACTCTGTACACACAGTCTATGCACATTTTACTACGATACGTCATATTTTACGTACTTCGTTCAGGCAGATGAACTTCCTCCCTTATTTATGTACACAAGTAGATCGACATAAAAACCAACTCTTATTATTATAGCGCGAGCGCAGTGGCAATAAAAAGAAACTTTGGCAAACTAGATATTCCATTTCCCTTTTTTATGTCTCCTGCTGTATTTCCGGCAAACGATTATTACACTAAAACTCACCGCTTCCATTTACTACACGAATTTATATTCTTTTTCACGACGATTGCACACATAAGGGAAACTTCACCGCTAGGTGATAATTAAACATTTGCGCTCTTTGACGTGTTTCCAAGTAAGGTACCCTAAGATACCTCAACTAAATCCTGCAGCAATGAGAATAAACGAAATGGTGCGACACTAAGTAATATTTAGTGGTGAAAGTTGGGCGCTTAATTTGAACCGAGCAAACCAAGAATTAGGTTAAAAATTTAGCAGAAGATAAAACCGAGTATATACAAAAAAAGAAACTTTATTTTCTGCGTCTTCTTATGATACAATTTCAAGCTTCTTGTTTTGGTCTACAATACCCAGTTGAGTGGTGCTTCCGAGTTTTATTTTTTTTTCTCCATAACTAAGCAGCTGAATAGTTTATTCTGTATATCAGAAGTACTAGTGTTGGGAAGGATAGTGTACGAAAATTAACATAGTAGTTTATCATATGCGTCGCAGATATGAACAGCTGTTGTTATGCTTTTCTCGCTGTTAATACGCAAGTTTTATAATTAATGGTAGCTACATCAACTGTACGAAACTGCATTGTATTGCAAACTCTTATTAATTACAACACTCAAATTTAATACTGTACCTCTAAAATTTAGCGGAAGTGTGAAACTATATTTTCGTGATGCGATAAGTCGAGTCACCCATAGGAGAGCAATGCGGAAGTTGTTCAGGGAACTAAAGAAATATCAACGAGGGTACGGCCTCTGTTTAAAATAATTATCAGCTCCCATATAATCTTTACTTAGGAAAATTCATATTTCGGGTCGTCCAAAGCGTATCAAAAGTGTCCCGGCGATAGAATCGTACATAAATATGTTTTGGTACTAACAGATTTGAATCTTGGTAGTTCGAAAGCAAAAAATGGTCAGTGTTGATCGCAAAGGAAGCATAAAGATATATTTTCAGCAACGAAGTGCATTCAGAAGCAGGAGATGGCAGTTGGGCGAAGATTATACTGAAAACATTACGTCATCAACTGGTAGACATTCAGGCTTGTACCATTCTCCGAACGTTACCATTACATAGAAACATTATAGTAAGATTGTGCTAGCTAGAGTGTTCGTTAATATTTGAGGACAACAATAGCAGTGATAGTAATGATAATATCACCTTTATCACATTTATAAACTTCTATTTCATCAAAGGTGCAACAACGGTTATCAATTTACCTCATCAGCGAAAACTAAACTTGGAAGATTGGTTCTTAGGTTTTACCGAAAGAAAATTCTAGAATATATTAACACTGTGAGTCTAAGAAAAGTAGAGTAATAGCTAGTAGTGTTGAAAAAATTTACCGGCTTCCTTCTATATGGTTGGTTTGGCGGTAAACGTAAGCCAACTCTTTAAGTTTCCTTAACCTTGTGCAAATATTTTGCATAAATGTGTATTCTGCAGTTTGCTGAAAAATGGCGGTGGTTGATAAATAGTTTTTGGAATTTGACACTACCACCAATTTGAGTTGAATCTAAGCGGAACTGTTTGATTCGTGTACATCATTTATATTATAAATGAACATTTATAAACTCTTATCTTCTTAAGGAAGAGCCCACGCACGTTGCTTGTAAATTTCCATTCATATACTGGAAGCTGAGCGATAGTAGATTGCCGCTGCACTGAAATGTGTGACTTAAAGGCACGTTTCTAAGAAAGAAGATACATTTTTAATGTAACCTTCGCGGCAAGAAAAGCGGGATGGAGAAAGCTCGAAAAACAACTAATTTCGGAGCAATGTTTCTTCGCTGTCAAGAACCTCATAAACACCCCAAGAAGCTAAAAGATTGATGAAACTGTTCCGAGACATTTCGTACGCAGTAGTATCAGCTAGTCTATGAGCGACGTGATGTTGCTATCGTCCAAATAACCATGTCATGCGAAAGATACGTAGACGGAACATGCTTTACCAGAATTATAATGCGATAACTATTCTAAAGGCGGGTGTAATCTATCTTGCTTAAGATTTGATGCGATTTTACTGTACGCCACCCTATTTCATTTTAAAATGTATTCACCCTAGCGGCGAAATTAAGCAACGTTTCCTTTAATGACGACGATATTGTAATCAAATTTAGGTTTTTATAACTGTTTCTGTACAGATAAATAATTACTTCATTATAACTCCTGAATGCGCGGGGGTTTTCATTCTATTTTGACCACTACTTATTACTGTAGATACAGAAAAAAATTCAAAATAAAAGTTGTAGTTTAACTTCTATTGAATAAAAATATGATATTAATGTAGAGGGCACCGCCCTACATTGCGTTTTTCAGTGAGATATCCTGTATACTCTTTTATTTCTAGATGACCTTTTATCTCGTAATTCCAAATATATAATGCAAAAGGCGTCAAAAGTCTAGTCAGTGGAAAATACGAGATGCAAAAACAAAGGTATTCGACAAATACCTATCCACTGCTATTATTATTTCGTTCTAATCATCAGGTTCATCACGAATTTTCTCTCTGGTGGTGTTAATGCTTGCATTGGGATCGAAATTAACTTTTTCTTTTGAAGAGTCCCGTAGGAAGAGGTGTAGTGGTGTCAAATCGGCGCTGTTGGGTGGTCATTGAATGGTTGTTCATTGGCCTTTGCCAAGCCAAACGGCAAACTGATTGATTGCTGTCATGTTGTCGAATTGATTTCACAAAAAGTTTTGCACTAAATCATCTACTTGTAGAGTAACTTTTTCAAATATGTTTTCGCTATTAATTTGAAATTAGAAGAGACTTTATTTTAAAAATTCCGCTGACTTCCGTCTAAACTATTTGTATTGCTTTTTTCATATTTTTGTTCCCACAGGTGTCTATTTTTTCTATTGAGAAGGCCGGATGTGAGAAATTTACTTAAACTTGCAATCATTTGTTGGTAACACCAGAATCTTTCCCTGTTCTGAGCTTCTGCAAGTTTTTGAACCGATAATATTTTATACGGCTTGTTGCTAAACTTTTTCAACGTTTCGATGGATTGCGCAGGTGCTACTCTCTAACTTTCCTTTACAAGAATTAATAAACTCAGAATATTTCCTGATGACCAATGGCTATTCAAAAATATTAAAATATGCAGTATTCTATTTAAGTTTTGTTGACTGCGCCCTCTATATATGAAATTCTCATAGTTTAGAAATGCTTATTGGGTAGACGTAAGACTGCAACTTTTATTAGAAACACTTATTTCTATCTACAATAACAACTAAAATAAGTAGTGGTCAAAATGCAACGAGAAACCCTGTACATAGAAGGAATTTAAGAAGTTTTATGATTAACTGCAGACTTAAGCTTGAACGAGGATCACTCTAAAAGTTCTTAGCCCAACAAAATTTGTAATTGCTTGCTCTTCAAAGTAATACACTTGTTCAGTTTTTCCGAAAACTGAAAACATTGCAAAAACCATTATTTCGCTCTTGAAAGTGAAAAATACTTGTATAAGTTATCTCTTACCACAGATTTTGGAGTAAACATTAAAAAGTAGGCTTCGTAGAATTTTTTTTCGTTATGACAAGGCAGCGGCTCGCAAAGCATTTGACCCAGGCTGCGGACATGCAGCCCGCTAATTGTTTTCTTTAGACAATAGTTAACAAGCATATATATGCTCGCCAAATTTGAAGGCACCGTAGCTTTTCTAGAGGTGACTTTAAACAATAGCCAAATGTATTACTTCAAAAAAGGATTACCTCTAAAGCTAAAGCTAAAAAGTTATTTTTTTAAGATTTTTGATTACGTAAAATCAAATTATATTTTAAAGGATCTATTTATAGAATCTAAAGTTTTGAGCGAAATTCAGCTAAATCAGCGTTTAAGCTAAGAAATATTATTGTTATCATTCTAAGGACACTTCTACCCATATCTTGTGGTATATCATTTCTAAAGTTTGCCACTTTCCGTGCGCTTTAAATGAACATCAATTTTAAAAATAATTTCAACCCTTTTTTATTCTCAGTAATTACTTACAATCTACCTTGAAATACTATATATGTTGAAATTCGAATAACGATTAATACTAGCTCAAATTCTGTAACTATATATTAAATGCATGTGTGCACACTTCACTTCAATATCTCATTACAGTTAGGATGCTCTCGTTGGAGCGGTTTAGGAAAGGATGTCTGTAATGGAAGAAAATTTTGAAGCCGGTATAGATGTGATTTGAGTACATCGTTCCTTTGCGAATAGTAACCGTGAAGAGGATAATAATTCACGGGGTACAGTGGTAAGACCAACAAGTCACCAATATTGCTGAATATCCTTTCCTCAATAAAAACAAAAAAGACCTAATGTGCGGTACTTTTATGAAACTGCAAACATTCATTAAAAAATTTGCCTTATCTTCGGATAACAAACTAACTCGCTAATTAAATTTACATTTTAATATTTAGAAATATACCCACCGACACACCAAAAACAGAACGAACAAGCACGAATTTGATGTTATTATCACAATGCTGATGCGAGGGACAATTTGAAATGTTGAAATATCATTACAGTTCGCTATGTTTTGCACTGGTTTTTAATGAGGTAACGACACCTTCCACTGGGATAGCGTATAACACTAATTACAACGAAAACACCAATTATATCATAATTATATTTTGCGGTTCCCTATTCCGATGAATACAAACTCGTGATTACATTTGTCCGGCCAGTGTTCGAAATATTCCCAATTTTTATTTCTTTGTACTTTGAAATATATTATACATAATGTATTAAATTTAAACCGCGCATATATTTCAAATAGGTTTTTGTGTATTCATGCAGATTTTAATTACGGATGCTATATCGTACAGCAATTTATAAAAGGTAGAATCCGGATGTTATGTACTATCCGCGCAAAGAAACATATCTTCAGATAGAAAAAAAAATTGTTTCAATCCAAAGAAATTCAAGTAATAGAAGCGATTATTTACATTTACGAGCGTGTCTTACATGAAACTAAAATATTTATATTAAACGCCCCTAGAGTACAGGTCAAACCGGGTTGAACATTGTCGATTGTAATGGTAACCCATTGTAATCGTAATTTCAATCTATGCCTTTGTCTGACATTTTATTGTTTACCCGTATGATGAACCTCTAATGCACGAAAGAATTAAATGAAGCCATGGATTGCTCTTGCAGAAACATCTCCAGTTTAAAGAAAGAATGTAACTTCTTTAAATTTCACGAGTACTTCCTTTTTATTTTTTAAGCTTCATCAGCGTCAAAGGACATAGCCGGACTTCTGAATTTAAGTCTTGACGATGTACATGGTAGGAGTTCAATTGTACAATATTATCGTATCGTACATTATTAGTAAGATTCCAAAACTCGTTCGAAGCTATAAATCAGAAGAGGTTATGGAGCTTTGGAAAACAGTTCACCTATGCGAAGCTTAACGTAATTCCCTAACTGAAAATTATTAATTAGTTGTACGAAAAAACTTTGGAGGACGTGATATGTGATAAGTATCTTGATCCTTTCGGTTAATTAAATTTATTCTTGATGTGTTTTCAACAGTTCTCTTTTATCATAAAGCGACTTTGAGATAATACGCCAAATGGATAATAAATACAGTCCATTAGAGTTTTATAGTAGCACATCCGAAAAGGCCACACCCTTTGAAAATTTTGCACGTTCTGTTCACTACAAAATAACTAGTTCCAGTACTCCGATCGTCCTAAATTACACCAGGCTGTGATTAAATTGAATTGTTATTTGGTTTAAACCTGTTTCGATCTACGCGTGTAAATGTTGATGATTTATTATTTATCTAGATAATGCGTAATTCTCATAAACTTTGCAAAACACACATTCAATTTACCATTTTGGAAAGTATCCTGTTGAGTTTTCTTCAAATTCCCGCTAACAAAATCTTTACGCGACTTGGTAGACGATCCATTATTGACCAAGTTTCTATCAAAGTCTACAAAAATTATACAATGTGGTTATTGTCTCTCTGGATATAATTGTAACACTTCTACTCGCTATCGTTGAATAAAACATACATATCGTATCTCGTTTTTCAAATAATGTTTGGCTTTGACGACCGTTTGTCATGGTCGTAACGGTTCTTAGGTTCCGCCGTGTGCTTCGTCACTTGAACAGGGAAACAATCAAGATTTTCAAAAATCTTAATAACATCAACAGGGGCGATGAGCTGACACTAAATCGAATGTGGAAGACGACGTTACAAACGTGGACACACGCTACGCAGTAAGACGACGGCGACCGCGCGAAGCGACCTAGCCAAGCGAAGGAGCAAACTTAACTTAGCAGTATAATTCCCTTGAAAATGGCGACCACAATTGTACGCGAAACGTCAGGAGCAATTAATGAAGCAACGGTGGAATCCGAGAACCGTTACGACCATATCCCTTGTACACGGTTTTCAATCACTAATAAACAACAAGTGGAATGTTTGCAAGTTTTAAATGTGGTAGCTATCTTATTTAATTTTACAACGTATTTTTTGTCAATTAAATCATAATACCAGAAACGTTTGCCAACATACTGTACATGGTTGAAATTAGAAAAGGCTCTTTCTGATGGTGTCGGGATTCAATATAGCGTCCGTAATAAATAAGAAAGTTAATGATGACTAAAAAGAACTGAAACGTTACCCACAAACTTTGAGTGCACTATTACATACAATACCGAAAGAATCCCTGGAAATGTGTTTTTTAGTTAGTTTCTTAGTTTTTTTCTATAAGGCCAAATAATGGTGCTAGAGGTAAGAGAAGACAATTGATTCTCTTTCTTTTCTTTTAATCTGGAACGCCATTTATCACAGGTTATTTTCTCTTCAAGTTCATAACAAACACAAAAGTTAGTATCTTTGCCAAACCTACCTTCTATCTCCAGTAAAAAGCATTAGGAGCTGGCTTATTATTGGAGAAGTGAAGGTCGAAAATGAATCAGCCTGCACTAGGAACGGAACCAGCCAGGTATCCTTGTGATGATCCATTAGTTTGGAATAAGACCAGGCATCCTCATGTTAAACAATCCAAGGATTTACAAGTTACAAGATGTATACAGAGTATTCTGTTTAACAAATGAAAAGAGTTTGCCGCTACCTATTCAAACGGAAATGAAAATAATGAACAATTTTTAGAATCCTTGCGTCTTCTTACATGAGCACACCCAATTTATAAATAATAAAACACTGTAAGGGTATCCAAGTGATTCTATACTTTTTACTAATTCAACGTATCCAAACTTCAATCCAAATTCCTTGGTTGCTCGAAAAACATGTGTTTATTCAGTCTTGACATAATTTAGACATGAAAAATTGTCGCGTCGCTGTTGAGGTGTCCGGTTGTTATTTTAATGATAAGTCAAAAGTTAAGGTCATAAATAATCTACGCGTTATATTTTTTTTTTACTGAAATGTTTCCGACACCAGATTTATTCCATGCGCAGTATCAGCATATGAAGCATTAATAAATGTAAATTTTCAGTTCGGAAAGTTTTATCTTAACTGAACATGCACTACTTTCTAATTATTTTAATGGATCTTGGTCTCTTCGTTTTACCGATTTACGTCGTCAGTAAGTACTTCAATAAATCCAAAGTGCTCTGTACTTCTTGCAGTTTTTTGTACATGAGAGAGTATAAAATTCCCCCGAAGAAAATAAAACGCTAAAAAATCACAGCAGCAGACTTTTCGCCCGTATTAAGTTTTCTTAAAGTTGCATCGCAATATAAATATAGTGATATTCATCTAGATCTAGGGTAAAGTTGCTGTAGTCGCAAAAGAAGTGGAATACGTTGGCCGTCCTTCTCCTTAAAAACTTGAGCTTCGCAAAAATGTCGCCGCTCATAAGTTATGGTGGTGGCCTCAATTTCTTTTCACGTTGCGAAACTTTGTGTCAGTGAAGAAGGATGGATATCGTGAAAAACGTTTAGCATGTCCTAAGTGACCCTTAAGGGAGGTAAGTTTTAAAGCACGCTTTGTATACGTATATACAAGCTTTTCTTCGTTTAGCTTTTGAGCAGCAGTTAGGGAAGTGGCCAACTCCGTTGTATTATATACGCTGGACAATGGCCTCTATTCAAATTCTGTTCTATATCTCTATTTAGACAACCATACTATTTATCGTCTAACAGAATACTTACCTTCAAAATTTAATTTAGATTAAAGGTCAGGTGTATTTTAGTAATAGTAGAGACGGTCCTCGGTATAATAATATTAGAGAATAGATTTTACCATATCACTTGGTAAGGGTTGAATCTATTAAAAGTCGAAAGAATATTTTCAGCATGTCTATTTTGGTTGCTCTTATATACTTTAGCTAGTATTAATCTGGCTGTAAACGATTTCTACTCAGTAATTTACTCTGAGACTTGATGGATACGTCCCTAAAGCGTCGGCGTCTCCCCGAAAATTTCCAGTGTGATATGGCAGAAGTCTTATTCAACTAATAAATGTTGTTATTTCCGTAATGGAAACAGCACCGTACAGATGTGTATCGTAGGGATACGCCTATTTTCAGACTCGAGGATAAAAGCGACATCACGAACTATGGAACTATGCTTTCTACCTGCTCCAAAGTTTTTGAAAAAAAAAAATTACTTTATCTAAAATTATGCAACGTCATAAAATCCTACATATTACGTATTACCACGGTTTTATTTCTGGTAGATAGACTGTGACGAATTTAGTGGGAATTAGCCAATACATGAGACAATGTCTCAACAATAGACGGCAAGATGCTGTAATCTCCACACATTTGCAAAAGCATTCAACACCTTTGATCATTCTATACTTATTTCAAAAATTACGTTATTTGGTTTTAATTCGAAAGTTATAGATTTCATAGTTTCAGATCTGCATATGTTTACTATAACGGATTTACTTCTAGCATATTCACTGCTTCTTCAGGAATTTCACAAGGTTCCAATCAAAGGCTTACTTGTTGATAAAATTATGATAACTTATTATTATGTACTCATTCATCACACATCAACAGATGTTAAGTTGGGTTACCCTGGCTCCAGAGATTGCTTTATTTGCTGAAAGAAGATATTATTCTACAGAAATGCGGATGTAAATTGGAACAAATCTACGACGTTGATTTTATATGTATTGATGCTACTGTCGATCATCAGTTTTTAACTATGAATTAATCTTTTTACTATCAAGAAAAGGAAAAGTAAATGCAATTCGAAGCTAATACCAAAATATACACCGTAAAATGAGAGACTCAAGTCAGTTGAGTATTGCTGCTGAAGATGATAGCTTAGCTGTCGAAACGTGCAGTTTCAGTGAAGTGTTTGTGGTAAGGGGTAACAGTGAAGTGTTTCAGGTGGACTGCGGAGACACCGAAAAAGTTCTTTGAGGACGGCTTAAACAATTAGTTTTTCGTCGGGATAAATGTATTCAGTTTAATGGAGATTACGTAGAAAAAATACATATTCATGAAAATTGACAAAATAAAAAAATTATAGCTAAATTCCCAGAACTTTGGAAACATCTCTCGTATTTTGTACGTTCCTGTAGAAATAAATTTCATTGAAGGCGAACATTAAGGACCTGACGTAAATGAATCGAAGATAAGTAAAGTTGCCGTTTGTCTGGAATTATGGTTGCCTGAAGATAGATTTATCAAGTAAAACGCAAGGGACAAGCGGAAAGAGCCCGAAGCTATATAAGCCTCCGCAGAATTGAAAATGTGTCAGAAAAAGGATGGTTGTGAAATTGCACTTGGTTGTAATTTAACAACAGCGACCTTACATATTGTAAAAGTATGTTGTTGGGAGATTTTTGTTTAAAAGAAATGAAACTCTTGAGTTTAATCCTTAATTGAAATACTGAATCAGTGGGATCCACCTATTTTCTTTTATTACGAAAATTGATCAATCAATAACTGTGATTTTTTACGCATTTTTGATATTTTGCAGTTTCCTGAACCAAATCCTAACCGACACCTGCTTTTTTTTTAATTTTATTTAATTAAAATATTTTCAAATGTTCACAATTTTTTGCGATTATTTGACCTTGTGAATGAATTCTTATCTAACCGCAGTTGTGCAAATGATAGCATTGTTCGATATCCTTAGCGGAAGTCCACGATGTAGTTTCCCAACATTTCTTTATAACTTCCTACTTTTAAAATAGAAGTATCCAAATGCTTTAAGATACAATGTTTACACTTTAATGTAGGTATATTTTGATATTTATTTGTATCTTTTACTTATCCCAAGAATTCAAAGATTTGGAATTTGGCTGAAATTCGCCCCTTTTCTTATTTTCAAATACACGTCTACAGTTTACTTTATGTATTATTAATTAGTTTTCAGTAAAGACTTGGAAAGGGAAACTGGGCTATAAGCAGATATTAGAAAAGGACACATACACAAACACGCACTCATACACACGAAGAAGGGAATTAACTGTAAATGGATTGAAATCTAAACTTAAAAAAAGGCTTTCTTGAAAATTATCCAAACTATCGGAACTTTTGATCTTATTCGTCTTGTTTGATTTCCAATTTAGAAATTGTAACATTTAAATAAAGACAATGAGTTGTTAAGTATACCTCAATAGTAACTACCTACCTAGAACTACCGTCTAGTATCTTAAAACATTCTGTACTTTAGCATGTTAATAGGCAAAAGCGCTCCAGAAAAAATTTCATCTTATTCATTCGCAGCTAGAATGAAATCGGCGATGATGGTAAACAGGAAGACGAATGGGGAAGAGAACAGCAGTGGAGCTATGAATGAGGAAAATTGAAGGTAAAAGTATTGTTAGAGTCCTACTAAATAGCATGACAAAGTACTGCTGAAATCAAATTGGAGAAGATTCCAAAAGATTATTAATATCAGATTAATTTATTCCAAATTATGAAATACCTGGATATGTGTCTTTAACAATTGAAACATAAGAATGTACAAGAATAATCTTTTTCAGCAAATTGCAAAAACTGCAGCTTTGGTATGCGGAAGAAGTATCTTGGATGGTTGTTTTCATTATTTATATACAAAATCTTCAATCAACGATCAAATTCAGCGTTCCTATGTTCTTATTTAGATTTTACTAGCTAAATTGGAAAATAAAATTATAACAAACTGTTGTAGCTTATAAGCTTCTCCTTAAACATATACACATAAATTATAAGTCTTGATTAATTTAAATTGAATATTACCGACATTGAGAATGTACATATACATGAAAGCACCAAATTTAAATGTAGATTGGCATAACGTAGCATGCGTCACTAGTTTGTCATTCAGGAGCCGGCTGGAACTATCAGAAAGCACGAAATTGTGCAATTTAGCGTTTACCCCGTAAGTTTTATTAATCAAATATGCACAGCGTATATGTGTACGTATGTACATACTATGTACGTAGATAATTATAATCAATATTCCTAAACGCGAAATTCGGCCAGGCGTTGAGTAACACTGACGTTTGCGGTCTCAATTTTCGGGTATATATTCTATAATGTGCATCTGCGGTTTAGCTGTACTGCGGCATTAGGTAAATAGATTCCAATAATGTAATAATTTAATATTAAATATAATATATTAATAGATAATGTAGTGCAGCGTATGTATTCACTTTGTATTGAAATTTCTATTCCTGGTGTTATGTAAATGAGTGATTTGTTGCTTGTACATGTCTTTCTATTCTATTGTTTTAAAGTAGCATTATAATTGATATTAAAAAAACACAATTGTTTTTTCGGATGCTTTACTTCTATTATTACAGACGCACATTAGGAGAGTCTTAAAATTCCATTTAGTGTTATCATGATTTTTTCTTGCTTATTATCAGTTATCCTACCCAAAAGATTGGCGTCAAAGCTTTGTGCTTCCCTGGAACATTTTTGCTTCATTTTGATTTTATCAAATCCATTTCGTGAGTCTTCAGGAGCGTAACTATCAAGATTGATGATTTACATCGTCATAGAATGTACTGTTGTGACAACATTTTTATATGGATGCTAAAAAGGTTACTCTTCAATATTAAGCAGTGCCGGATTACAAATATCAACTACTTCATCCTCATCTCATTGTTAGACAAAAGGAATGAATAACTATTAATATTTGGACGGATTAAAGAGATGGAAGCATTGGTGAGAAGGATGTATAGACTATAGAAATAAAACTGAATTTAACAAAACAAAATACTTGCTTCTGTTTGACTGAAAACTTTTCAAACTACTTTCGTAGGTATACTGTATATTCAAATGTGGTGTTTTAATAAAGAAAAAATACAATTAAATACATTGACTGTGTTTGACGATGACATTCAAAGTTTATTATTGTATCAAGCAATATTGTTATCAATATGTGTACCTACGCATGGTTAATTTCAATGAGCCAATAAATAATTGTGCTAACCCTAAAATTTGTTCATAAAGTTGAGACAAAATCCATTATTGTTAACTTTGTGCAAAATGACGAATGTTCCTATTATCACATAAGAAATACAGTTCTAAAAATCCATTTAAATTACATTACGTGCCTTGGGTATTTCCTATTCTGTTTACATAATTCTCAACGGTAATCTTAGCCAATATGCTTTATGATATCCATTCATGTTTACTTGTCTAAAATGTCTACGATTTATAACATACGACTAGTTTTAATCAATTATACCTATGTTTTAATATGAGTTTGCTCTTGCCTTTTATTACACTTAAGTTTTTTGCTCCAAACCGGTGATGTAAACTATTCTCAAATTTATTTTATACATCGCTCTGTCTATGTACAATAGCACGCCTCTGAAACCCATTTTGTATTTCTCGCGGCGATTCTGAAAGCATCCAAGCGCAAGTTTTTTAAATTAACTGCAATAAAAGCTTTTTAATGTCACGGTTAGAGAAATATGACGCTTTTAAAGGAGAGTATAGTTTTGTATGGACGAAAAGCGGGCGTCTTTTTTATATAGATGTTTCCTACATACGTTTTTCAACCTAAAGATGGAACTTTAAATAATTTTATCTATTACATAACTAAAGATCCTAACCGGAAAAGAAGTTCAAAAGCTGGTATTTATAGCTTGTTAGTATTTAACTATTTAGTCCCAATCGACCGTCTCAAAGTTGCTGTGCCGGTAGCACAAGTATTAGAAAAGCTTTGAACTTATTTACAAATCAAAAAGGAAGCGTTGGTTCGATTGACTTATCGACTGAAGTTACACTTAAAGGAGTGCCAGAAAGGGATAGCAACCAATTTGTGTATTTAACTCCGCTGGAGGATCGTTTGATTTACCCCCCTTTTTCGGTCCATTAGGTTTATTTGGTATTCCTATTGAGTTCGACCGGAATTAAATAAACAAATCATAATGTTCGTGTGCAGCAAATGAAAGGATTGCAATTTAATATAAAGTATGCTAACTCACACTTAATCGCTAGATGATAACTATAACGATAATATGTTATTATCTAGCGGTTACACAGTATATCTCACCAAATTCTGTGGGGGCGTTTTCCTGGCCTATTTCTTGTTTCTGACATTCCATCTGACGCTCTCCAGTGAATCCGTATGGGATAAAACACCAATCTCAACTGTATTGGAATAAGTGGTCCATTTGTGTTGATATTTTGATGATCGAATACACTTCCTTCGTGGAATAAATTAATCGTTGTGTAGATGTGTGCACATGGACCTATTCTAAGATATTAGAGAAAAGGCCTTTTCAACGTAGCTGTTTGTATTTTATTGTTAAGAAAATCCTTTAACCTTTAGAATAAGTATTTTGCTTCTGATATTGTAATTTCGTTCGTTATCTATATTTATGGTGGAAACAATAGTATTTAATACCTAATTTTTATTTCTCTAATTGCCTTCTGTTTTTAGGGATTTCAGTTTTAGATTTCCCCTTTCTTTATGGTTTATGGTTTTGTTCCTGGTTTTTGAATACTTAGTTTTTGATTTTGGATTCTGGAATTTGCACCAGAATCTTTTTCGGTATTTGACTTTGGCTTTAGAATTTTCTTTCAACTTCAATCTGCTACTTACAAGTTAAGTAATTAAATAAACCCAACATTAGCTTTCTTACCTAATTGTTAAATAAACCTTTTTCCTTTATGCTATTTTTAAAATTTAATTTAATTAACGTAAGTGAAACTCTTCATATACTTAAAGTATTTTTTTTCTTTCATAAATTTGTGGGGCGGTATTAATAAATTTAAGGTTACATTTATTACAAACACATGAGACGCGCCCACGCTTGAGGGGAATCTAAGGTCGACTTAAGGTAATCTTCATTCTATTTAAGAGAAAAAAAAACAACATTAATTTCTTATTTGTAGTTTGATGCCTCCCTTATGTATTTATTTAGTTTCTAAGTGTACACCTTTGTTTGTGTGCGACGATTACATTTTTGTAATTTGATGTTAGTAGTCTATTTTATTCACTTAACAAATAACGTAGCGCCCATTTAGATATTTAATTACTGAGAACCTTTATTATTAAAATCGAGATTCTTTTGGGGGGATTACATTTGGCTACAAAGCACTGAGAAGCAATAGGGAAAAAGGGTAGTAAATTTGATCGACGTATAGGAAGGGACAGAGCGGGAGGAGAATGTGAAGGAATGCAAGGAACTAGAAAACTCAAGGAAAAAAGTAAGTCAGCACAATCAACGCATTAACTTTCACATATATCGCGAACCTTGTTGCTCCCGATGAGAAGTCGGCACCGATCCAGCAGTGCACCATAATCAATTTTCTGCGCTGGATGGCTTCCATCGAGTTTGAGCGAGAGGAATTTGAGAAATCTTCGTTATATCTTCTTAAACTGCAGCTGTAGGTAGATGTGGCGCGGTAGGCAAACAGACGAAACATATTCACATTTGCTTACAACTAATGTAAATAAAAAATAAAATCTTAAAAATAAATATATTCACAAAGTGTTTGCAAGTTCACATTACGGATCCCAAAACGTTCGTAATACAAAGGTGGTTAATATGCGGCACACAATTTCGAAAATAACTACAGGATTACAAACTTCGCTAACTCTTACTACTGGTGAAGTACGTCGAAGAAGTGGTACGAAGCAAATATAGCTTTAGACGTATTATACAGTAATATTTTCATCAAACTAAAGTTTGTATACTTGGGAATGAAAGAATACGGAAATTCCAATTTTATATTGTATAATTTGTTAAAAAATACAAGAAGTAGGTAGGATAGAAAAGCAGAATTTTGCGAACCTAGATATTCGATTATACAAAGGTTATTCAAAGTATCTTTGAAAACATATTTCTTCCGATTATACCGGAAGTATATGTCTTTTTTATTTGCCATTTTGCAGAAAAATAAGTTTTTTTCCAAAAAATGACAGTATTGGTTGCTGTGCCAATAGATTCAGAAATTAATTTTATGCAAAATATCCTGTCGAAAACTAATCGCAATGAATTTTTGCAAATATCCTTCTTGTAACAGTACGTTACTTTAATGGTAATCTAATTGTAAGTTGCCGTGGAAAATAATATTAAATGTCAAGCTGTCTGCAAAGAAATCACTTTTTGCGTAAACATATGTTGTAAAACATACAAAAGTTTGTAAAATCTTGAACTGTAACAAAACAAAGATGTGCATACGTGAAAGAACGAATATTACAGTAAAAGAGTATAAAAAGTTGTTGAAACATTTATAATCTATTGTTCGAAAACACTATCTTTGTGTGCTAAGCAAGCTGGAACCCTTGTATTCATTAAGTTGTTACAGGCAGGTAGGGCGTGTTCCATACGAGGCAAGTCGAACTCACCCTTGCATGTCTTCTTTAGTTGTTGGTGAATGTGCGTACGCTTGAGAGATGGTTTAACGCTTCTGTTACTACGTTTTGTAAACAATATAAATACCCATCCCAGTTAAATTTTCGTCCCAAATATATCGCGCAAAAAACATTAAAGCTGCAGGATACTTGAAAATTTTATTCTTATACTAGTCTAGGATTTTTGTCTGCCTAAAAATGACTTCATCAGCTCATATTATTAATACTGACAATTCCGCATTTTCTTGAGATTTTATCAGAAACCATTCAAAAAACTTTACCCTTAAAATAAGGTGGTAGATGTTGAATTTGATGATAATTGAGTGGTTGCCATTTACATTATAATGAAATAACATGAATTGTGAATGTCTGTTTCCGGGATTTTTGGTAGTTTACTATTACTATTATTGCACATCTGAACTTTTATTTCCAACGTCTGGAATGCCACGGCAATTAGTGGGCGAATCTCTAGTATTATTTCACGGCCTGCTAGAGACAGCATCAATCTATCCATGCAGATAGTCATGTTCTAATCGATGGCATATAATATTTTAAAAATGTACATATTAAATTTTAAACGGTTTTTGATTTTGTCGTGTCAATGCAGAGCAAGTGTGTAAAAGTGAATGGAGTTACTTATACCACCATTGTCTGTTGTGTATCGACTAAAATCGTGCGGTGCATGCATTTTTAATAATAGTACGTAACCACTACACACGATGTTGTAATCGTGCACGTCCACAATAAGAAGCAATCTAAGGAGTTGGAAGTAATCTAGATCCCGTCTGTTTCTATCCGTGCAACTTTGTAGTATATATTTAATGCATTTCTTTAAAATGCGGAAAGAATGAATTTCATCCAGGAGAGCACCATTCAAGAGACATTTTAATATAATTATTATGGAGATTACTCTGTTAATTTGCGGGCTATATGAAGCACCTATACGTGACCTGACGTGCTGACAAAACTATAATTTAAACAGCCAACACTCAGGAAATGCTGTTTTTTAACGAAGTCTTCATATTAAACACTTATCTGGTTGTACCTTTACTGGCAATTTACAAAAATTTTGAACTTTTCCACATGTGTCATGGTTTATTGACGATCCATTGCGAGACAATATAAAATTTTAGAAATCAACGATAAGGAGACTAGTGAAGAAAAAACTATCAATTGCGCCATTAGCAGATCTTGAATAATTAGAAAGTTGCTGGAAAATATAATGCCACTATCTAACCACCATGCACAGACACCTATTACCGTCTACAGCTCTTCAGTGTATCTAAACACCGAAAATATATGAACCACCATGGCGGTCTGAGCCAGCAGTCAAGAATTGCTATCCCGTGTGGGTATAGAACAATATGATTTTAGTTCTGTAGAAGCGCTTGTAGCAATTATTTTCGATAATGTGGAAAGAGAATTATCTTAATTAGATATTTATCAAGGTCACATGCTAACAACTCACAAGATGATTCTGAAAATCGAACAATTTATTGTAAAATTCTGTTTGAACCAATTAAAACTTGATAGGAAATATTAGAAAATAGTATGAAAATTAAGTTTAGATTGTTTACACTAAACGTACTTGAAAATATAATGCTAGTATAATACAGCATTATTATCCATCATTTCCTGTCAAGATGGGTTATATACAGATTATCACACATTATCATCCCCAACTATGTAACAGCGAGTGTGCGGGTATTCACAAGGGAACATGTAACACGGTAGCCTGAAGAGTACAAGATGTAACACAGCAGCCTGAAGAGCACGTCAAATTGATGAAATTGAAATGAATTAAAGGGAAGATACGTCTTTCTCATATCTTCCTTTTAATATGTATCTTTGTACTTATGCTTTATTGTAATTTTTGTTGTTACATTCTTGTTGCTAGATACTAGAAAATTTTCAACAGCGCTGTGTTAAATTAAAAAATTTAGTTCATTCTACATTGCACGACTTAAAATACAACAATCTAATTTTTTAAAAAACCACCATTGTAATCGTATTAATTTTGACATTTCAGTATGTATTTCATCCTAACAACATGAACTGTAAATTTTTCACATTTTTAACGTAACACTTACTATTATAGCTTGATAAAGACGAAAGTTATTGTCGAAACGTCGCAGGTCGAACTGTAAATAATTTAACCGGAACTGCTTACAAAATTTATTTTGATTCATTAACATTTGCAGATCATTTATTATTAAAACTGTTTATAAAAAATGAGTCACGATGGAAATTAAATAGATATATTTTAGAAAGATGCTGATATCATATTAGAAGCGTATAATTTATGAAAGTGCGTAAAGTGCCACTTGTCATTTCCCACCGGGCTAAACAAAATCTTAAATAGAACATACATATGTGGTAAAGCAAAAATATGGTATTTGTAGTGATCTTTTTACGACGTTGTTGGTACTATAATGCCATTTTGTGCATCATAAAAGCTACTATTAATCGACAGATAAATCGAGATTAGGTAATGGCAAAGCAAATCACTGGTGTCAGTCATCACTGTTACATTAATTTCTACACTACCCTGTGTGAACGAAGACACAGACACACACTACAGAAATCTTCACAAACTCGCCGCAATGTAAAAAAAAATACTGTGTGCTTAATTTTTCCTTCGCGAAAATATCCAACACAGAATTCATTTTGCTTGTTGAGCCGGTAAATACGCTGCTTGAAATAAAAATAATTACTACAGAGATGTCGGCGGAAAAATGAGTAACCTGGATACACAGAAACACACATTATACACTACGCGTTCTGCAGATTAAATTAACCCAACTGAAGTAACGGGAACAGAAGAAAAATATTATTTATTCGCTTTAGGTATTTGCAGATTCTTGAGAAATATAAAAAGATCCAGTACTATGTAGCATAATATCCGTCGGCTTCACGGAACTCACTGAAATATATATTAGAGAGAAAGATATACACTGACGATATCGAAGGTTGATATGAATACAAATGAAACAGATGTTTTTTATTATATCGCATCTCTCTCCCATATACCGTAGACAGAAACGACTATGAGGCAGTGAAAGTATTTTCGACAGAAGAATGTGTCTGAAACGAATGGCACGGAACCTTTTGGAATCTCACGTATATCGCAAAATAACTTTGTCAAAGAATATGCTCTAAAAATACAAATACGAAGACGGTATTATCATTGTGGCATGAACAAGATTTTTTGCCGTACTATTTATGATATCTGTAGAACTTATTGTCAGATCAAATTCGTATATGAACATATCTGAAAGCGGCTTATTTCTTTTTTATTCCCTTTCTCGTCTTTCAGTGACATTATGAACGATCTGGGTTATAGTAGATTCACAGTTGTGTAGTTATGGTTCTGAAATTCGCAATAAAATAGATCCTCCAAGCGAAATAATCCATTTAAGTATAATCTCAATATCCATAAACGGATACTCTAGTGCGTTGTGAATAAATTAGTTGCAATGCAATCGCAACTTTTTATTTCTGCATTACAATATTATGCCAAATATGAGAGAGGCCGTGTAAAAGCAAACAATTAACGCAAATGCCACTGTGGGAACTGTTTTAATTGGCTAGGTCTCCTCAACTGTATATTGTATTTGAATTCTGTATATTACTTTTTATTATACATCCATTAAGATTTATAGATTCAGCTGCATAGATAACATCTAGAAAGTTGCTGGATTCATCACAGACTCGACGAAAGATATATTACATATGGTTCACCGCAGCTGTGATGCGTAAACTTAAATTTTCGCGGACGCCATAGGAAAAAATCGTAGCCACTGAAACCAAGGGAACTCGATGGCTAGAAGTGCCCGGTCCTCTTTCTCCATCCGACCTATACATCGTCGAAGTAGAGATTGATTCAGGAATGTCGGGTGCAAATGGAAAATGCAATTTTCAGAACCATCATTCATTTCAGGAAGAACCCGCTAATGGAGCCGCCTAAGAGACATTACTCCAATAATCGCGTTTTCATAAAAAAACGGTTTGTTCATCATTTTCAAGGTTGTGGCGCAAAATACATTAATTCTCCCATGTCCCAGTTTTGCGTAAGAATTTTCCGATCCTCATATGCGAACATTGTACCTGTTGACTTTCCCATTTAGGTGAAACTTCGCTCCATCGTTAAATATTACACGAGGCTGAAGCAATTCTTCTTCTATGCTTTGGAGTATACGGTTCCAAAATTGTGGATACTCTTAAGTTGTCCTTTAACCGAAGAGGCTGTAGCAGTAATTGTGGCGCCCCAACACGCCAGACATTTGTCTGCGGTAGTCCTAGTCCTATACTCGCTCTACAGGTTGACTGCATTGGGCTATGCTCAAAATACATTCCAATGCGCACCGCATTCTACTCCGATATACACGGTCGGCCCACACTTTTCATCAAATCTAGACACAAAGACCCAGTTTCATCAGATCTAGACTTAAGACACGCATTCGTCAGTATGTCTGGCAGTGTAGGCCCATTATGGAATAAGCACGCTGCGGCATTCAGACTGCTTTCTCTCATTATTTTTACTTCGTTTGCGTTTACCTTAATATTTACTACCACTTATAATTGTCAAATTAGCACCTAAAATATATATAACTGTTACACTTACAATGTTTGCACGTACACAAGGAGTACTATTTGCTTCATTCTTTGTATTGTCCGAGTCATTTTTGCTTATTACTTTCCAAACATTTAAAGCTGTTAATGTTATTATTGTACGTTTCCTATTAAAAGCGTAATTTCGCAATGAAGAATGAAACCCAAACAGACAATGGAAGTAACCAAAGTGTATTGTTTAGCAAATTACTGCTCCAATTCCTGGGATAGCTTTAAGGTACGGAACATTCACAGATTATTTAGCAAAGTTGAATGTTCATGGAGGCAGCTGCCAAAGGATCCAGCGTTATTTCCCATGAATTGTTAAATCTCTGCCACTCAACAGTTATATTCCACTAAGACTTGGATTATCATCTTATGCTTGCAATCCTGGGGCCATGACCGTCCCAGCAACGATGACGAAGGCGGTCTGGCTAGGAAGGAAACAGTAGGGCATAATGCAGCCTGTGGAGGGCTGAGAAAAACCTTTAAGAGGGTTTCTCAAAGGCATAAAGTGAACTTCAAGAGAGAGGGTCCAAAAGAAATTTGTCGCCGAACCGCTATGTAGATACGATATGTAAATAGGCAATCGAAATAACCAGTAGCTAGTGTGCAAAATAGGTCACTTCTGCATTTTTAAAAGGTGTTTTAAAAGAAAATAGAACGTTTGCTTATTTGTTGCTTTATGTTTATCTGGACAACCCGACATCCGAATTGGTGATCTCTTGTTGTTGATCGCTTACCGGTATTGAAGGAGTATCTGGGTGGTTTGTTCCATGATGTTTGGTACTTGTGCTTTTTCCTGCTCTTATGTGTGGGTATCATCATGTTTTATGGTTGTGTATTTCTGTATTGGATACTAATTTGCAGTCGGTTTTCATTAGTTTTTGTCAATTTTATATGTTGCATGAAGATTTCTAAATATTTCGAGATGTTGCAAGTTCAGTCTCTACGTTTTCTTGTACGTCTTTTGTTGGTGTTCGTTGTTCCATGTTATATAATGACTTTAATACATTATTTTGCTGTGTTTGCAATTCCTTTTATTTTTTCTTTGTTGTATGCCTCAATATGTCTGCCACGTAACACATCTGGTACACTATCATATATTCTGGTATTACGTTTTTAATTTTATAAATTCCTGCTAAGATCATAGTGTTTCCTTTTATTACGTATTTTGCATGATTACCCCATTTTAAATCGTTTTGTATGGTTACTCCTAAATATTTTGTTTGTTTTGTTTTATGTATAATTTGTTTTTAATCGCAGTGTAGATAATGGGGCTGTGTTCTTTTTGTAGGTACTGTATATTGTGGTTTGTTCTCGTTTATCGTTATGAGGTTATTCTAGCACCAGTGTTTTATTTTTTCTGTCTTTGAGTTAAAGAGAATGTTCAGTATTGACGGTAAGTTCCCACCTTAAGTATTCCATATTCTGCTTGCAGATGATTTATTGACTTTTTGTTTGATCTCTGTTTAATAGATAGGTTTTTGTTTGCATTCATTATTTTCAAGTCAATTTTTTAGATTAGTTTCGTTCTTGAGATGGTATCTTCACTTTTTTCATGTGAGAACCTTCCGTAAAGCAAAGTGGATGAAATACTTTTACAAACAGAAAAAGGTCCAACTTTGACGTATTTATTTATCTACTTACGAAAAAAATATTAGTTTGACCCCAACAGAAAACGACTTACACCGGTAAACTGATGTTGAGATAATTTAACAAAACGCAAAAGATTTTGGATTACGTGTTAAAGTTTACTTTTAGTTTACCTTTGTGATTATTAATCTAGAAAGTTGACCGTATATTATTATAAGAAGCATTGCAAACTCTGCACCAAACCCTTATCCAGTGTTGTGGGGTGTTATACAATATAAGGAGTACTATTTAACAACCCATTTTTCGTAAAAGCTTAGTATGTAAATTTCATTATGGAACAGATTAAAGACATTCTAACATTCCCCTTCGATAACACTGAATTAACTCCTTAATATTACCTTAAAAGTTACTTAATGAACATTCACAACTATATAACAGTAAATTAAGGTAATTCTAAAATTTCCTCTAAAAGTTCTCTTGCCTAAATATTTACAAAGCAAATTTGTCCGTATACCATTATCTAGACGGCGTGTATTTTTAGTAACTTGATAAGTTTGTACACCTTACAGTACAGTTAAGCAACCCGACCGAGTAGGGGTAGTGTTGCGTGAGATTCGCACTCGAATTTATTCAATCTCGAAGATTTCATAAAGTGTTCTCGATGTTTTTATTTACAGCGAGCGCCGCATCTGTCTGCAACAATAAACTATACAATATAGAGTTTGGAACCTCGAAACTTTCCGAATAAGGAGTGGAGAAACGACGACGAATAAACTTTAGAATTTTATGCGGAAATTCCCCCTTCAGCAAGACGAGGACTGGAAGCAGAGAAGTTTTTAGGACGTTGCACTGCATAAGCTCACTATTACATGCACCATATGCCTTCGCACCTTCCTACGCCAACTTTACTTCCGATTCAATTATGTATAATTGACAAGCTGTACTTGCGGCAACCATAAAAGTACGTATTAAGAAATATTTGAAAAGTTGAAGAAAAGGAAAGCTATACAAACATCAACATTTACAAGCATTTGCTTTTATACTGGTTTTTGTTCGTCGTTGCACTACAAACTTTGAATTCTCATAAATCATTCTATATCATAACTTACACTCGATGAAAATATTGCTTACAAAACTTGAATTTTTTGTTACTGTTTCGTGGGCTAACTTACCATAAATGATTGAATAATGTCTACCGGGCTTTTCCCAGGAAACTTTGACCCAAATTATACAAAATCTTAGTACTGTGCTAACAATTTGTTTACTTATTATGTTTTTGTAAAGAACAGGTCTAGTTTTCATACATTAACAGTTCATTTATTAATAAAGATTAAGACAATGGAAATCCCGGCGCTACGACAGCCTGGTAGATAGTAGACAAGGAGGGCGGGTATTAAGAATCAGAAGAACGTTTGATTGTTCTTTGAAGAGGTGGTGAATCCCAGCAGAAGACCATGATTATGGGAATTCTAGAATAGATGTTTTCGGCTAAAGAAGCATACTTTTGGGAGGGAAATTAAAGACCTGTTATAAAGGGCTATCATCAAGACCTATCACGAAGAATCCAAACTAACGGAATCCATCCTTTGCAAGTGTATATGGGTGGTGTTTAAAAAGAATATATTAGAACCATTCCGTATGTGCGACACACAAGATTCAAATGAAGAAACGAAACAAAAACAGATGATGCCTATACACGTACTTAACGATTTCTTTGACAAAGTCTTAATTTCATTAGGTACGGAATTCCATACTTTAGCAATCTGATACGTGAACGATCGCTCAACCAAGGCGAATAGAACAAATAACTTTCTTTTGTGTATTGCCTTAAGAGATTCTCTACCGTCTAGAAGAAAAATATGTATCGCTGATTCTAAAATAATGGGAAAAATAAAATCAGTTTATTCAACAAGTACATTTGATCGACATTCTCACCACACAAATTGGGAAAGTGAGGAGCAGAACCGTTTCACTGATTGTTGTCCTACACTTAAATAACTTGTAAATAGGAATAAACATATTAATACAGATTCTTTAAAGAGACATAAGTTACAAAGCAAAGCTTTACACGTGTACAATATGCAAATACCGTCTGCGATATCTCTTCCGAATATAAGAACACTGAATCATTCCAAGCTTGGGCTAACGATGTTGGAGACAAAATTATTTATTCTAAAATTACAAGTTTACGATGTTACTGGAGTCTGAAAAGTTTTTGTAATCCTATATTCTATCTGCGTAATTGTTGTTGTTGTCAAGCGTACCTACTGCATAATTTTCCATCCAAGACGTACTTATTTGTACCATTAAATTTGACAACCACCACTTATTACTTCAAAGGACCGAAAGCCGACAAGATTAAAATAAACTTGGGAAAAATTGTCCCTCATTCATTCTTTTATCTATCCCTCATTCTACGTATGAAGGCAATATTAGATCGCAAAATTATTAACAATGGTACATAATATTGTAAAAAAAAAATAGTATTGTAAAATAAAGTTCCTTAGCATTGTATCGACGTTGTTGACATTCTACAATGTACTCTTTCTATATTCGGACCCTTTCCAGCTGTGACAACTGCATATGAATTGTAAAACGAGAAGGGAATCTTAGAGCGTTTGAATGCGTATTTGTTCTTTCAAGAATCTGAAAAGCGCACGATGAACAGCCAAACAGAAAACACAATAAAGTATTTCGTATATAACAAAGAGATTATAAAGTTTCGGTTAAGACGTTCGACTGCTAGGAATCGGTCCCAAACGTGCCATGTACCGGAGAAATCTCCATTTCTCCGGTTTACATATTCCGTTTAAAGTTTGCTCGCCCCAGAGCGTTCTCCTGATCCATCACGTCCCCGTGGAGCGTCCAACCAAACTTCGCCATTTCGAATATGTCATTTTGAGTAATGTTTATTTTAAAATATGCTCGGTCGTTCATTTGAAAATTCAAGGACATTATCCTATTCGTTTCCTTTTAGTCTTTTAGTCTAGTCCTTAGTCTATATTTTGAGATTTGAGTAACTATAATCGCGCTATTTAATTCCGGGAAAAGGAGTATTACATTTATTTATAATTTTGCGGTTACTCAAGGTTTCTCGTCGAATGTGCATTTCTCCACTTAAAGTATTATACATTGTGTATTTTTCCTCTTGCATTTCTGTGCAAAGTAATTTATTGTCGAAGAAAGTAATAGAAATTCGTAGCCGTAGTATTACTTCTGTATATTGTTACTAGTCCTGCTGCATCGTTAACGATAGCAGCACCGTAATTGAGCTTTAACGACGTTATGCTTCTATATTCTTCTACTGCTGTTTACCTATTACGTGCAGAGCTTTCGGATTTTTCATTATCTTCACTATCAAAATGTTTTATTCGATAATAGTAATTCTGCAAGATAAATGACAGAACAAAGATTTTCACTCCGTGCCTATCAAGGAAACCTATACTATCATATGTACTATACATCTTATACGTATACAAATACGCATTGCACATATTATTAACTGATTTTTAGAGAATAATTTGGCGATGAATGTTGAAAGACCAATGTCGTCCTGTTTGGCTGTCGGAGGGATTTGGATGTTCTAATTGATAATAGCAGCATTATTATCAATGTTAGCTGCAAACTATCAGGTTTTACAGTTAGTAAGAATCTAACTCAAATTCTATAACAACGAAACTAAATAATGTATGAGTATATATGCTATATAAGCTATACTGTGTCCCACCGGCACGCTAAGAATGACCTACTTCGCATACTTTCTATCTATAATATCTTGGTTTACTCCTTTGAGGAACTCTATCGAATATGTTCGAGATATTATTATTGCAGTATCGGACAAATCGCACCATGCTTGGTTTACCATATCACGAGTCATCTATACAGTAAAAAATCGAGTCTCAAAATTAAAACTTCAAAGTGGTACATATAGGTCCACACTCACAAATGCAGTTTTATCGAGCATTTTCGCGTGTAAAAAATGGTAAAATATATTTCTTATGGATGTTATATTTTTTTAAGTGTGTTAATTTTAACACTCACTAGTGTTAATTCTCTAAATCGTCGTATTAAAATGATGCTCTTAATGCAAATTTTATATTTTACGGTGCCTATTATACGTTGTTATATCAACACCTACTACAATCAGCGTAGACCAAACGCTCCTATCAATCCTTTTCGCACTGACTGAATATCGTTTCTTATTTTTAAAAGGGCGAATTAAATTTGACGAGTGTAATATTAACTCTGGTTAAGTCAAATATTATTGACTCAAAGTAAAATTCTTGTGTTTTTTACACACTTTCCCGCCACTAGAGCATTAAAATATGTTAAAATAAAAATGTTTCAGTGTAGAAATGAACAAAAAACTCTGCATTGCATGAAATCATTGTTAGTATCCCCTGAGTTTTTTACTGCGTTTCCCCCGTTTATTCCCACCATCTGTGCATTCAAACTGTTTTTTATGCATATGTGCTTTTAGCAGCATTCACAAACAGAAAAGGCTGTATTTCTCCAATACTCGTAATCCTGAATTCATCCGTCGTAACTTTACAAAAAGTAAGGCCTTTAATTCCTGCATGAGAGTAAGTGTTAAAATATATAATACATTGGCCAATCATATAACTTTTAACAATGTACTATTTTGGAGGCACTTAAAACATATTGTGGTCTCACGTGCATTATACTCCTTAGAGGACTTAGAGGAGCTTTTTGTGGGCTCTGAATGTTGAGATGAGTTTGTATTTTGTATTCTGACTAGTTTAAATTTTGTCTATGACTTGATATAATTATTTTTATATGTTGTGTATTTGCATCTACAATAGGCTGTCGTTTGCCATCTACATGACCTTTTCCTTTTCTTTTGCTTTATATTTGCTTATATTGTTTGTTGTATATAGGACTGGTTAAATATATACATGTACATACTTGCGTCTTATTTTTCAAATCAAAAGAATTTTAAATGCATAGCATCTTATTGTTTTTCGTTATATCATAAAACATTAGTAAATCCAGTAATACGGCTTTGTAGGTTTAGGTTAAGTCTATAAAGGAGCACATTGAACAGCGCCGCATTCCGTCGAAACATGTATAAAGCCGAGCATAGATATATAGTGTACAAATTTTTCAGATACTTTGCTTCCGTTACTATTGCAAATACAAAAAAAGAGTGTTTTAAATAAAAATTGTAGTGCTTTATCCCTGCGTATAGCGCGCGCGACTAACAAAACAGCCATGCTTTTTTCTTAATGGAACATGCTGTATTTCTGGGTAGCCCTTCACTCCCTAATTCCAAACATGGGTATTATATAAAATTATTTTAAGTAATAGTTTATTTTACCAAATAAAATTAGGTTAGAAAGGAAGGAAGCTCTGAAAACGGTATGTCAAAATGGAACATTTACTTCTTACATGGATTACATTATAGCCGAAAAAGTATATGTAAGTCAAAAATAATAAAGATAAATATGCCACAAGGAGAAAACACACTCTAATCTACAAACTCCTGCAAATATATTTGTAAATATTTACCGTCATGTGAGATACTACGGCAAGTTATATTATTGCATGTGATATTGAATATATCGCTGATGATTTATTGATACTGTTCACTGTTACTGATTTCTTCATAGAAATAAGGTCATAGTAGAAAACTTAACGTAAACCCCTATCAAATAATAGGTTTAACATTTAGATTGTTGTTTGCCCATATCGTGCAGTTGCTTGTGTTAACAGCTCTATTTGCTTCAAAATGTGCCTCGTCTGTCCAGATGATTATATTTAGTCATTCTGCATTATTCTGTATTCCCGGTGACCATTTGCAAAGCAAAGGTGACGAGAAACTGCTTTCCCAGAATAACTCATCTCCAAACGTTTTGCAACTTTGTTAGCGCTGGAAATTTCACGAGCACACTTTTCACCTATGTCTTTTTGCCAAACTAGAACTGTGCTAGCCTATAGCTTTTTATCGCTAACTATATCAGTTTCCATAAATGTTTGCACGGGTTCACGAAACGATTTTGCTAACCAAAGCCTATTTCTCGATCCATATCGATATGTACTTATTCCTTTGGCAAATTGTCTACTGCATTTGTAGTAGCACTCAATGAGACGAATACGAATCCGTAGCAGCAAAATCATTCTAACAAGTAACGATTGAAAATTATTGTTAAAAAGAGTAGGTCACCATATCAACAAAATCAAACCATAATGATATCTACGTAGAACCAAACTGCGAAGTTAATTTTGAAAAACCCTATACAATACTTATGATGCAGAAAGAAAAAAGAAGAAAACATAAAATGCATCTGCTCGGAAACTAATTTAAACAATTATCTTTATTTATCTGTCATTGCAATATAAGAATTCAATTCTAACTGTCAGTAGCATATTAAGTAAGAATCAAATTACAAGTTTAATAGTATTAAAGTTTATTTACGTATATTTACGTATCCCTTTCAGTTTTGCTTAGTAGGTGGATGCTTCTAGCATATGTTCTATTCCTATGGGCTCTAAAATTTGAAAAATTTAGTTATCCATAGAACATTTTATTTTAATGGCATCATGTGGCCTAACCAATTTATTTGAAGTACAAATAAAACCAACAAGTTGAAATAGGAAACGGCATCTTTAGTGAAAGCAGCAGTAACAGAATTGAAGGGAGTAACAATATGATCTTCCGAAGGCAGATGGCAGATTTATGAAGAAATTAAGTTTCGCACGCAGCATACTTGGGATTTTACTTGTTCGGGGTATAGGCGTACCGTGTCGTCATGGAGAGGTCCGTATTCATGCGTGGTTACTTAACAACAACTGAATGTTTTACTGAATCATAGGCAATAATGTCGAATCTGGTGGAAATATAGTTTTTATTGACAGTTGCGTAGCAGTAAATGCAAAATTGTAAAACCTAAAAAAAATCATGTTCGCGTAAAGACCTAATGCTATAATATGTACATACGTATATTTAAATTTCCAACGAATAATTGTAACGTATATTTTAGGATGGGTGTTTATGTTTGGAAAAAATTTGCTTTGCAGAAATTCAATTAAATGGTTATGCAAGTAAATCTATTTATAGGTAAATAAATTTCCCAGTAACGACTTTAATCCTATAGAGTATAACAATTCAGTGGATCATTAAACTGCACCCACTGTAAACTGGAATACTGTTGCTCCATTTAGTTTAGTCAATTGAAACTAAAACATTTAATAGCGCTTTCTGTGCTGTAAATGTTTTAATTATATTTTTTATTTGATTTCATTTATTTCGGCAACCAGTTTCAATACACATTTTACCCGTAGGATAGGATGCACTTTATCTGTTTGCAATAAACGAGTCTAACATTTATTGCAATTGTAACTAATTTAGTTAGTTAGATACCTTTTAGGGTAGCACATAGCTGTGAAAGCAGCATATACAGAAACCGACTTTCAAAAATACTATCTTTTAAATTTCAGTATTTCCAAACTATATTAATGAAAATTTTACATTGGCGTATTTCAGGATGAAATCAGATATTCTTTGTGAGCGCAGATTAGAATCCTGTTGAGGGTGCCATGGAAATAATAGTAATAAGAATGATAGCAATGAAGGCGCATTATTAAGTTAATTTGCGATATAATTAGGTAAAGCTTATGTACTGCTCAGCGGCGGTGGATGACGACGTAACGAGGGGCTGCGCACGACAATTCGACGTCCTCGTATATTTTCGTTGCATAGTACAATAGACACGATCCGCAAGAAAAGTTCACGAAAAGGTCGAATCGTAGTACGCGGCCCTCTGTTACGTCATCATCCACCGCCGCTGATAGCTGCTGAGCTGGTTGGCACTGAAATGAGGCCTTCCACTCCGACACATTTGCCTAATTATTTGTAAAATCTTCCATTTTCTTAGCAGATGAATCTAGGCCTGACGGCGATGTTTTCGAAAATATCAGAAGTGCATGATTAAAAAAATGTTATGTATGAAATTTTGTTTATTTATCTTCACATGTACTCCTAGAGTTTGATCCGTTCCTTCCGATTCACTAGTGCTAGTATTTGGTATTTACAATTAATTATAGAAGCATAGTTCCTGGGAGTTTCAAATTTTCGTGGAATCTCTTTGCTCTTACAGGATTACGATTAAAGCTCAATATTATTCTGTACACTTGATCGAATTGTTTAGCGTCCCTCTACTAGATGGTCAGTGTTTTACGCCATAATTGGTAAGAGAAGGAAGGTTTGTTGAACTATAGAAGCTGTACGTTATATTAGTTTCTTTTTCGGAGAAAGAAAATCTGAAAATAAATGAATAGTTAGTATGTGTTAATCGCTGATTTTCAATCCAATTGCCCCGTCATAACTCGCCGTAAAAGTACGGAAAAGTGGCTCGATATTTTTGCTTTTAAAAATATAAGAGTATAAATTTGATACTTTTTGGGATAGAAATCAAATTGCCAGTTTGCAAAGCACTATATTCAAGGAGCTTTGACTACACTTACGCTTTATGAATATCGCGGAGAAAGAAAAGTTTCGTGAAGTATATACGAAAATATGAAGCTTTCAAGGGGGAGACCTAAATAAACTCATTGTGGTCCACACCAGCGAATCCATGGTCGGCAGACCGCTTGGGGAGTTTGACCTTAAAGTGACCACAGCGGAAAAAAGGCTAATCAAAAATAGAACGCTGGAAACGTGTTTTTGTAGGCCTTCTCGGTGAATTACCTTCCTGTAATACATTTAAGATTCCGGCTTTTTCAACAAGCAAACGCTACGGTAGAAATTACGTGTTTCGTGTATCTATAAATAATCTAAAAATAATGTAACCATGCATTTCGTTATTAACCGAGCTTTATAAAATAAAGAGTATTTCAGGCGAAATTTATATCGCTCAATGTTGGGTGTTCCACGTTCCATCCGTCATAGAATTAAAAAGCATTCTTAAATATAAGATAAAACAAAATCTGAAGTACGTCAAAATAGCATTGACCAAATATCGCTTGCACAAACCGAAATGAATGTTTGATGAAACCAAATCAAATAAAGGGAGGAAATCATGGGATCGCATTAATATATATATGCCACGTGTAGTAGCAAGTTAAATAATGTTTCGTGTTTTATATTGATGTTTGCACAGTTGAACTCACTTTTATACTGAAATAAAAGAAGAACTGGTGGTAGTAGTAATGCAAGGGAATTCTTTCTATTACGAAATTTCAACAAGATGGATTGATTGTGTTTTCCAAAACATTGATTTTCTTGTTTCGTAAGAAATTGTTGCTGGATTTCCTGTCTACGCAATGACTAAATATGTACTTTACACTAATTTGAAGTGACACCTTCAACCAAAAGCAATAAGAGGTAGCGAGATGTAAAACATTTACATGTTACGGGCTTTCTTTACGTTACTAAAGAATGAAAAGCACTAAAAAGATTGGACACCTGGCGCCATTTAATTTGTAATATGGTTGGCAGATTAAGTTGTTAACCACCTTCGCGAAGAACACGCATTTATTGCAACCATTTTGATGAAGTTCTGAATCAATATTGTTTTACAACGTGAGTATTATGAAAATTTAACCAAGAATGAATCTTATACATCGGCACTTACGCAATGGATCGCTTTGCACTGTGACTTTGAGTTTCAGGAACAAGCAAATATCCAGGAGATTTCGACAAGTAAGTGACGCAACATATAGCATATAAGAATACATTTTCAGAAACAACAAAAAGAGTGCCTCTATAGAAACAAAATAGTGTTGTTACTCCATCAGGTGGAACGTGGCACAGAGCTCAATCTAATTTTACTTTGTTTCGCCACACAAAGATTCTCCTTGCAACAGAGTTACAATTATGTGTACAGTGAAGGAGTGCGCTTTCGTGCTGGTACGGGCAAGTTGCGACAACAACATACACCTCTGATTAGTAAACTCGACCAGAATTAAGTTATTAGAATTTAGTAAACGTGAAATATTAACACGAAGAGCATTTAAAGTTCTAGGTGAAGTTAGGGCGCAGTAGGGTATCGCGAAAGCTTTCCAGTTAAGTACTAAATAGCGTGTAAACAAAAGCAAGTCCAACCTGGAGCGAAAATCCCTAGAAAGCAAAACCCCTAGCGTGACTTCGGTACAAGACACAAGAAACAAGTAACGGTCGGGCGAGCTTAAAAAAGTTAAAAGCCGGAGCTACGGATTTGGTGTTTCCGGTGTCTGCTTTTTATGTATATATATATATATATATATATATATATATATATATATATCTGTACGTATATACATTCGTATACGAGAAGATACGAATTCGAGACGTTTTAATTTTTTATTAAACTTTTGTCTCACTTGCAATGGTATTCAGTTTGAAATTCTGCGGCTTCCATGAATTTTTACCGAGGAATTCTTTTGCGACGGGAGCTTCCCCTAGCGCCGGAATTTGTAATTTTCGCATTATGATAACGTATTCGTTTCTCTCGTTTTGTGAGATTATTGTTCATGCGTAATAAATGGTTTTTAAACAAGTTAACAATGGGCTGTCGGAATGTTATCGTCAGTGATTTCTTGAAAGTAAAATTTCATTTAAATTTGATTCTATTTTGCTCACCTTCAGTGTTAAAAGAGTGATTCCGTGTAGTGTAATTTTAGATAGCAGCCGTTGTAATAAAACCAAATATTCTACCGTATTCGTTTTGGTGTATTTATTACACTTAACGCATATGCGATTTTCCTCTATTGTTATTACGGTTATGAAATATGTAAAGTGGCTTTATTATGTTGAACACACCAATGTTTTTGTTATTAATGCAGCTCTTTCTGATAATACAATACATGCCATACACCATTTTAATTAAATAAAAAGCAAAGATATATCTGTGAATGATAAAGATAACGAACTGTCATCAATTAGCAAACAAAGGTAAAACGTTGTTGAACTAACAGTTCGTCAAGGGTATATCCATGTATGTATGTTACAAAAGAACTCTGAATTTAATTTCAATAGTGAATTAATTTATTTCGCAAAAGACAAATACTCTCCACATTTGGCGGAAATAATTCGCTTCCATATATTACTTAGTGTTTGTTTTTTGTCTTGACCTTCAAATTTGATTTTCAAAGAAATTTCTTGAAGAAACTTGAGTTTAGAGGTCTTGGGAAAAGGAATTCTTTCCTGTTCGTTTAATATACTGTGTACGTTGTGTACGTTTCGTTGTCCATTTTCGCCATTGCCTTATTTCCATTGTACTTATTTCAAAATATTTTTCAGTCTTTATCCTTTTGTATAGGTCTTTCACTTTATTTTTAGATTTTATATTCGTGGAAACACTTATTGATTATTGATTCAACTAACAACTTTTTATAGGTGTTTTTTTTTTAATATTGAAATGTAAGAAGCCACATTACAACATATAAGATGGATACAATGTATATCACTTAAATAATTGCCCTCAGTCTTGTAACAAAGCTGCAAGTAACAATGGAAACTGACTTTGAAATTCCTCAAAGTGGACTCAATTTTGTCCTTCTGTATGCGACTTTCTCTGATTCTACCAGAGCGAGTCTACAGATCTAAGAATACGCAATTGGAATTGTAATTACTGAACAACTTGGAAATTTCACCAAAGCAAGTGTTAATGATGGTTACCGATGCTGCCGCGGTTATGCTTCGCACAGGTCAATTATTCAAAGCTGTTCAACCGAATTTGCTGCACATAACATGTCTGCTTCATGCTTTACACCTTATAGCATACACTCTACGAAAATGTTATCCCGATGTGGATCAACTAATAGCACAGATGAAAGCGGTTTTTCTTAAATTACCGAAACGTATTGAACTATTTCGTTCACAGTATCCTGACATACCGGAACCGCCGCAGCCAATTTTTACACGAAGGGGTACAAGGTTAGAAGCAGCATTCTATTATTTTCAACATTTTGAAAAGATCAAATTAGCAATTTTACAACTGGACGCTAAAGAAGCAGCTGCAATAAAGCTAAGTCAAATGCAATTCCAATCCTCAAGTTGCAGCAGATTTAAAAACTATTAACGACAATTACGTTCCGGTAGCCGACTCAATAAAAAAATTGCAAAACACTTCGTTGTCCCTACGGGCGTTGCGGAGGATCTGTTATACAAATTCAAAGACCACTTTAAGTACGCGGATATTACATCGCTAGATGTAGAACGATCTTTTTCTGCGTATAAGCAGATATATACGCCGTAACGGACAGGTCTCAAAGAGACCGTTGTAGAAACGTACGCTATGATACAGGTGTTGAAGGCCTCACTTCCGGACTTATTTTCAGCCATCTAAGCATATTCGGTAAGCTGTTTACTGTATTATATTTGCGTTTTCATAAATTCTCTTGTTGGTTTTTGTTCTAAATAACGTGCACGCTTATTTCGGTGAACCCAGCGCAGTGACGCTACTGCTAGGCAATCGACTTGTTGCGCTTTATATATAAGGAATTACAATTCTATGTTCGCAGCTGTGTAGGCTGGTGCTTTATAGCAGCGAAAATTCTGCGCCGCACACTTCATTGACGCCCACTTTGAATTTTTTCATATGTATACAAAAAAAAGCTTGTCAATCATGTTGCTTACCCTCTCTGTTAAACCCGCATAATGATTGTCGGCAACCATTGGCGACGAAATGTAGTAAAGTAAACGAAGAACAGAGAAAAAGGAATTGCTTTGGGACCTCAAATCTCCATATTAAGAAGAAAATTGAAGAATAAATGTTAAAGTCGACAATAAATTTAAACTGTATCATTTTACACCAATTAATACTACAATAATATACAACAATGAGCCGAGTACACTTCCAAGAGGAATGTCACGACTAATACATAACACTCTTTATCTTAGATTAGTTTACATGAATATTTAGGGTTCTGTAAATAGAGGGCCAGCGATTGTAACGACGATTCCCGTATACCATATTGTTCTGGTTTATATGCTAAAAATGTATGATTCAGGCGGTCACGTTTTTTTTGAGAAATCTAAAAATAGTTCCAAAGCTATACGATGTGCTACCAGAACCATATATGTTCCATTAACAAAATCAAAAATTGTAGTTTCAACAGATTTTTCTGCATTGACTGAAGAAAGATATTATACAATTACTGGCTAACTTTTCAACCAATTTGGAAAAAATAGAATAGACTAATTGGTCTAAAGTTATTTAGGTTTTGATCACCATTCCTTTAACTGCAAAAATTTTAGCTATTTTTATACATTAAAGAAACATTCCTGAAGTAAAAGAGTTATTTATTATAATTATCATAGGATTACTTATCAAATGTGTGGACTTTTTTGAAAGCGTCATTGGTATGTCATCATAATCAGTAGGTTTTATGCTGTTACAAGAATTGATTTTGTTTACAGTTTCAAGCTCAGTTATTCTTTCTAAAACTAAGCTATCCTTGTTTTTAACCACGTTGGCACTGACACCCAGGCTTGGTAAGTCATTGCATAAATTGTTGTCTATATTTGCAAAGAAATTATTGTATGTCGTCAATTTTCTGTTTAAGGTTGTCAATGCAGCCAATAGGTTTCCCAAATTATTGCAGATAAATTATATGATCCTTCAATTTTCCTTTTAATAAAAATAAGCAATCTTCTCTACATTTTTTAGCAAGAGCTTAATGTAGTGCAGCTTTCAATGCCATTTTGTATTTCAGCAATATTCTGCAAGCCCAGTCGCTTTATTCATTCCATTTGTCATTATTCTAGTTTTAAGATAACTGTAAATGTAGTACAAACACAATAGGAAAGATGCCCCCGAAACGTAATATATTTCTAAAACCTTTAATACTACGAGAGACTTGAAGTCCACTTACATTGAAAAGGACAAAGAGAAGATCAATCCAGCATTCAAAAGCGCGCAAATGCGAAAATATACAGAGAAAAAATCGTTCGGTAAATGGTTTGAAGAGAGGAGAGGCAGCGTAAAGAAACCGTCGTGTATACCTTCATTTTTCCTTTAGCGTTACCCGGAAAACATGAAAAATGTATGAAACTAAAACGGTCGGGTAGAACCAAACCAAGAGCGTTACTTCCTCTTACAAGAGACTTTCCTTCTTGTAAGAAATGTATGAAGTTTGGAATCTGATATACTTTTAACTTATAAAGTATCCTTTATCTCTGCAACCTTAAAGCCTTATATAAGAGAAGAATGTTACGATGAGGACGTCCGGAAAGATGATTCTTAATAAAAGTGAAAGAGAAAGCCCTTTCTTTTTGAAAAGTAAACGGAAAAAACAGCGTTGTTTCTTTTTTGTCCGCGAAAGTTGCTCATACAGATGCTTTCGAAGTTTGCGCATCGTACATTTACGGCGCTTAATCTTTAAGAAATCACCGTGAAGTACATGAAAATATCTCAAAGAAGGAAATTTTTTCCTTCTCGAATGTTTTTGTACGAAAAATAATTTTTTGGAATATAATAAGAGAGAAAAAAAAAAAAACTACCTGCTTTAGTGGAGCAGGTGGTTAGATACATAGATATTAAAGCTGTAAATATTTCGAAGTGGAATTCCAGAAATCATTCATTTTATTTTATAAAGAGTAAACATTAGGCCCAGAAACGGCTATGATGTTCGATCTAGAAATATTAACAGAAATAAATTCTTTGTTTTCAAAGCAGTCTCACGTTTAGGCTAGATTTGAAAATAGCGTTCGTGTCACACTTAATTCAGTGTGATTGGGATAAATACCACTTTATTCGTAATTTTGGCAGCACCATACCATCACAAGGATCTAACTGAAACACCAAGATGTGCCAAGATGTGTTATTCAGCAGAAATAATGGTCTCATTCCGCGGATCTGCAAACTTTGAACATTGTTTTCAGGAGTATGCTGTATACACCATTGATGATACTTAAGAATTGCTAATATTTCATTAACTTCAAGATTTTATTTGTGAGATAAGGGAGCAATGAGTATGAGATCCTTTATAACCTAGTACTCTGTATACTTGATGTACTTATATTTAATACCTTTATCTTAAAATTACAAGACTGTCGTAACAATGATGATTGCAATAAAATTCTTCGTGAATAACTCTGTCACTCAAAAAACGTAATGAATGTGAGCTTTGTTTTGGCTTGTTTATCAAAGCTTTTTTCGTATCTGTTACAACACAGTTCAATTTAATTAAATTACTTTAGGTTTGTTAAATCCTTTTGAAAGTACGAAACGTATTTGAACGCAATGGAACTATAGGGAATTTCGACAAATAATACTAAGGCTCCATATACATACATATTGATTTCAGGAAAGCCCTGCCTTACTTTACCGTAGCCATTAGGGGATGAACTCGGAAAATCCTGTTTAAGATTTGTATGCAGCGCCGTCCTTTCCGCTATGTTGATTTCATTCCAATTTGAAGTATTTGTAATATAAGCAACGAAATGTGGGTCATTTCAGGAAAAATCAAGCTATTTATTTTTAAATAACAAAAAAATCTTCCCTTAGTTCCTTGCAGAATTCCACATATTTTAATTTGGCAGACGTTAGATACATTTTACAATAGGAATAAAACAAAGCAGGTTAGATTAGCAAACCTGTTTCTCCAATCATCCAGTTGTATAGTTGACAATGAAACCCAAATGCTTCCTAAGCATGTGTTCCCAATTTATTGTATACTTTGTGTGGTACAAAGTGTTCTGAGACCTTAAGTATTTGCTATACTACTGCCGGTATAATTTCTCGATAAACAATAAAACGAATGAGAAATTCCTCCGACAATAAAAAACCTCCCTTCACATATCATCTCGGCTTAGGACAATTCATTCTAATGACCTAGTTGAATGAAGAGATCAGACGTAATGATTCGCAATTTATTCCAATAGAATGTCAATCTCTTTAAATTGCTTATTTCATTTTAATGAGTCACTAATTTAATGAGGGTTTAGAGGTGTAATCCGCAGTAAATTTAGTAAATGCGCTTAAAACATTGGCCCTGGAATGTCCCATCCGAGGATGCCCTGCCATTTATGGATTGTATTAAGGACGCCTGAATCAAACGCCCGCAAACATCGTTCATCAAGATTTGCTCATGATATATGGAATTGCTACTACCTGAAACGAACAACTCTATACTAGGATGATATCAAGCGTTTGAGATGCAAGTTTCGGTAGACCATTCCAGTATACAAGAGCTCGTAAAAACAAGAACAATGAAAACAAGACCTATATTAGTTTCAGATAGGAGGCAGGAGGTGATGAAGGCTCTCTTGCTCATAGAAAGCTTGCATGGTATGGCCCACAACTTCCTAAGGATAATAAAACAGAATCTGTGAATAAAAAGTGAACGAATTGAAGAAAACAAAGAGTAATGAAGAAATTAAAAAAAACAGAAGAACCAAAACTCATATGCTGCTCGGTTTAAGCCGAGATAAAGTATGGAGGTGTTAATTATTGTAGGAGAAATTTTACCACGCCGGGTTCTTCCTGTTGGGATTTTTTGTCGTTGTAGGGAGTCCTCTATCCATGATTTGTTGTCGAAAAGTTTTCCAGCGCAGCTATACCACAGTCCTATCATTATTTATTCTTTACAATTTATACTGTATTTGCAAATTCAAGATATAAGGATGTATTGGCGGATTTGTAGTAGCTAAAGTCATTTGTCGTAAAACTTTTCAATTAAGTATGTCACGTCAATGAAAGTTCGCGATGTACATCGCAGATTTCCTATCAAACTTTCTTTGTTAACGCGGCACATGAACGACCCCACCGCGGAAGATGTTTTCCTCTTCTAACTTCGGATCAGATAGTGTTTGGCAGTTATCAGCGTCTTCGGGAAGAACGATTCGCAATTCATTAGCCTAATTTTCGTCGACAAAATCCATTTCAACGTAATTGCGTTTCGGCTGCTTCACTTTTTCAACTCCATTTATCTTACCGAAAAATATTTGATATTTCGAAAGGGTGTCTCGCTATTTATTTAATCTGGAAGCGTAAACACGACATCAATCAATGCTCTTAGATAACGCGGAGAGAAAGTAAATTAAAACGGTTATAAGTAAAATTAGCTGCGAAATTCAAATACCGTACAATGTTTAATTAGTGAATGATCACCCTCAATAATTTATTGTAGAGAGGGATTTGTGAAAATATAAATATCTTCTCGAGTATTTTGTTTAATATTGTAATCTGTGAAGTACACTCGTTTTCTTATTTTACATAATAAAATTAATAATTTACAGAGTTACAATTGGAATTTTCAATTTCATAGTATTTAGTATTACAATTAAATAACGTTTCAGGTAGGACTTGAAAAAACGTTCACTATAACCGCGGTTCTACTATAGACGAGCTCATTATAACCGGCTTGAACTGTATACACCTCACACCACGACGCACGCCTCTGCAATTACCATCTATTGAAGAGCAAATAATACCGCCGCGTCGTAGGCTGTGTCCTCTGTTTCTAGCCCTGCGGCCATATGTTAATCGGAGGGATCTATACATACATGAACATGCAAACAATTTGCTGAATTCTTTCTAAAATTGGAAGTTTGAAAATAATTTGAATATTTAAAGCCGTATTGAACACAATATAATTATTAGGAACTCTAAGTTACTGTGGCAATGATTAGAGGTCTTTTGCAATTTTTGCCAGCTCACATGAAATGAATTAATAACTCAACAAAATATGAAAAAACAGCAACCTATTAACAAGCAGACAAAATAATAACTGACATAAACAAATTCTAGCAGTGTTAAATCTTAAATTCAGACGTTAGCAACTTTATGACACCATTTCTGAACTAAACTTATAACTATTTTTTCTTAAGAACGTGGTCATAACGATTTCGTCAATATGGCGGTAATAGCGACGTTATCAACAAAGAAAGAATATATAAATACATAAATAGGGCATATAAAATCAATGCAGAGGCCATATAAAACGTGTCTACCATAAACCTGCTTAAAATGTCATGGTGTTGGGTTCAATATTTTGACAGATTTCACGATTCTTGATGATTATTTGAAGCTTTGGTAGTAATTCTAAACCAGCCTGTATATATACATATTCATCACACCACAAGATAAAAATATAAATTTTTATTTCCAATAGGTATTTATTTAATTACCTGTGCAAGGTAATTCCTTTAATGTGGTTTGATAATTTTCTAGGTCGTTAAATATAACAAAATATTTCATTTAGAATAAACTAATTATTGATTAGAAGTTGAAAATTGAAAGAATTAAATCCGCTCGGTTCAGTGACTCAAACGAAAATTATAGAGCATACGGTCACAAATTTGAATTGAATAGCGAGGACCTTCCTTCGCAAGATATTCGAAGTTGCTCTTAAAACATTACTTTCCGCTAGACAGAAAACCGTTTTCCGGCGTCGTTTTTCACGTTGTTTAAATAAATCAATCAAATCGTAATTTCCGAATTTACCCACGCCGCAAATTTACGTACCAGGTTTGGCGTATTCGTTTTGCAACGAACTAATGCCGATAACTCTGTCAACATGGTCAGGAAACCCTTTTTCAACTCGAATAAATTCCTTCCTTTGTGCTGGTCTCATCGTAGATTCCGCTTCCGGCAGACTGTTATATTGGCGATGACAATGCACTGCACGTGTGTATTTGCCGATGAGTTCGTGCTTGCAGGCACACTATACCATTATTGCCAGTATTGCTTGTATTAATTACCGCCAAGTGCATCTCAATTTACGGAAAATTGGTGGCGAGATACGTACATACGGTATTTGTATAGATTTCTTTGTAATACAATAAGGATACGATCAGGTAAAATAATGAAAACATTGATGTACCCGATCAATTATCTTTCAAGAATCAATACATTAAATTACATATAACGACTTAGCTTAAATAAACAACTTCCCTCCACAAATTCTGGATAAAATTCACACACTTTCCTTAATTAAAAACATCCTCTCTGGATGTACTTGAACTTTGTGGAGTGTACTTAATCAGCTGTTGCAGTTCTGTATGCATAGGCCAAACTCTTAAACAATTACAAAGCAGATTACAACATAAAACTCAAATTACTTCCAACGTTTATAAACATGAACTCGCAGCAGGACATCAAATAGGGTGAAACACTCATTTGTGGGCACCCCGTCGGTTATTGACACTAATCAGTTGATTTGTGAATTATTAAGCAGACAACTTAGGTATGTGGTTTCGTGCTTCCTTTTTCACGCTTTCAACTACTTGAGCTGCGCTTTTCAACTCTTATGGATACCATAAGAGACACCATTTATCACTACCTAAGTGTTTTATTTTCTTATATATTCTTGTTTACCAATAAAAATAAAATACCAAACTTTCAACCTTTTGAAGTTCTTGTAACTAGTTATTGGCATGTACTTTGATATTTAACTTTTCAGACGTTAACGTCTATGAAGTTATTAACGCTTTTACTCATGCAACCGTCTTTAATGGGTTTAAGTAAGAGACTAAGCAATAGGTGAAATTAAAAAAAAAAGTATATATGTATTATGCTATTTCCTCTTTCAGCAACGAAAAGTTATATAAACGTTCCTAGGTCATGACTAAAGTCAGCGCACATGAAAGTAAGTAATCGGAAAGATTTGGAGAGAGCTACTAAAGCCGTGAACAACGGTCTGTCAAATAAGAAAGCTGCAAAACAATTTAGCGTTCGACCTAGCACTTTACAATCCAGCATGATGAAACCAGCGACAATGGATTGATGAAAGCAGAACTGTTTGCTGAATATAAAACTAGCGTTCGCTTTCCTGTTGTACTCCTTGTTAATGCCAAACAACACATTTTACTGTTCAAATCGGCGAGAGGTAGAAAATAGTTATTCACTCTAGTACGCCAAGCAACTTTACTATGTTATTTCTGATAATGACGAAAAAGCTATATAAGGTTGGTACTGTGTTATATAAGGAGAATAAATTTTATCAACAAAATGTGTAATAGTAGTTTTTCAGGGCGATGGAGCCGTGTTTCCTGGCAATTTCTTTCGAACGGTTCATTTACATTTCTCAATAGCTCTTCGTCGAATTTCCACTTAATATCGGCCATGCATTGCTATATCCTGTCTGAAATGGTCCTCCTGCCTGAAAAGGTAACAGCATGAAGAACGCTTGAAAAAATTGAGGACATTTCACCAATAAATTATTGTATATGTAATAAAACAGGAATTCTCACCCACTAGTGATTTCTTATATGATACTTGCGCACGTACAGAATAGCTATAATTGAGTAAAATGGCACTTAATTCTTCATTTCTTAAAGTGCCAAAATAATTTTTCAATTGAGGGTCTTGCTCGAGATTATCAAAATGTAAAACTTCTTCAATAATTATTGGCGAAAATTATGTCCCAATGATGTATGAGCTTCGAAATATACTAAACGAAACTTTAAAAAAAGGGGGACCCCAAAGAAATGTAGGGTAAACATAAGAACATCATTACGTAAAATTGGGCACAGCAAAGATTGTAAAAATTACAGGAGCATTACTGTAACTGGTACAACCGCAAAAACATAAAGACGAAACAATCCTGGAGAAGAGGGCTAAAACAACGAACAGAAGGAAAGTTAGATGATGGTCAATTTTATTTTATACCAGATCGAGGTGATTTTCATTGCTAAACGAATAGCGAGGAAGGCAATTACTTTATCGATTTAGAAATATTTTTTGATAAAATTGGGGGACGTTTCAAAGAGTATAATTAAGGAAAAGTCTTCATACACAAAGAAAAAACTATATTAGAGTAAGTCACGAACAATTATAAACCCTAAAGGAATTAAAAAACGGTGTTAAAGTCAATGAAGTCAGATATTGTCGGATGTCGGAAGTCGGATGCTGTAAGGATGATATGATCATATTTCCTAAGGATGAAAACCCTCTGAATGAAAACCCCGTAAATCTAGAAGAGTTGTCAAAACAAACATTCAAATTTTTAGGATCAGTTATAACACAAGAATGAAAAATAAATGAAGAAATTAGAGAAAGAATACCAAATGGAACAGGGTTATTTGACGGCATCAACGAGAAAAGAAGAAATACCCAAAGAAGTGAAAGTAAAACACATAAAAGGGCAGTGACTATTACGTTGACGCTTTAGAAGTTTGAACATCAACAGGAAAGCACGGAATGAAACTAGAAGCCATCTAAACAAAGGAAATAAAACGAAAATGGACAATATAATTAATATAGTTCAGAATAGAACCCAAAGGTGAAATCAATAGATACTAAAATAGAAGAAGAAATATTAAGAGAGATTAACAAAAATAGTTTTCGAGGCAAAAAACACTAGAATGAGAATAGGAGGGCAGACCGAGAAAAGAGTAGTGAAAAAGGGTTAAATAAGCTCTAGACAAAAGGGGAGGAGATAGGAAATGTCATGCAAGAACACAGCTGCTTCAACGTACAACGTAGCAGACGGGCATGGAATGTATTTCTCTTGCATAGTTCAATGCGTATGCAGCTCAACTCCTCTCATTCTTTTACACCATACGGGCAGATAGGCTTTACGGCTTAAGTAAATAAGTAAAACTTCTTCGTGGAAGAAGGTAATTAAATTTATTAGATATTCTGGAAAATGAAAAACATAAAGCACCTATGTTGCAAATTTTTTCTCTTGTTGGAAAGATAGTTTAGGAATGTTTATTCCTTATTCTGTTCTTGCTCGACTAGTACTATCCATACTTGCTGTAACTTGTGATTTTGTTTTTAGGACTCTAATTTGCCTTACTCTCTATCCCCTTTTTTCAATTTCCATTTAAATTCCCATTTAATTACCCTTTTCTCATTTCTTTTCACATCCATTAATTACAGTTCCTTTCAGCATTTCACTACTAACCAGTTTTACCATTTAAGTTATTTTAATTATCGACGCCGAGTGCCGCATACTCTCTTCTTAGTATCGTTGTTGGCTTGTATTGCCGAAGCTAGTACAAGAGAAAATAAAATTTTTGTAAGGATTAATGGGGATTTTTATATTTTACCGAACCTTGGACCATCTACAGAATAACAAAAATACCCTGGTGTACGTGTAAATGTAGTTCAAGGCTATCGCTCGAAATCTTAGAATGTTGCAACCTAAAAAAAATTTTGCTTTTTGGTTAATTAACAAGTATACTTTAAAAATGAAAATAAACAAAGTTTAGTGGAATGTTTGCAATTTCCTTTCAATTCTATAGAGCCCCAAACAATACGCCTTGTTTATTTCCTTCAACTTATTTCTAGTGATCTGATCGAACTTATCTGTACTATTTGCATCCTGTCGTGTAATACTTACATTAGCCATTGCAATGAGCATCTTATAGGCAAAAGTTTAGCAAAATATTTATGGAGCAGCGTGGAAGCTGAAGGTGCATAAATTGCAATTATATGTGTAAGAAATAAATACATATGTAAATCTATATTAAGATTTTAGCTGTATATACGCCACTCACTGGAATTGGTTTTCAAGAAATAATTATGGGTTATAGTGAATTTTTATATCTTATGAATAATAATAAGCTAGATAAACTATAATGAAAGGGTTTCTAAAATTTAACCGCACTTTACTAATTGCGCAGACGTTATTAGGATCGGAGGTTGAAACAAAAGGGATGGAATTTAATTTGTACATCCCCACATTTTAATAACCGTAACTCCAAGACACACACCTATAGTTACTTTCGGTACAAGCAGAAACTTAAATGCGCGAACTGCAAGCAGGAAAGTTCGCGAACTGTTAAGATAGAAGAGTAATTTCATTGTCTTATTTGGTTGTGGTTACGAAAGCTATGCAAATGTAAGCCGCATGCACTCCTTTGAATTTAATAACTCTACGCGTAGTTTCCAAAAACTATTCGATGCCCATAATTTAAGATGCGGGTTTAATAATTGGCGTAATTCAAGCACATGGAATTATGCATACTTTATTATATACAACTATTTGTACTTTCTTATTTCTTGGATTGAATATTAGTGTCGTGTGAAATTTTTAGTTTAGTACCTATAATATCTTAGATTAATTTAATTCTTTTGTATAAATAATATTCTACTTCACATTATCATGTTTAAATGCTTTTAATTGTAGAAACTATAAGATACTTCTCACATTGTTCCAATATGTTTAACAAACGGTGGGCAATCGAGCCTGACATCTCCCGCTATGCTAATTACTACACCACGGAGATCCTGATGTCAAGAACATTTACCTCTAAATACCTAGACGTTACTTATCTGCAAATATATCATATTTCGCCAGACTTAACTCTTTAACTCTTATATGCCTAGTATACTAATTAATTAATGTATTTTAGCACCCGTCAGTGAATTATGCAAATCTGAAATTTCCCTGAAATTTCTAACGTAGTTAAATACTTGAAAAAATCTCGTCTCTGTAAGGAATCTTCACACCTCCCGCTTGCTGGGCGGGTGTACTAATCACTAGCGTGATGTAGTGGTTAGCACGCCCATCCGGCAGCCGGGAGGTGTCAAATTCGATTCCTCGCCGTGCCGATATTTAGTTACGTCGGGAATATCAAAGAAACTACATATTTTCATAAATCGCCGATGGAAGCCGATGGATAACAAACTTTATTATTTATAAAAATATTTTGAAGGTGATTTTCCAAATTATTTAAAATTTTATTAATTTCTTCGTTCCATTCTTAGTAATGATAAGTCGTTTCCATTATGGTAAAGCTATTGTATGATCACGTTCCATAACCCTTAGCACTGGATTACGTTCCAACTACCTCACCATTTTTTCTGAGCTAATCTTTCAAAAGCATCACCTTCTTGGGATATATACTTTGAGCCTGGAAAAATTTATAGATAACAATGTAGCACCTTCGCTAACAAATTCTAGTGACAACTGTTATTCAGTTACAAGAGATAAAAATCATCGACTGCGCATTAAAGGATAATAGTCCATCTGCCGAAGGTTAAATACAGTTTTATATTCAATTTGTTCTTGCAAATAGTAAAGTAGACTATTTGGACTACCAAAGTTTTTGCCTTACTGAAGAATACTGCACCACGTACCCAACACAGAATATGTATTTCTCACTCATATTTTATTTTTTACTCATTTCTAATGAATGCTGCAACGATTTGTAAGTGCTATGAGGAAAATGGAATTTAGACTCCTATCCTATGTCAACAGAATTGGTAAGCAATTCAGTTCTATTTATCCTATGTTGCTAGCCATACCCTCATCCTCAACTAAAATGAAAAAGGAGAAGTATGAAACTAATCATTTCCAACAAATGAAAATATATCCATCATCAGATTACCAGCACCGAAATAGTACACTTAAGGTTGTGACGGATGCTTACGTGTAAGTGCTTCTCTCCTAACTATGACTATACGCAGAGAAGCATAGATAATCAACAAATTATTCTATCGCAGTTACAAAACTAATCAAGAAAATGAAATACTCTTAACTTCTATTTCATTGGAAAGGGGGGTTGCACCAGACTGGATAGTTAGGCGCTGTGCATTCGAGCATCCAGATCCATCATCAGATTTTCTTAGTTAGTCTGATACAATTACCCCTGTACTTCCGGGAGGGAATGTTAATAACAATGTCATGAAACACTTTGCACAGACAATTTACACACCAAAGACTTCTGAGGTTATGACAAGCTTTAAAACTTATACACCGTAATCCGTTAAGGGAAACAAAACTAATCTAACTTTCTCTAGTGGTCTTCGCGTTTGAACGCAATTAAGGTGGCACTAGTTTAGCTAAGACGGCCAGTAAAATAAATACATTGAATTTAAGTAAATTTATGACGTGCGTATATTTATGACCCCTTCCTAGGCTCTCAAGTTTAGAAGTGGTAAAACGAATCAAAAATAAGGAGTTTTAAGCAAAAATATAAATACAAATTGGCTTCATTTATTATTATTCATATCAAGTAGCTTTCCATTCGCTTAAACTTAGCATATAAACCTAGCATATATTTGTTTCAGCTATATTGCATGGGAAAAACAAACTTATTATATAACAATATTTTTTACCAAGAAAATTATATTTGCTTCAAATATAATTATTTGCTAACCCTTGTGATTTATTGAGATAAATGTTATAATATATGGAAGCATCTATCATGGTGAAAGCTAATTGACAATGCTTTTTATAATATTTACATGAAACATTAAATTAAGTTAACCTTTTCATGTTTTGTTGCTTAGAAAGTTTTGAGTTGTATACTAGTTGGCACTTACACATGGGGCGCTCTCCTGTGTTGATTGTGCTAATCGAGAGCGTTCAGAATTCAATCTGACGGTTTTTTGTTGTGCCAATTGAATTTCCACTTGGCATATGAAGGGATAACGGATGAAGTAGGTCCATCCGAGCAATATTTGGTACCCAAAGAACTTCGAAGCTCCGATGTCTTATGACCAAAATGTTTTTAATGCTTATAGTTACGGCGTTTGTTGGTCTATTGCATTTCATACTTGTAAAAGTATTTTTGCCTTTGCACGTGAGTTTGCATAGTGTTTTTATCAATATTAAGCACATTTTATTTAGTACGATGAAACATTACTTTAACTACAAATATATGACCCTCCTGGCTTAAATCAGATTGTCAGTTTAAAGTGGAAATAATGCTATTCTCACAATATTTTATCTTAATAGTTAACAACAAGTATTTATGTTTGATATATTTTTTATTTAGATTGAATATCTTATATCTCTGTCTTCTTTTTAATATGTGTATTTATATTTACATTTGCAACATATTCCTCTTCGTATGTAATATAGTACGAAATTGCGTCAATCAAAAATAGTGAAGTGGAGGTCAAATGGCATATTCATCCAAAATACCGGAAAAGACTGATATACTTTCCGCCATTGCAAATAAATACGGGCTCTCACATTGATCGCACTACGAACGTGAAAATTGCATACTGTCACCGTACAAAAGGAACAGAAATATAACAGTAGTTGCGTTCCGTTTCACTAGGCGACAGCACTGTAATACGCTCAAACGATAGTACAACCTAGCAGTCCCAGATTCGTGCGCCAACATTGAGAATAAAGAATCGTTTTATTCAAATGTCGCGATCCGTCGTGTTTGTTATCTGCGAAATTATGCGAAATTCGTGTTTCTCTCCGTCGAAACATCCATTTATCTTGAATGGATCTTAAGCGCCAGATGCACTTTTCGTGTGCGTCGCTTTAAAATCCTCTCCATGTCATATAGTTGAGATTAAAACGCAACGGAGGTTTAAAATGGTGCATCTGAAGTTGTAATGTAGTGGTTTTGTCGTAAAATTTGAATACGTTAATTACTGAACTGGAGGTGGTAATAGCTTACGCAAATGGTTAATAGAAGCAATTTAAATTATTTACTCTTAAATAACATTTCAGAAATATGTTACATTTATTATCCACCCGAAGTTAAGAGAAATTTTTTTAAAGAAGTTTCCGGGTTGAAACCGCGTCGTAATTGCATAAGAATGCCGACGACGTTTTGCTCTTAATTGTATGGAGCTTCTTCTGGGCTGCTGCATGTTGCATCGCTGCTGTACGAAGAATGAGAGAGAATAAGAGAAAATATTTGCTACATATTTCCGAATCATGGGGCCACCATTTGAACAAGCCGAAGCATTATTACATTTTTGTAGAATTAATTGTGCGGAATCAATTTGAGCTTTTGACAACCGTTTGTATTCTATGAAAGCATTATTACAATTTCCAGATTTGTAATTGATGAGTCGAAAGACAAAAGGAGCTATGCGTCAGTTTTTGATAAAACAGTTTTGCCTTCCATGCTATAACCCATACACTCATTCATCTTCACCCATCCACACTGAAAAAAATCCAACAGCTGCTGCTAGGTGTACTTTAGGATATTGTACGTGAGCCACAAATGTTTATAGATGTAGTAGTTCATATGTTTGGAGCCTAACTAAAAAGGTAACGAATCAAATCTATGGTTCTCTCCTCACGCCAGAGCTGCAGCCTCGGCCTAAATCTTCCCCAGCACAAAGATATGGGTCAAATCACCCTACTAGAGTTCTTCAGACGTTAGTCATCTCGCCAAAGTCTTAAGAAATCTAAAAGAGATTCGCCAGATGTTAGAAAATGCCATCTCTAATTCTGAGCACACTAGAGGAACCATCAGTGGGTTCCTATCTCGAATAAATCTAGTCTTGATGTAATCGATGCGGAATTTCCACCTTAAAGACTGATCCAAAAAGACACCAAGGTACTATCTGAAATGGATAGAATCTGAATTCTCTCATGTCATAGCTGTTGTAGCATAGCATTAAGGCTTCTCCCGTCAAGGCAATAAATGCTCTTATGTCAGAGGGAAACCGACAGACATTAGGTCTACAACAGTTAATCTGAATTTTTTCTACAGAATGCCTAACCTGTACCATTCATCTAAAAGCTGCGAAGATTGAATTTGACATGTATGACGAAGTTTATTTTTTTTTTATAACCTTGTTCCAGAAAGTTCTTTCGACACACCTACCATTGCAATCTCGGTTTCAACTGCACGAAGTTGCTTTCGCTCCTTATGTTATTACTACTTCGTAATACTGCAATGACATTCTACAGAGGTATACCATTATGCTTTCTGTTTAGAATTAATTCATATGAATTTGAATATTCCGATCACCAATAAGCTTTTGCACATTATTTACGCGACAGCCGCTTCCTACTAGCACAAAATATCAAGAAAGAGTTGGCTATTTTTGAGAAAACTCTGCCAAAAGTAAATTACTGGATATGTAAGACAGGAATCTCCCATAATTACAGACCAACATTAATTACAAGACGACTAGAAAGAAAACAAATCCTGCATTACTTACGCAACCTCTCAGTCGGCCAAAATCTTCCTGACTACGCTCTGATAAATGTAATGCAGTGTGGAGTGATATCATAAAGCTGCTTAGAAGAGCTTAGAGAAAAGGAAAAGCAGAATATATTTTGCCTTCCGTCTCTTTGGAATTTCCGACGTGATTTAAATATCTGAAAAAAAACTCGTCCTGTGTAATGTAGTAGGTGCTTTGTATATCTAGCAATGTGTTTGGAAGATAGCTTACGGTATCTATTACACTACCTCAAAATATTGATCTGCTGCTTCTACAGTAGGCACAACTCTACAATTCCAGAATGCGGTTTCCTTTATTTTTAACTTTACTTGTAAAGATGCACTTAGTTCGAGTGCGAAGCATTTTGCGTCATAAAATACCTCAACATTTATATGTATGTATTAAATTCTCAATGTTTCATCTATCATTACTAGGCGCACAACCAAACTCTAATTGTCAGTCAATATCAGTATAAAGAAATCAAACAAGTAAAATGTTGAATTCACAACATATACTACAATTTAATAAACCTGCTATTCTGATCCACTACACGTCAAGCTCGTTGATTGATTGATTATTTGTAGTTTTCTAACGAACCCTCGTTATTGAAATTCTACGCTTAGGAAGTCACGAAAACGCAATAACTTCCAACTATATATTTCTTTTGCGAACGCTCCAGTGACGTACATCATTCAGTCTGATAAAACTACAATCCCATAGCTCAGAAATTAATTAAATTCTAACAATGTCTACCAGAAAATTCAAGAATTCTCGCAGGCACTAACTTGTAGACTCGGCATAAATTATCAGACTCGGTTGGGATCTTGTCTTCAGTTATTTTGATAACATCTGGTGTAATTAGAGTAAGTAATTTGATTTTCATGTGACGACTGCATCCATGCATTCTTAATCACGTTTTGCAGACAGAATTGTTACATTTAAAGAGATTGATATAAATTTCAGATAAACGTAAGAGTTACTGCGACAGTACATTGTAATCAAGAAAGAGCGAAGTGCAATAACTAGGTAACTAATTCCACTTAATTTTTGGGAAAAATTTTCGAAATTCTTTTTAAATAAACCTTCGCAAAAGTGGTCGAACATGACTGCTTGATTCAGTTCTTTCCATGTCGATGCGGTATCCATAAAGAGTTTGTACCTTTAGGTCAGACGATTAATGCAATAAGATAAGAGAAAGATTCAACAACACGGCAACGCCCGCAAGACTGCAGTGGACAACGGCCGTCGCAAAAATAATTTGAATAGTTTCACATCTAAGTGATATTGTTTGAAGGTCCATTCATACAACAGAATGAGTAATTATGTGCATACATTGCACATCTCTCTTATGCGTTTTTTATATGCGCAGCCAACAGGAAGTATTTACAAAAAGAAATTTGGTCCTTTAATTTCGTATGTTGTTAGTTGTATCCAGACGCGGGTAGGTGTATATGACTTCTGTTTTGATCAATAGATCCATACTAATTTTCAGGATGGTGTAATTCGAGGTTTAACCCCATTTTAAAGCGAACGTTAGAGTACGTAAATACTGTTTATATAAATTAAATTTATAATTTATTTGAAATGGGTAACAACAATTTAAAAAATTGAAGATTTTCCGAGTTAATGGAAATATTTTGGGGCGAGTCATAATATAGCGTATCTATAACTTATAAAAATCATTTAATATCTTTAGAAAAAACACTGGTCGTAATTAAGAATGGACCACCAACAAATTTTTACAAAATAATGTTTATTAGTATCAAAAATGCTTATACTACTTATAAGTGCGTAAATGAAAGACAATTCAACTAACGAAAAGCAGATAAAGTTTATCTTGCGCGTCTACACGCAAGTGTTCAAGGTAACTGCAACAAAGGCTACGCTAAAAATGTTACCGACAGAAACTGGTCTTGTACAAACAAGCACTTCAAAAGAAAATCTTCTCGGGTGGAGGTCCTTCTGGCTGCGTTTAAACCTGTTCCACGTGGTTTAGGTTGATTTGCAACCTACAGGTTCTAACACTATAATACACTCGAATGATTACGATTAAGTCTACGCGCAATTTCCCGGAAACTAACACCGCCTTCATGTAGCTAAATGATCTGACTGCGTTCGGAGAGGGTTAATGGTTTATAAGGTGCACGTTTTACTTATTTCTGTATATTTGTTCCTGTAAAAACTGGCTTTTGTAAATGCTGGAAAACAAACTAGACCAATGCAATATGATAAACAATACTCCAATAGTTCAGAGGTGGTGCATTTTTAATTGCAACCTGTGTAATATCGATTACGAAATATATAATTTGCCGAGTAAGGCGAAAACATTATTTAAAAACTCTGGGAAAAGGAAATTTATTGACAATTGTGAAGAGCACCCACAAAAATGTGTGTACATTGCATCTGTAAGTATTTTAGATCTCTTCTCATGCATTGCTTTGGTAAAGATTGCTTAAGCAGATTGTAATCTGATATTAGTTTGAAACAAAATTAGAACAGCAAGAAATTATTTAGGTTAATATATATATATACTAGCAAAATACATTACATTTCTCTCTGTGTATAAAGCAATCGGACATACTTTAACATCGTATGCAAATTATTACGTGACATTGTCCTATTTATTGATCTGTTTTGGGCCGTTCGCTTCATCCTAGGCCCAAATTAATTTGCTTCCCTACGGCGATAAAGTGATAGTTCGCAAAATATAACATTGTTATCTTCTCGCCCAACTCCAACTTCCTCAAAATTAATTTCTCTCCTTTAACATCTATATTGCTGTCATGGATACCTTACAAACCAAGAGTTTGCTACATATTAATCAAATAAATGATGATAATTTAATAAACTTTGTGACGCCGACAAAACTAGGGTTGATATCGTAGACGGGTTGTTCTCTTTAAACGAGTAATGTTGAAGAAGTGTGGAGCCTTCAAGCATTACCGCATTTCTGGAAATGGCTTCACCTATATAAAACTAAAATAGTGTGGTGTAATTGCAACGACCGCTAAAAGGGTTTTCCGCTAATTAAGAAAGTCAAGTCACTCCCGCTGAAGGAGAATGATTAGTTCATTTCTCTGATGAAGCTGATGGAAGATTGATCTCGGTGTATCTAGAAAAGCTATCGATCTTAATCCCGCTCCGAGAACCGTTTAAAAGCGTATCTGTTTGACCGACTTTCCATCAACTTCAAGCGCATATTTAATATGTTAGTTGAATTTTATCGAGACTAATTAGAAACGGTATCTATTTATTACGCTCATATTGTCTCATAGCTTCCATTTTAACTTTCATTTGCGCTAAATATATTATTTATCTATGACTGGCCTCATCAGAAAATGCCTAGAAACAATAACCAAAAAATGTAACGCTAAGAGAGCTTAGCTTCCTCATGGTATTGATGGAATAACTCACGGCAAACGCAACAAAAGGAGGGAAAAAAAATACACTAACACACGGACATGTTTCTGCCTACCCGGCGTCATTAGCGTGGTTTTGAGAGTATTTTTTATCTCTACCTTCTATCACTGTTACCTCACAGTTAATGCCACAACTTTCAAAACGACAAACTCGACATTTCTTGGCGCCCTCTAGAGATGAAAAATACTCTCGTGTGTTAGTGTATTTTTTTTCTCTCCTTTTGTTGCGTCTCCCGAGAATTATTCCATCAATACCACAAGGAAGCTAAGCTATCTTAGCATTATATTTTTTGGTTATTTTTCTAGGCATTTTCTGATGTGTTCTGTTTATATACATCATGGTAAACCTGTCGGAATATTCACATGCGCGGTTTCCCAAAGCGCTACCAGTGTCGCCATCTCGTGTTAAGCAGTCAGAGAACTACTCGAGGGATGGTTTTGGGAACAGTACCCGGTTTATGTTGCTGCTTTCTGAACGGCAGGCATGCGTTTCTTTAGCACTAGAGGGGGCCAAGAAATGTCGAGTTTGTCGTTTTGAAAGTTGTGGCATTAACTGTGAGGCAACAGCGATAGAAGGTAGAGATAAAAAATACTCTCGAAACCATACTGATGACGCCGGGTAGGCAGAAACATGTCCGTGTGTTAGTGTTTTTTTTCCTCTCCTTTTGTTGCGTTTTTTGTGAATTATTCCATCAATACCATGAGGACGCTAAGCTATCTAAGCATTATATTTTTTGGTTGTGACTGGCCTATTTAACTTTTTCCATATTTCCGCAAAACGTCAAATATAATGCAAAAATTATGCGACTGGAAAATAAATTTTTAACAAACTGAATTCGCACATGTCAGTCACAATTTGGAATATTTGAAAAATGTTCAGAGAATTATTAGCTCACCCCTTTTTGTTCCTTTGGATCGAAATTAAACGTAACTTGTACGTATTATAACGTTTTCAGGTTTGGTTGTAAGTTTCCCGTACTCTAGGAAACGGAAGTTAGTTATGTGGTGTATGCACGCAACGCCATCAAAGTGAAATTCCTTTTCCTCGCAGGGTCTAGAGGTAGGGATTATGGTACAAAGTTTGTTGGTTCGAGATCTTCTTTATTTAATATGGGTGATACGACAACATATAGAGAGTTTACTGTAATACTAGTAAAAAGTTTATGCACGGGCCTATGGAGTTATCGCTAACTACCCAACTCTGAACTCGTCTGTTGTCTATTAGATACGTATTGGTTGCCAACGAGTATATGTATGACGCTGTATCAATCGTTGCATGTTTAAGATTTGCTTTCATGCAAACGTGACATTTTATAATTGCATCGTTCGGCAAACGTCCAGTCAAAGTCTTCTTTCCGTAAATGTAGACATTGTACTTCGAAACAGCACCAAGCTCGAACTATGCCTGCTCCCCAAATACATTGCCAATGCATACTGACAGATACACACTCTGTTAATGATGATGATACATATTCACTACATACATGAATAAAAAAGTGTGGGCGCTGTGTTCATTAACCATATCTATGGTGTTATTAATAAATCAAGAGTGTTTGCAACATTCTATTGTCACTAAAGATACATACATAAACCTATAAATAATTGTACTCTATTGTAGTAATAGGGGGTGTTAAAGGAACGCCCCAAGCGTTCCTTTGCCATGCCTTGGCTACGGTAGAAGAATTGGAGAGAAGAACCAAAGGCATTCTAAGGTTTTCCGGGTAGGACCCTCAAATGAAAAGTTGAAGGAATTGCTGGTCATGGGCAAATCCGATTTTAGATTGTGGAGCAGCATCGTAACTGGTCACTACACTAAAAACGCATCTACACACAATAGAATTTGCACTGCGGTGGCCATACTGTGAAGCATATCACAGCAGGCTTAAGGGCCTAAAAGATTGACCGGGGAACAATCTTAAACTGAAAAAAATTGTCGTTTTCTTTGAAGACTACAGAACTTCTAAGGAATTAAAAAAATGTTCAGAGGGCACGATAGGTCATTTGAGGAATGCAATACAAGAAACCACTAGGGACCACCTCGTTGTAATAAGAAGTTAGGCAATTATAAAGACCAAATAGAATTATTCTCTGTGTTTAGTGAATAAAATTACTTAACATGTTTTTTCATAGATCGGAAGAACGTTTTTCTTTTCACCGGTACTATCATTAATTTTGTTGCTGTTGCAACGTCACTTGGCCGAAAAGCGCAAAATCATGGTGGTAACCGGTATTTTTAATAATACAATACTTTTGGCCATTAAATTCCTACAACAATATGTTTCTGTTATCAGCAATGGTGTACTTCTTCTCCATGTTTCTGTTCTTACATAGCTTTGGGAACAACTATATAATAACAAAGCACTGTACAATTGTTTCATTTCAGGATACCAAATTTTGTAAGCAACTATTATTGACTTATCTAGAAGATGTTTTACGCTGGACGCGAGAAACACAAACATAAAAACCTATCTTAGGTTGTTGTTTATCTTTATATCACTGAAATGAAACGGAATCAAGCGAAACCCATTTCTTAATATAAACAATTGCGATATTGATAGGTTGACCTCTCGACCTCTAATGAAACTACAAATAAATACGTTCAATCATTTGTACTGCACATAATGAACCTTTATGAAGATCTTCTTTATCGTTGAGTCAGTAAAACTAGCTAGCAATTTAATTTTCCGGTTAGGAATATGCTATACGTAACATTCCTCAAAACATCTTGAAATCACCAAGAGAAAACCCTCTGAACATTTTCAATTACGGCAGCAATTTCGAAAGCCTTATGAGTTCGTCTGTATATGACAAAACACGAACATTTTGCCGAAAGTATTATTGCGGAAATAATACTTGCCGGAGTAATTTCAAGTAATATTACATCCGCCCTCAAAATTACTTAAAATTTAATCTTCCGTGTAACATAGCAAAACTTTATTTGCAAAGGGATATATGCAAAGTCTTCTAATACACTCCGAAACTACCCTCCATACTTTCCACTTTATTGATGTCGTGTGTGCACTACCAAAGCATATGTTGCGGAAGTAGTTGGTGCGGGATATGAAAGCTCGATGTGGGGTATATGGAGAAGAAGAAAACTTAACGTCTAGTAAAGTTCAAAGTGAGTTATAGAAGCCACTTTGTAAAAGTTACATTGCATTCACAACTAAATTTCAGTACCTGGATTGAATTAGTTATGAGTAAAAGATGAAATTTTTGGAAGATGATCCTTCGATCGAGTTAGATTGGATTTTATAAGATAACAAAGTTATCTATTGACCATTCATCCAATATCTCACATTTATCAGAACGGGATTCATAACAATGCACTTTATACTTGTGAGCCGCCAGAATAACTAACAAGAAGTGTTTACGCTTGCCAAAAACTTTCCTCGTAAATTAGAAATTACATTTAGAGTGTAAGAAGTCGACATGAACGTGGAAAAGTTCTTGTGCGAATTGAAAAGAAGTAATCTTCGAATCGCGTAATAGAATTGTGTGCTCGCGTAGAATAAGAAAAAAGGGAGTGATATAAAATGCATGTCAAGAACCCCGAAAAGATTTATAAACTTTCACCTAAATTCTCCCTTGTGCGGAATAAGGTTGTTAAGAGAAATGGTATACTGAATGAGCGGTAGCACGTTTGTTTGCAATGACGTTGACAATTTGATTTGCTTTCTAAAAAAACTTCCATACTACATGGAATGTGCATAATGTGTGTTTAATAATAAATAAATTGCATTTTTATTGTGTTTCAATGTCGAGGTAGAGCAACATTTCTTTTGTGTTTCAATAAACAACAATAATAATAAACGGTGTTTATTAATGTTTAGAGCGTTAGGGTCCCATTTGAGGAGAAATTGGAAACTTAACCTCCAAATTAAACTTTGTGGGCACTGTAAAAACAACCGTAACTTTCTCAGCTGCTCAACTTCACATTAGCAGGGCGTAAAATGCCTTAAGCTAAACACTACCCTTCCCTGTTTATCACGATAATGCATAAGCTATAAGAGATATCACAAAAAAGTTCCATATTAAGTAGTACAAAAGTATCATACTTCACGTAACTCAGCCCATGCTTCATTTATTTCTTTCAATAACACTCTCAACTCGTTACGGAAAAGGTTTGTATCGTTTCTTTAAATAGTTACAATCACATAACTGAACGACGTCAAACAGCAAAATTGCATTAGCTGTAGTGGAAAAATATTCTATATTAGTTGCTCTATTTAATATTACAAAACATGGACAGCGTACCTAAGAACGGCGATGAAGCAAAATATATAGCAAATACTTGTTTTTAAGTGATTCCTAACCCCGTCTATTTACAACTTCTACGTTATATGTGTTGTAACAGTCGCAGAGTTTAAAATAGTTGTGTCTTGTGTGTACTGAAATGGTAAAGCTCTTCTTTATAAAATAAATACTTTTCTCTACTTTGTACGTATATTATGTTAATTGTTTCACAAATACAATGCGTTCTGATAGTTACAAAAATATAATACATATGGATGGATGTTCATCAAAATAAGCAATACATTTTTAATATAACTTGCGTTAATAAACCAGTAGATATCATTGGGGATACTGTTCCGGCGAGAAAAGATCAACAAGAACGGTGGATGATCTGTAAATTTAACCTAGCGATGGCCCAAAATTGATAAGGATAAGTATTGCATCGGCGCCTTCTTGTCAATTAAGCTTATTAAGCCATTAGGGCAGCTAACTTAAATGCTTAACCATGATTAAGATGTATCGTTAAGATATATTACAGCGTCATCAGTAATCAAGGATTATAGGAGGCTTGATTATATCAATTGGGGAAGTTAAAATGTCCTTTACTATGTTACTGGGTCAATCGCTAACGATTTAGCAAACGAGGTTTTGCAACTAGATGTAACTTGATACATCAGAACTTGAGAAAAGTATGCGTAAAGTGAGGGTATCCATTTCCGTTTTCCACAATACAATAAATATTATGTTGAATAAAAAAATCCAATAGGCCATGAAAAACAAAACATGCACTGTTGCTTAGGGCAACTCTCTATGTCAGTTGGGGTTTAGTTAGCATTTGCGTTAATCAGAGCCGAAGTTTTCAATTTTTTTAAGTGCTAATATAAGTGAAAAAACTGAATTAACTTGAGGCCATTTTAGGATCATGATTTATTATGATTTCAAAAAAAGATTTAAGTGATTATGAGTACAAGGAAAGTTTAGATTCAACACTTAATAGAAAGGCATCTTCTTTGGATACAATTTACCGATGGTAGAAATACCTTGAGCCCGAAAGAAGTTCTGTTCAACACCAAAAAGGAGGAGGACACTGATACTGTTAAGAAAATAATTGAGCGTCAATTCAAGATTGGATCTTCAGCTGGTAATAAAATCGTATGTGATCACTTGCATTTCAAAGAAAGTGTCGGTCGTTTTGTACCGAATCAACTTTCTGCCTTTCAAAAAGTAGAGAGTGTGAAATTTTGCCATAAGGCTTCAACTATTTTGAAGAATGGTGTACATCAATTGCTTTCAAATTGCGACTACAATGCGATGAACAAAAAACAGTTACAGCTAAATGGTAGACCAAAAAATGGTTGCCTGAAGTGTTCAATACCGTTCTTAAAGGTATTATGTTGCATCTAACACCACAGCTTTCATGATTTAACTTAAAAAAAAATATGTTTTATGGGCTCAACAAAATTTGCAAAGTACGAGATTTTCTTTGGAGGGAGAAATTGATACGGCTGTTCACCTATATTTTGCATTCCAAAAGAAGATTGGTCGGCAATCTTTGAGAAATGAAAGAAGAGAATGGTCAAATGTATTATTGCCGAACAGAATCACTCTGAACGTATTTAAAATAAGACTTTGATATAATAACCGTTTTAACCGACTTGAAAATAATAAATAGAGGTGCCCGAGAATGTTCCAGATGCAAAATAATTTATTTATACGTAGCGTGAATGCTGTGTTGTGATCCTTAGAGAAGACGTACCACACCATTTCGTAGGATTAATGATTGAATGGAACTTGAACAAGCGAAGAGATAAATGGGTAAAAGTTTTGATTTGCGTAAACGTATTGTAGCGATTCGTTAAATTGCTGGATACGACAAATTTATCTGCAATGAAGTGCGACGAGGATAATCGGTTAAAACGTGTAACTAGTTTTCTGAACTAACTTCAGCGTATGTTCTCAAACCATTATGTACGATCCTACTCCTATTTATTCCGTACACCTAGTGGAATACGCTACGTTTAATTTACTTCGTATGTTAGTGTTGCCTTGTGTAACTTTTTATTTTTGAAAACATACAGCGTGTCCACCTAACCTGGTCGGGAGATAATTTATTTTCTGAGCAACTTGAAGAAGAATTTTTGAAACAAAAAACAAGTTTTGCACAACATAAAATTAGGGTCAAATATGTGGGCTGTGCAGTTTCCACTACAAAATGATACGAATTTGGTTTTTTAAATGCAACATCCTATATACTAACTACATATCTGAGATAATCAAGGTAATTTGAGAGTTTTCCGAAATCTCTCTGCATTTGGAATAATTACCCTAAAAGCGTAAAAAAAATTTTGTGAAACCCTATCGGAAAATAAAGGAAAAACGCACATTGTTATTAGATGTAAACACTGCTTTTCGCCTGGTATAAACACGTTGCCTTTGTGACCGAGTTGATGAGTCTCCCCTATAATAAAACGTCGTTGTGATTGTATAGATGGACAAAATAAAAGGGGTCCTTCGGGAAAGGAAAAAAAAGCTTTATACTTGTAGTCATATAATAATAGGCTCTTGTTTCTCGTTTGATTATGGGCATATTTCCAAGCAACGGAAATTATCGAATTTAATGATTATAGAGAAGCGAGGGGTTTAATTTGACAAAGAAATATTTGTTTCTATGTTAGGTTGCAAACTTTTTAAACTACCCTCGTATAAATAGTCTGGTTGTATGGTTATTTATTTTACTTCATTCATTTATTTATTTATTGAACTCTTATACGGAATCCAATTAAGAGTCCGCTAGTATGTAATAAATGTGTGACAATAGTAAATACTACAATTCAAATATTTTGCTGCAGAGTGAAACAAAAAAATAAAGTAAAAAATACAACAAAGCAGAACACAGTACAGAAATGCTCAGTACCATCATCGGCAGATATCCCGCCGTAAATGATGAAGCTTATAGTAGTTATGCGAATGACGAAAACAATCAATACTATAATTATCAATCGCGGAGGCAATTCTAACAGACTGCTGTTAGCTGAATAATTAATACATCGAAAATTCACCTGCATCGTATTCAGCAAGTCCAGACTATCAACCAAACAGTTTACCATTTAGATATCAAGCAAAATATATGCCAAACGTCTCTCTGACAAAGGATGAATATTGAAATGCAAACAAAGATCAGAGTAATTCTCGCTATTCATATTAAACTTCGATTTACTAGCCAAATAATTTAAAAATTGATGTTGTATTCTCTCAATCCTATTCACGTAGATATATAGATAGGTTTCAGTCATGTATAACGCTGTTTAAATGACAATAACCAAACGCGTAGCACAATGATTTTAGAGTTAAATTATTAGTGAAATATTTACATGCACGTAATATAGAACCCAACACTGTAACTGTTATTCGCAATGTATGCAACATATTCATTAAAAAGCATCTTTGCAAGCAATCGCGAACAGAGCATATCTAACGTTTGATGTTCAAGTCATCTCCATAAAGCGAAAGAGTTGAGTGACGGAAACAAATATGATGCAATTAATATAAGTTTGGAATAGAAGTAGGCTAAGGTGACAGCCCGGGTGTTTCGCCTAGGGTGTGGCTTACACATTGAGTTACCGGGCTGACTGTGACCTACCACTTTCCTCCTGGAGAAGCCCCATATGATTGTGGGCGCAACGTCGAGTTTTCGATTGCCTACAATGACACGGTCCAAACCCGGAACGCGTTTAACTGACTCTGACTGTGGAAGCGTACGTTATTATTTCATGGGAGGTATGTCGTTTGAAATCATCTGTAAATAAATTGTTTAGATCGGGCTTCTAAATTTTAAAATGTAGGTGAAATTAGAAAGCCATTTATTCCGATGGCACCTAAGTGTGGCAAAGGTGGATAGGGCATCCGGAACAATGTCATACGATGCATCTACTGATAAGTCAATAGGAGGTAAAGCTAACTCAGACAACCAATCCATTTTAGAAAAGTGGGGTATAATTAATTGACTAGAGGAGAACTACACAAAAACCTCGTTATTATTACTGGTAGCCTAAACACACCAAAATTAGTAAATTTAGAAACATACAACCTACAAATTATTACAATATTTAGTTCAGTTGACTTTATTAATTAATTCTACAGCTAATATACAACGTACATATACTTTACGTCGGCAGCATCACATCCAGACACATCGAAAGCTATAAAGAAAACACGTCCCAACCTCATTCACTTCAGCTGTCTATGTATCGTACAAAATGCATAAATAGTCTGAAGTTTCACAAGAACATAATTTAGAATGTAACATAAACATTTCAGAAAATTGCATCTACGAGAGGGCGTATTTCTTAGAAAATTATTATTCAGTTTACAGTGAAAAGTAGACGACGTAGTTAGGCTAGCTGGTAGCCAGCTAGTAGTGAGCACATATACATATATGTAAAAATCTTGTTAAAATTCATGAAATTCATAAACGTTCTTCGTATTACTTCCACCTTCGAACTACCTCATTGCGACATCCATTTGAACCTGTAGAGAGGAAGTTCTACACACATACATGGCCAAATTCGTTATCTGGAATGGGAAAGTTAATTCCTTTATCAATAAATAAAATTGAAAAACGTTATTTTATGTATATAACAACAGAAGCACTATTACCAGAGAACATCCTTACAAAGGAATACGCTGGTGTTATATTAGGAATAATTATAGTACAGTATGGTAAATTTTGAAATTAAATAATACTCCGCGTTAAGTATTGGCAAGGAATATGCGCAGGTGTCTTACTATTAGCTGCACCGGTGTATGGAAGAGTATGTACTAGAAGATTCTGAAAACCACTCGGTATCCACAAAAATAGAAATCCTCTCCAAGCACAGTTAAACCAGTAATGCAGAATTTGAAAAACTTCGGATCGCTCAAGGCAAAGATTCAATATCACAGTTTTTACGAATTTATTTTAATATAGTCCCAATAGCACGAATTATATTTGGACAATATTATCTGGATAAATGAAAACAAATTCATAAAAAGTGGACCCCGCTACTTAGAACTGAAAAATTCAACATTTTATTAGTGTTGATTGTTTCCTAATGGTCATGATAAACTTAGATATCTCCCTACATAACCTACATTCTCATTGCTGGTACACAAAATTGTGTTAGAATACACAGTTTAAAATGGAAATATCTTGAAAAGTATCAATTTTAGACGCGTAATGAATATGACCTTTTCTAAGAAAGAGAAGAATAGGTACTTATATTTAAAAAAATCAAATTCTGACACTTTTTCCATTTGAAAGCGGAACTATCGGACACCTGTGTAATATTTTCCTGTATCGATCGATGCAGTTCCCGGTGACATCCTGCATTGTTGATTGATTACTGATCTATTAATTAATTACATGTATACATTTTTAAAAATGCGTAAGTATATACCTAATCTATTGTAGTGTTATTATTTGTCTAGGTTGGAAAGTGTTTTCAGTTGATATATTTACTTTTATAGTTTATGTTTAGTTGTGAGGCGGAACAGTGTTGATGATTTCTTCCCTCCAATTTCCCACAGATTGAGTTTATCATCCTCGTCTTATACATTGAGTAAGATAAGTTTTGTTCAAAGAGAAGAGTCCATGGAACAACTTGCGCTGCGAGAAATCAAAATTATTAACGTAAATCAATATTATATGTCATAAAAGTTTCTCAATCATACCAAATTCAGACATGCACACTGTTGTTCCTAACAATCAAAATTAGTCTCATCATGGTAACCCACATAATTTCAATGTACTTGACAAGACCAGTACTTGTGCACACCGTCCCATTGGTACCGCAAGCCTTTTAAAATGATTGTCATTATGTCAATGGTGTCATTTGACTCATTCGATTTAGTAATCCATGGATGGAAATGAGAAAAATATCCGAAAAATAAAAAACCCTTTTTCGACATCCACAACTTTTCAACATTTCCTCGAGAAGATTTTAAATTTAAAAACTTCAATGGGAGCTTCTTTATAAGCAGTACCAGTTATCGTTCATGAAGCTGTTTGGGCCATCTATTAAATAAATTTCACCACATATGGATTTGGGATCACTTGGACGCAGGTTCCCGAGGATTTCAATGTTGATCAATGGTTTCTAAAGATTTTGTTTTTCAAAGCGTCATGCAGCAATATCTGTTACCTACTAAAACGTCGTAGGGACAAATATTCGTGATAAAAAAATGTCCTAAAAAGAAAAAATAACTACGTTTGGAGAAATTTGGTGCATTTAAATTTTACATAAGGGAAATGAACCCTCAGTAAAATAACCTAAAATTAACATCTATCTAGCTGGAATTGGCCGTACAAAGAACACGCAGTAATACGTTACTTTATCCAGCTTAATGTTGTCCAGGAAAACAATACTTCTTCCATTGCGACATACACTTCAACATTTTCCATAAAGGAGTACGGCAGAGTTAATGACTTAAACGTTTCACTTCAAACGGTACCAATTTCAGCTCACGTTGTGCCAGTGCATTATATGATTGATCTCTAACACGGTCAGTGCGCGAGAGTGATATCAAAATTAAGCATTGAGCGATATTAATTCACTGTAACAGCGGTGATCTTGCAGTATTGTACAGATGTCATTACCGATACCATAAAATAATTAAAAACGAAAAGAAAAATTCGCCAAATTAAAATGGGACGTTGTGTTCGCAACTAATAGCTTTGTACAAAGTGACGGTGCGGTATCGCACAAATATTTTTCAACAATAATGTTGCGATGCTACAAACATGCTTATAAGCTTTCGACTGTGCACCTGGCGTTCCCTGCATTGGTATTACCCTAGTTCCCGTGTTGTTTGAATTCCGCATCGCGTCCACTGGTCAGTGCTTTGCGTACATTAAAAGCCTTTGGAAAAGCCATATATAATTTAATGCAGCATCTCTGCGCTGAGTTCCAAACCAGAAAACCCTAGTATTTGCTTGAGTTAACAATAAGGTTACTCAACGATACAATGGATGTAGCTCGCATTCAACATTATTTTTTAATATAAAAACAGTAAATACGTACTAGACATACGTGAGTATATACATCTTAGTAGACTAGTAGAGCGTACAAATGGATTGTAAATGGTAAAAGCGAATTATTTATTGATTCGAACCATATTCTCTCGAACTATCTGTTTCTGGTTTCCATAATGTTTCACCTGACGTCATCAAGATAAAAACAACATTATTTGCTTATTTCTAATGAGTCTAAATGTTTACTCAATTTACAATATCAATTTAGAATCTAATCCTGTTCATGGATCTCCACGGATAGATGAGCTATTTGTCAAAATACAAAATAAATTAGAGAAAGGGAACATATAAGTTTCTCCTATAGAGGATAACTCAGTTCCTCTAACTATAGCTAACACATCTGCAGAGACCGAGGCTAAAGCCTTTAGATCGATTGGTTACATTGCTCTTATATCACATTAAACTGCTAACGTCTTCAATAAATGTTTTGTTCCAAAGCGTCACACTCTCTTAATAATTACTTAACTAATAGATGAAATGAATGGATGTGGCGTCTACCTGCTCAGCTGTGGAGAATGCGATGCAAAATATGTGAGTGGGGCTTTCAGACCTTTTGATGTTAGATTTAAAGGGCCCCCAGCCCTTAGAATCTGGCTTTTCCCACTTTTCCGCATAATCACTCATTTGATAAAAAATTGTTTTCTAAAGTTTTGCATGGCCACTAAAGGTTTACCTTTGAATAATTTCAAAGCTATCATTAAATCAGTTTGATAAACAAAGATCTTTGAATTCACAAATTACGCTTGGCTCTTCACTTACCTTCCAAGTACTATTTGATCGCTGAAAAAGTTCCTTATCTGTTCGCACTGGAAATCTAAGTAGTTCATCTTTGAAGGTTTGTATGTTTTCACTTCAATCTTAATATATTGTGTCGTCCAGTTCTGCATTAGTTTTAGCCCACCTTATTCTTACAACATCATCTGCCATTAGCTTTGGTCTTCTAAAGTGCACAATATCAACCTGGCTCAATCTCTTGTATCTAAATCTAGTGCAGTAAGTAAAGAAATTTCATCTTTATTAATTTTATTGCAATCTAGTGACCATGTTACATTGTTAACCTTTACTTATCTATTTTAGTCCGGCCTGAAGCTGTACGTATAATTTAAACGTACGAAACCGATCGCCAAATTCAATTAATGATATTTGTGAGATTTTGTCTCCTATTTTTATTACTATACTCGCACAGAGTCACTACTTCTTTTCATTTCCAAAGAGAGTTTAGAGTATCCAATTTGGTCTTGAGGTGGACTTTAATCCAAGCATACTATAACAGATATATTTTAAATAGGCTCCTCATTTCCTGAAAACCATTATTTGTTATATCAGATATGCCTAGCATATTTTATTGTCCATTACCATAAATCTGAAAAGTAGCTTCAAATCTGATATTTCAACGACATCTAGAAGAGTTCGATTGATATACTCGATTCCACTATTATCGTAATAACGTTTCTATTTATTCATGGATAGAGTAATGCAATGTATTCCTAGATATATATGCATTCAATTCTGTAGCAGTCTTATGTTCGCTAAGATACGATGAAATGCTATGCATATACTTTGTACATTTCAAAGTTATATATTTAATGGATATTATTTTCAATAATATGTTTGTGTCCGAGTTGCTTCATTTAATTAAAATGTTGGTCAAAATGAATTGGACTTTTGGGTGCTTTTACTCTATAGACAATCTGAAGCTAATACTGATTCAGCTTGCTATAATTAATGGTTAATTCGTTTATTTCACGAACCATTTGCACCGAAGCACATTTAATTTATGCAAATAAACATTTAACAAAATTACTAGTCAATATTTTACCAGTCGCATGTTACTAGTGCCATTATTTATAGAAATGTGGCAATCGTATTCCAGTACGTAGCAATAAAAATAAATTATAATTGTCACAAACTTTTAATGATGCTGATAAATACGGATTAATTAAATTAATTAAATTAATAATTAAATTAAACCGCTCTGCTGCGGCTGGTTGAGTAGCTATGTGCATGATATATAATACGCATCTAGAGGACTTACGAGTGTGCCATATATTGCCGTATATCAGTGACTGAATAAAGTTATACGCTAGTCTCGCGGAATCAATTCAATTTTTAGGCAGCATACGGGTACGCATTTCTAAAGCGTAAAGTCCTCATCAAAGTCACAGTGGATAGTACTCTTCACAATATAATATACTTACAAATATCAAGAGTTGCTATATGTAGTGTATGTAATTTTGTGTCAAAGCATCATGCAGCGTAACTCATTTCGGAAATTTTGGGGCAAAGTCCCTTAAAGTTAAATTACTTTTCAATAGTAATAAATAGATGGCTCATGATAACTTGTTAGTTTTGCCTTACCTTAAAAAAAAATTATATTTAACATGGACAGAGGCTCAAGAAATTTTCTCCTGCCAAAAGAACGTACTAGTACAATTATTACCTTCAATTAAAGCTCTGGGGAATATTAGAAAATGCAAATTTGAACGTTACCTACGGTAATAAGGTCTGTGAAAACATTGCAGACGACGGGGTAAACTGCCTCTAATCACTATTTAAGGTATATTCAAGGTAGAGAATATGGAAACACTATTTTTACAATTACAAATTTTTGTATTAAATACATATGTAGGTATAAATTATGAAATTATAAACTAGGTACTAACCTATGTGTATGTTATGTACGGTCAGGGAATAATTTCCGAACGAAACGAGGTGAGGCAAGCAAGAGAGAAGATATCGGGATTCATCCCTTCCTACCCTATCTTCTCCTTTACTCGCCTCTCCTCGTTTCATTTGAATTAAATTCCCTGACTATGTAAGTACAAATGAGGTATATACCTATTATGTACATACATAAAAAAATGGTCGTATTACATAATTACATTTCTTTGATATATTTTCCATTGAGTTTCGCTCAAAACTTGCGATTAACATTTTGTTAATGTCTAAACAATTTCTATAGTTTAGTTTACTTGTCTTATCTTGCTGGACCTTCTCCAAGAATCATACTTTTGCACAACTTTTTGAAATTGTAGATTGCGAAACTTTTTCCAGGCTACCGATATCCAAAATAAAGCGCAGGTTAAATTAATGCTTTTTTCTGTAACTTTAAAAGAACTTTCATTACTTGTGAATCTTAGGAGTCTCTTGATAAGCAATTTTCTGTATGTCATCTAGAAGTTATGATAATTTCCCGACCAAACACCATATCTCAGTGCCAGCCATGAGATGTGGTGTTCGGCGGCAGAAGAATAATCTTCCCGTTGTCAAGCTTCAATCCGGGATGAGACGTTGCGTTATCCAGAAATAATGACTTTTATATTTTGCCGCAATAAAATAATTATAGAATAGAATTGAGTTATAGGTATGTATTTATTGATTAAAACGTTAATATTATTGTATAACATGTGTATTAATACATACTATCCCGGAAATTTGCCCGGAAATGATTGTTGTATTTGCATTTCATGACATTGTTGGCAAAATATTTATGACCGCTAATCAGTGATAAAAAGACGAGCATTTTTCCAAGAAAAATGTTATTGAAGTTAAGTATTTTTTCATATCTGCCTTTAGAATTTGTTAAAAAGTGGCTCTTATTAGAGCTGACTGTCATTAAATGGTAGCCATAAAGAGAGGGTTTACTGTAAGTTTTTATAGATCAAGCAGGTACCAATCGAAGCAGAATAATCAATAACGCTACTATCCTTAATAAAGAAGTGAATGTTAATTACCATTTAATTGAAGCTCAGCGCATAATTTTACTTCTTGCCGGATGCGACAATAAAACTAGAACCCGGAAAGAAATGTGTAATTTGGTTTATGCAAAATGTCCCAATAGAAATACCAAGCAATCCGTGGGCGAGAATTCTCATGGTGTACCCCGGTCATATACAGCAGACAACGGAGTTTCTCAGCAATTAAAATTACGTGCATTATACAAAGTGCACGTCTTCTTGGGCTAAGTAGTACAAGAACTGCACCAGTGGTGGTTTGGTTTCTGGGTTCCAGTTTCTGCCGCTACTTTCTGACATCGTGACTATATCTCTTGGTACTAGGTGGCGCTAGGAAAAATTCCTTTTTTTTTTGGAAATTAGTGGCATAAGGTGAGAGGCAAGCAATGATTTCAAGTAGGAGAATAAGCGCTTCGAGTAAGTCTGATGACGCCGCATAGGCAAAAACGTGTCTGCTTCTTACCAAACATTGCTTTTGCTGTAAGTGATCGTATCAATACCAAGAGCTATGTTAGCATTATTTTGGTTATTGTTTCTGGTCAGCTTTTTGATGTGTATTTAAAACGAGAATTTCTATTTAAAAACAAATCAATGGCTTCATTACTTGAAAACCATAAGCGGGAGAAACTTAAAATTAATGCAGAAATGTCTATTGTAAATAAAATAGAATTGACCTGTCCGTATTTCTCTTCGAAAAACAAATTACCTCAAATTTAATGAATTTGATGAGAATAAACTAGCTTCTTACTATGCTTTTATTATAAACTTTAACTTAATTATATTTTATCAAAGTGCTAAAGCAAAATGATCTAGGTATTTTAAAAATGAGAGGCTTTCCAATTTGGCGAATGGAGGGCACTTCAATGGTAGGCTGATCAATATTGCGCGAATGTATCATATTCCCTTTTATATAATGTCCATATTCCAGCGTGTTAGTAAGTACTTACAATGCTTTTTTTTATTAAAGTCGGGCGGCTTTAACAAGGGGATTCTGCAGCACAGACATGCATATTTCGCGTATCAAGTACGCCCGCTAAAGCGCGCGCGAAGGAAAGTTTGCATCGTTGTGAAAAAAAATTGCTTACTGAAGTTCAAATATCGCCCCTCCTAGCATCCATAATGTTTTTCGAACGATATTACCAGATCCCAGATAATTTAAAAATTATCGATAATTTGAGCTAGAAACGCACAAATGTCAGAGATGCTCGTATGCTCGCCTCTAATTTCAGCCTTATAAATTGTAGACGTTTACTTAAGACTTCTTTCTAGATGATTATACCCATCGTGCCCTACGCTTACACGTGCTTCAACTAAATTGTACCAATTTTTTATATGTTACTTTCAAGTTGATGTATCTTCCTTACTCATACAGCTTTTTCATTTTCAGATGATGGTACTACGCCTCGTCGCCGGTTAAAAGAGTACGTATTTCTCTTCAATGTTACATTATTGCTTCTCCCGTTCGAACTTAAAGAAAATTATAGGCCCTTATGCGGAATATATCCTGTATTGCGTTTTTTTTCTAACTTCTAACCTTAGCGTCGCCTGCAGTTTTAAAATATCAAATTTAAGCGTCGTAAGGTTACAGATTATTAAATACAGAGTTCGCGAAAAAGTCTGCACCATATGGGAGCCTTTTTTATTTCTTTAGTTTGTAGTTTGTTTGTGCATCATTAGAAACCAAGAAATGTTCTCAAATATTTATCCCATCGTATTCGCATCAACACATAGTCATTGAAAAATTTTAAATGCCCAAATAGATCAATATTTGACCAAATATGAACCAATGGTGTAAACAAATGTTATTCCCGTCTACCCAAAGATTCAAAATCCAAAATTTCATTCACAAACACCAACTTTTGTTTTTTCTTACAGTCTAGTCTTTTCAGTGTGTTCTTTTCATCAGTGTCAGAAACCCAGGGTTCGCCTTAAAGAAGAAAAGGTCAATATATTTCTTCCAATTATAAAAAATCAGAGGTATTTTCTAATTTCTCAAGTCAGCATCACTCCACTATTAAAATTTTCTGTTACGAAAATAGTCCAAGAGTAACCTTAAGTTTTCTACGCTAAATGATTTGGGAAAGCAAGCCTTTTTAATAAAAAACAAATTCAATTTTCTATTTTTTAAGGCGAATCTTCGTTTCCCAACAAAATTTTTTAAAATAACAGAGTTGACAGCTATTTCTGGTATAGCCACAAGTATTAGATTATTGAAGATATTTTTGGCAAGTTTTCAGAATTTTCCAATGTATTACCTTTCATACGTCCATCGATGCAGTTTCCAGGGAAACGCCCGTATAGATTGTATTTTTGGTGTGACTCTTACTTAATAATTAGGTTTAGAGATACAAGAAATACCACATACTTTTTTTTCCATTTTGCATCTCTGTCTATTTCTTATCCATATGGAAGTTTCTGGGTCCCTCCAAATCGCTGTTATAATGTGGGCAGTTTAATCCGAGATTACGTTAGTCTTTGGCAAGGTTATTGTTGACTTTTTTAATTAAGTTACATTGAAAAATGAATCTTAAGGTAAGGTCAAATGATTTCACTCCAACAATTTCTGCTTCTTTTTAATACCATACAGTAAAGAAGCTAAAAAAATCAACTAATCCATTAGAGTAGGTGACTAGCTATTCTGTAGAATAAATATTCTATCTACCATAGTGAATCTTGTTTGCCAAATTTTACCTGAAAATGAGAGAATACTGCTTTAAAAGCCTTCCACTTCCATATATGGTACCTTCTTTATGTGAGTATCTACAAATAATTGAAGCCTTTCGTAAAAGAACATTGCAATTGCTAACAAAGTACTACAGTTCCTTTTCTGACAAAAATATGTGTAGCGTTGACGTTATTTTCGGAGATGTAAACTTATCGAGCGGTACTCTACCTCTGGTTTGATATTTTATGTATTAACCCTACTGTTTGAATTAGTCGCGTGAGCATCAAGGGTGGAATGTTTCCAATGGAATGCACCCAGCTTTTTCATTTTTATCTGGAAAAGTTTTGCCTTTTGAAAAAGGCAATTTCCATAATAGGATTTTTGGATTTATTAAAGTAGTGTATCGAATTTCCGTGTTTGCACAATGACAGAATTTTTACGTTTGGGTATGCGTTGGAAAGTACCGATCTAGAAGGGCTATTCCCGTTAACATACACATATAACGAATAACGTTGCCACATGTGTTAGGCCTGTATTATATTACAAAAGTTCTTTGATAAAGAATTTAAAAGCTTTTGAATAAGATATATTATAAAAGAAATGTTATGACCACACTTTGTTAAAGGTTTCTATACAATGTTTTATAACATTTTATATAAGAGGCTATTACACTACGTAAAATATTTTATGACAATTATCATAAAATGGAGCAACAAACATATGCTTGTCATAGTAGCAATTAGTGCAATATTAAAGCGAAAACAAAAGTAGGGTGTCTAGTTGAAAACCTGGAATAGCAAAAGTCATGTTAAAAATATACATCACAATCCTTTGAAAAGATTGGTTTGTGAAGGCGCTGAATATTATACAAAATTTCTAAGAATTGGTTTATTGCATCATTTAAGAAATTTAATAACAGCGGAAGATCGCCTTATCCGCATGATGTTTTATATTGTAGATACATACTTCACCATATTTCCTCCACCAACCACAATCTTCTATGAAATATACGTTATCTTTAATGAAAGAAATGTTATGAATGACATATTTGATAAAAGATGCTACATTACACTAATATATTATTTCAAATTTGTTTTATAAGATATTTTTACAAAGATCTAACAATCTGACACGCGTTCCCAATTCCTCAGGTTCCCTGGACAAGACATAAAAATTACGATCAGTGCTTGAAATCAGTGCAGCTTCTACGAAATACGTATCCATTTTAATTGATAACTAGTGTTCCATTGATTGACTCAAATTATGATTTTCAAATCAAATCAAAGAAATCGTTCTCAATTTAAAAAGGTAAATGATGAATTTCAAAAGTAAATGGATAGTATTTTAAATTGAAAGTTAAATAGCCAGCTACAATTTTCTTTATTTATAAATATCCAAAAGATTACATATTCAAATAATAGTAAGTGCATAACAATTACGTAAGTTTTTAGAGGAAACTTTATTCTGGAAAAAGAACGTCAAAATTTTTTTCTTAATCAAGAAAAGATGTAATGAGGTGAATCGTTCACCAAGAGAAGTAATATTAACGATCTGATGAACTGTAAAGACATATTTCGCAATTCCGATACTAACACTACTCAGGAAATACTGAGTCGGATTGTAAAATACCGTTCATTAGCGTTGATTTAAATAACATGACAATTACAATCAATATCGAGGAAAACAGTTCCCGTTAGTGTTAATATGCTTGAAAAAATTCTGTATATTTTGCCAATTCATACGTTTTATGTTCGCTGCCTATTCACTTTTACTAACCAATAGTTACCAAAATATAATATTAATATTTAATTCTGTTTTTATGAACCGTTTCCATAATTTTATTTATTTAATTTTGCTATTGTTGCTAAAATTAAAAATCTGTCAGTTTCTATTGTACGAAAAGTTCGGAATGCAATACATTTTAAATTTTTGCTCTTGTATAAATAACAATAATTATTATATTTTAAAGCTATTAGCAGCTCTAGTTGTATGTCGAGTTCAAACATTCGAAAGGATACACAGCATGCAATTACCAAAAGCTACAGGTCAATTTTGATGCTAATGGAGATTTCGTACTCATTATTACAGCCTTCCGTTTCCAGAAAATACGGTTTATCACTGAATTATCGTTTCGTTCCTTTGTTTTTATATACGCTTTCTATTTTTGTTTTCATTATCGACGATAACGCGGTTGAATCGAATCAGTGCGAATCATCAACATTTCGAATTAAATGGACGGTGTTGTGTTAGCGAGAAACAAAAAGCAACACAGCGCCATTATACCATTTAAATTTATGTTTACGTTATGCGTAATACGTATTTAGAAACATTGGCATTAGATGGAATTAATACCTTTTGACAGAGGTTTGGTTATTTCATCCTTGTTGAGTATTTTGATAATGTGTTTACTTGCTTTTGTTGTAGTAAACACATAATTCCAATTTGTGATGTAAAATTATAGAAATAATCAGATCACCCTAAACTATTAATCCTGTTTCAACCCTTTTTGGCAATTTGCAAATACACAATCACGCAATAGTGACAACACCAATTCATCTACTGCTCACCATTAACTTATTAAATTCATTTTGTAAGAAATATAATTGACTAGACCACTGGTATAATTTAAGTTATGCACATGTACCTGTAGTCACGTGGCTATGTTAACATGACAATTTTATAGAAAATAATTTTGTTGTTGATATGTTCTTCGAATATATTTAACAATTTGGTGCATAGTGGAAAGCGAAGGCGAGGTTCCAGCGAATCTTGGAAACGTTTAACTATAATAAATTAGGACTCTTGAACGGCTGCTCTAACAATGTTTTACAATCAAGAATTGTTCTAATTGCTCTTGAATATATCTTAATTACAAGATATCATTAACACACTTAGTCTCAGCACTATTACACCCATTTGTTTTTCAAAACTAATATCGAGATAAATATTGATGTTTGTGGCAGTCTAACACGTAACAGCTTACTATGGCTCCCATAGATTGGGATACACGTAATTTCGTAAGTGACCTTCTAATATGTTCTAAATCTGACGTGAATATAGACACATTTAAGTGTTGAAAACAGTAAAAACTATTCGTCGGTAAGGATTTATTCACCACTGATCAACTAATAGTTCCCAGATCATTAAGAAGTTCATGTAACATTTTTTTGTTACGAAGTTATAGTAATACCCATTATTTACTATCAATCAGGATGGGAAAGAAATCCCTTCAAGATCTTTAATGTAACTGTGTTACTGTTGATGGATAGCTCAAAGCAAAAAGTGGGAACAGAAAACGCAATTGCTAGTTGCTGGGACTTCTTGCGTTGGAGCGAGAAAATAATAAACTTAAAAGCCAAAAATAATGCTAATATACGTGTTTCTGCCCACATGGCGTCACTAGCGTTATCCTAGATGCTTCTCTACCTCATTTATTTGGCTCTGGACTTGTACCTCACAGCTTATTTTTCTAGCGTCATGAGTAGAGAGGCAAATTGCGTGAGGTAGAAAAGCACCCCGAGCAAAGCTGATGGCGACAGGTAGGCAGAAACGTGACCGTTTGCTAGTGCTTTCTCTCCTAACATTTCTTTTGCCGTGAGTAATTCCAACACCGTGAGCTACATTAGCATTATATTTGGTTATTGTTTCTGGGCAATGTTTTTCACGTGATAAAATTGTCAGTTAAAATTAATTCACGGTAGCGACAAACTTCTTGACAAGAAGAACCTTAAACTCGAGCTCGGTCAACACTACATATTAACTGAATACTTGCATCACAGCTGCTATGCCGGTTACAGTACTGCTTCCTTTCCTTTTTGCAGCCGTCGCCGCAAAGACTTTACTTGCTAGTTTGAAAATGATAGTGAGCTCAATGCTACAAGCTTAAATTTTATTAAAATTCCTGGCTGTTTCTCTTGATAAGTTGGGCCTTATTTACATCGAATACCTGAAACTTGCTAAGGCGATGAACAACAAAACTTACTTCTAAGCGATTACTTTACTTGGGAACTTTTTGCCAGTTGCTGTAGTTTTTTTGCTATGATCATGACACGCACTCAAAGCTGTAGTATCGTGCAACTTCGGTCAACATATAGGAATGCATTGTAATGATTAATAGGTAGACTGAGCTTATTGATTAATTTTGTAAAATTGTTGGGGTAGAGCAATGAATCGTTCTGAATTTTTAACTGGGTGATTTTACCGGATACATTTTCCTCAGGTCTTCTTGGCGCGAGGCCAATGAAAGCTTATTTTTCTAAAGAAAACAATGTAAAATGTTATTACAGCAAACAGGCGAAACAACGGATAACAAACCACCCGACTCATCCTAGGAAAGCTCGAAATGACCTAGGTTCGTGGGCTGTGCGAGCTAATTCTGGCTGGCGGGCTGGCTCAGCCCGATGGCAGTTTCAATCTAGACCAATAATAGATTTAGGAATCATTGCAAAGAACATCTGCAAAGTAGATTCAAAATGCATTTGTTTTAAAAATAAATTAACTACCTTAATGCCAAAGTTTAAAACTCTCTTGGAAGTAAACACTTAATTTCCTCGATTTTAAATCTCCAACAAATACGATAATTCAGAACCCTTATTGTTCATTTGCAAGACAATCTTTTTTGAGCATAGAGGCGGGATTATTTGCTAATAAAAATCATCTGCGGCGTACCTCCAGTGTGACGTCATCACATCGGTTGCCAACGTGTGGTAGGATCACGTGCTAGAATAGCACATTAAGTTTGAATGAAGCTGATGAAATCACGTTTCAAACTACAGGAGTCTAGTAACGGGTTAAAAAATAAAAGTAATGGAATTTATTTGACCATTTTCGTGCAACCAGGACATTCAGTATTAAGGATATTATGTTGCAGTACGTTTTGTAAAAGCCAATTTATCGAATATTTTAGTTATTTCAAACACAATTTCGGCCAACAGTAAAATTGATTGAACAATGTTAATGCATTTTCATTGAATACTCAATAAATTTTGTTGTAAATCAAGTGTGATTAGAAATGTTATTGTATAATTCTGTTATAAAATTGAATTTTAATAGAAAATGTGTACGCCGGCGAGTTTAATGGACGTTCTGGAAAATAGTTATGGCATTTACAAAGCGTGACGATTTTCAACGTTAATGTTGAAATAACTGACAACTTTATTCTAAAAATCTAAATTATTCTTGTTATATATTGTTATTTTGTAGGTGCTGTACCTTTCGTACCGTTGTTGTTGCTTTCTCGTATTTTTGTGTTTTGTTAATTGTTGTTTTTTTTATCAAACTTTGTTCCAGTTAATTTGTTAATAGTAGTGTTTGTTTAACTTCGTCATTCTTTGAAATGGACAATGTGCTTATTTTTCAGTTCTCTTTGTTGTTGATTTTACAATGGTCTACAAAAATTACTACGAAGAGGAACATTCTGAGTGCAACACTCGTAGAACTAGAGATATCTTATCTTTGCACTAATATAAGTAAGGCAGAACAGACAATTTGGTACTATTTTCCAACGAGCTTAACGTGCATAACAACGAGAATAGATTACAAAAATACATATTGCTGCACATTGTGATATTTCTTAAACCATAATACATTATATATGGCACCGTTGGATTCGTCTTTCGGTCTTTCCAAAAAGTTGATGTCAGCTTCAAAGATAGCAGGAACGTGATTAATCTGTCGATCATATCAAAAATGAGTTAATAAAAAATAGAAATCTAGCTTCTGTCGTTCAAAAGTATGTATGCGGGGGAGGAAGGTACTGTAAGACTCCAACGTATACCTCATCAATTCATAAACGAATTTACACGTTTCACAGAGCATTAAGCTAGCAATGCACAGATATTTTGTGGTTCTTTTTTCAGTTGTATTTTTATCTGAACAACCTTTTGCAAAACATTATAGCCTTCTTCTGGATGACAGTGGATATTTACACAATTTATCGATTCACGTTCTCAACTTGTCTTGTACTGTACATCATTCAAAAGAAATTCTTTCGTCATTACGCCACAAGGGTATATACCACTGGTCAAAAATCACATTTAAGAGGAACATTCTCCTGCCCGGACTCACCCCCGCAATCGGTGTTTAGTGTGGGGCTAGGCGAAAACCCCAGTAACCGTGATATTCTTATTTGCAAAACTAAATATTGCTTAAATTTAATTTGTGATGATATCCACAAGTTTGCTTACTGCTTTGTTTTCAATTGGTACATCTAGAGCTCCCGTATGTTAGAATTATCGTGTATAGATTGATTGCCTGATTTTGCCCATTTTTATTGCTAAAGATCGTTTATAATTTTAATATGTCTCTTCTACATAAAATCGTCACCGAGCTTGATTTCTGAATTCTATTTGATTTTATTCACCGACGTCATTTATTTATTTTCCTTTTTTTTGTAATTAATATATGTTTTAAGCTTGGACATAGTTTTTACCTAACCGTAGATTTGCTAATAGACTCAGTTTAAAGATACGTCTCTTTGCTATGATTCGAATGAACTGTATCAGTAAAATTATCATTATCAGTTCGGAGTTCGAAGCAAAATTTATATTTTCCACATTTAAGAAGCAATATACTAAACTCGACAATAACGCCATTTTAATTATCATAACATTTGTTAAACGTGCATTCAAAAGAAATTGTGCGTTTGTTTATGGTGGTGCTTTTCAAAATATTATTTTTTGACCTACGTAAACTTGGCGATATTTTGCGAATATAACAATTATGCTTCATTTGCGTTTCAAATTCTCAGATGGCGTGGCAACTGGAGTGAATAGAGGGCAGCGTGTGCCGAAGATTCCGCTTCGCAGCCGCTCCCTATTGTTTGCGCTACTTCCGGCGATTGGTATGATGACGATGTTGATATTGACAACCCGTCTACTACCAGGGCAGGGTAGAGATAAAATTTTTGACGTCTAAGCATAAATTTCGAAGCAAGGAACTCAGCGGCTGCAGCGCTCGACAGGAGAAAAATCTATTTTCACTGACAGCAATGACGGATGAAGTTTCTCTGATTTGTTGAGTGATATTTATCGTTTGTAGCGTCTCATATCGTTGGATGCTTTTCTTTTGTGAAAATTTTCATTGGAAATGCGTCGGTAGACTCATTTCTAAGACTCGTTCTGCTTAGGTAAAGTAATTAGGTGCGCTTGTACGTATCTTTCTTATATCGTTGAAATTGTTTGTTAATTTCTTGCGTCTTCTTATACATCTTCTTTTAGTGAAAGGAACCACTTGGTATATTTCTTATTCGTATTACATTTGAAGTATGGTATTCCACATTTCACGCATTGTGGTTAATCGGTATGCCTAACTGATGGATAAGTGGGGGCACTGCGATGCTGGTCGAAAGAAATGCACTTGAAACCTAAACATAAACCTTTGCTAGCATTTATTTGACGCCTATGCTAGCAAGTCACGTAAGAAAGTTCTGGAAATTGCCTTTTGAGTGAAGATGCTTTCGTAGTTTATCAGTTGTGATGAAAACCGTAATCGGCACATGAATGCTTAATGAGAAAATACCTGCAGAACTTATTGCAGTACAAGCTCGATTCGTGTACCGAAGTTCACCTGATACTTAGTCGCCTAAATTACTCGAAGTTTTGTTTGCTAGCTAACTTATAATGCTTGCTTACTCTTGGTTGGCTTGCGAGCTGAGCAAGAACTAGATTGTTCTGAACACAGGTTTAAGCTGATGCTAGTTGCATACATTAACGTAAATCCTCGACATCAAGCTGATCGAACTTTAACACGTGACGAAGGAGATGCTTCCAATCGTATAGACAAGTGCCATGCCATGTATGCATGATATGGCGTTTAACTTCAAAGACTTAACAACGTGAACACTTATCACGCTATTAAATCGCAAAATGTTAAATTTAATAAAAAAGTGTGTGATAGCACCATCTCCTTAAAACTTTGAGAACTTTACTATAAATGCTCGTCGGGGAAGGTAATTTTTCTAAAAATTAAGTGCGTCACAGCTATCTAATTTACTTTTCTTTTTCATCAGCCTCTATCAGTTAAAAAGGTGGTGTGGGTATCCCATTAAAACCTTTTATTTTACCAGTTTATATTCTGGAATGAGTATGGAATCCTCTAGTGCGATTTGAATACAGCAGCACGTAGAGTTTTCGTTTTATAAAGAGGAGCTCTCAGAATATTATCTCATCTAAAATCTAGAGAATTTTTTGAATCTAACGGTCCGCTAACATTATATTATGTATAAAATATAGATAATGCAGATTTTAACGTTTTCGTTTATATATATTTCATGTTTCCTTCTATTATTATTGTTGTTGTTAACATAATTTAATCATTTTTTTAGTGCAAATTGATAAATATCTGGAGAAAACCATAACGGAATATGGGAATTCTCGTTCTTATTATTACTAACGTAAAACTCAGAAATTAAAAGATATGCGTGAAAATAAAATACTTTGATGAAAGTAGCGTGAAATTAAATGAGTGGACAAAAGCTGCTCCATTATATTCTGCACATCTTTGATAACGCCTAATTAAGACTTTAAATAGAAGATTGCTCCCACTATTGTGTCACAAGCAGTACTAATATGTTCTTTTACTTCTTCAGTTTCTAGAGGGAATATTAAATGTCTTTAAAGAAAACAATCTAAGTGACTTAAATTAAAATCTGCTTTGAGATACTGAATTAATCTTTATATATTCATCTTTGCAGGTAAAAGCCGTTATCATTGATTTGAAAAAGATTAATCAATTTGTCCCTGTTATTTCGAATTTAGTCTAGTCAAAATTATTTTCTTGAAAAGTACAACAAGTAGGTTGATAGTAGTTAGAATCCAAAAGTCGAATAAACTCCATTTGTAGCAAAGTTTGAAAATCTTACTTCGCTCTTCAGACATCGCGCTGACACCTTTGTCCTTGAACTAGTTCTTATTGTTGGCTTTAGTACCTCCGACTGTTTTTATCCACGCCTCTTTGTCCGTTAGTTATATTTTTGATTATATATCAATCTTATACGTCGTTGATATACTTGGTCTTCTCATTTTCAATTTGTTTTCGTTCGGTTATCCCAGAGTTTCTCCTTGTTATCTCCCTTAACACACGAACGTGCCATCTAATCCTCTAAGCTTCAATGATTTTTAGTACACCCTATTACCACTACTTTCCATTTGTTTGCGTCATTTCTCAAGCAAAACATATTTTCTTTTTTTTAAGTCTATTTCTATCAACTCCTTAATGCAGTTACGTCCATACCTTTCATAATGTTGACAGAAAAGTTTCTAGATGTAAATGTGTTGTATTTTAAGAAATTTTATTTGAAAAATTATATCTGAATGCATAACCTGACCTTGTTACTGTTACCTATGCATGTGCGGAGTGGTAGTATGAAAAACGTTGACGGTACCGAGACACTCTGCGCTACACAAGATATTTTATAAATTCAGAGCGTATGTCTCGGAAATTAGTGGATATCTATTATTGAATGATGTGAGAGAAAGAGTTTTTATTCTAACTTGCCTTTTTCTACACCTTTAAAAGCTACGTCATTTTTAACGCCTACCTTAACCTGAAGCACTCGAAATAGTGGGAACTAAAGCAACAATTTGAACTTATGTGTCTAATATCAGCTTTTATTCATGCTAAACATTGCAGTACTAACAGCTTTATCTATATCAAAGGAAATTATTCAAGCGTTTCTTAATTTCTCTCAAATTGCTAAATGCGAACTTTGGATAACATATAATACACTAAGTAGGACTAGGGCGCTAGTTCGAAAATTCATACTCCCTAACATACCTACAATTATCGAACAAATAAACATAATTCAGGGCGGTTGCCATAACATTTCCCCAGACATAAATTATGCACCCACTCCGTGGAATTTGCACAGTTTCCCCAAAATTTATTCACTTGCCAGTTGCGTAACTTGGGAATGTTGCCGTCATTCTACATAGTTATTATAACTTATCTCACTGTAGTAATATAGCTTTTGTTTGGAAGGCTCCATTGAGTAGATAACGTTAACTTTGAGTCAAGTCGTTTTAGCCCCACGCGATGTTTCCGCGCATTAGAATAGATAGGGAGAGTTATTTTAATTCGATAATTATGAAGAGGGAAAACACAAGATCTCGTGGTGAAAACTTAGCTTAATTTTATCGAAAAATTATGAAGACATTGTGAAAGTAGCCCAAAATATTTTCCTTATGTAGATTGTAAACAACACATAAGTATCGGCAACCTCCGCACCACACAAATTTAATTAATTACATAATAATATAATGATTAATCCGGGACGGCCGTTTCGAGGACGCGAATGGTTCTCATCATCAACCAGTAACCAAATGATATGAGAGACTTCTAAAACTAAACATGCATGTACTATCCCTACTTCCTAGAAAAAATATTCTTTACAAGTACCTATTTCCACCCCCTGCATGCCTTGAAACTACGATATGCGAAAAAATAACATGCATGTACTATCCCTTCTTCCGAGAAAAAATATTATTTACAAATGCCTATTCTACCCCCTACATGCCTTAAAACTACGACATGCAAAAAACACGGACAGATAAACGGGAAGGTCTCTTTTATAACCCAAAATATAAACAAGTGCCTGCCCACCGCAAAAGGTCAAGAAGGACAGAGTACAACAACGGTTCTCTCTGTTCATCAGATTTTTATTGCTTTTTACGTAAATCGTCTTGTACGCGTCTAATTCTCGCGGCGAAGTTACATTCTTGATCAATTTTAAGTTTTCTAATTTAATACTATGCCCGGTTTTATTTATATGTTGTGCTTCACTAGACCCGTCCAATCTGCCGTAGCGATCATTCCTCTTCAAATCTGTTACCTATCGCTCTTTTCGGTTTATTTTTAGGATTACCTAGGTTTTTAAGTGTATTATGTGAACCTAAGCATAGGTTCATATCTTGACCCTTCAAAATCTTACTCACGCCTTTCGATATGCTGTGAAACGGGAGTTTCACGAATTACTTACCATTAGTTTCTACCGGGGTAAAGGTCGTGGAATTTCTTACGTAAAGCCTAGGTTGGACTCTCTGGACTTAAGCATGCGATCGACCTCTATAGAAGAGTAACCGTTATAAACAGCTACGTTTTTTATGAATTTAAGTTCTTTGTTAAATCTACTTCTACTTAAAGGGAATTTAATTAATTTATTAATTAAGAAACTAATCGCGGCCATTTTGTGTTGTCACAATGGTTAGAAACGTTCATAATGTACCTGTTAGTATTGGTTTCCTTTCTATAGATGTCAATTACGGGTTTATTACTGTTTTTAATTACTAAGCTATCTAGGAACGGAAGTTGATTGTTCACTTCTTCTACTGTGAATTTAATAGTTTCAAATTTTGAGTTAAGGGTCGCGAGGAAATCGGGAATATTACCTCTCTTAGTATCAAAAACCGCGAAAATATCATCTACGTACCTAAGCCAAATTCTAGGAAAATATGCGATATCCGTTCTCATACATGTTTCAAATTTGCTCATGAACAAGTTGACTATGGAGGACAGGGGGTTGTCCATTGCTGTACCCTCTAATTGTTCATAGTACCTGCCCTCTATTTGAAAGCGGTTTTGCTTCATGCAGAGTGAAGTTAATATTTTATATTCTGCTATTTTGGCACCTTCAATATTGTTGAGCTCTAGGAGCTCAACCAAATACCAATCGTTTCAGGGATCGGTACACTGGGTAAGAGTGAATAAACCTCGGACGATACTACAATTTCCCCAGCTTCTAGTTTAATATTGCTTACTTCATTTACAAAATCTAATTTTCTACTGTCTACTTTGATGATGATGATAAGATGTTCTACGTAATAAACTGACAACTATCTATTTTAATATCAGTCATGAATTTCACCTCAGACTCGATCCCCTTTCAAACAAATATTTTTAAAAAGCGCACACTTTATGGCCCTAATTCATTGACCAATCAACAGCCCAAACATCAACGAAGTTATATATTTAATTCAATTGAAATATAATACGAGGAGTGCTTTTTTTCAACCTTCGATAGCTCATAAAAACAAGACAAGTGTAAGTAACAAAATGATTCATTGCCGCCAGTGAGTTGAGATGGTCCATGGTATTGTTTTAAAGTTCCTCTGTACTCTGGAAGCTATGCTCTCCTAGCCACTTTCTCAGTTCATGAAAGAGATGGAAGTCGCTTGGCGCTAAGTCGGGGCAATGCTCGGGTATTCAAAAACTTCCCATCGAAATTGTTCAAGAAGACGTTGGATTATAGCAGCAGTATGAGGGCGGGCATTGCCATGAATGAGAAGAACTCCAGAAGTCAGCAGGCCTCTTCCTTTGTTTTGAGTGGCTCTCCACAATCGTTGTAAAATCTGACATTAAGTAGCTGCATTGATCGTAGTTGTAGCAGCCATGTTTACGACCCTGTAACTCAGCTGAGAATGGTGTAATGACGTTGCAAGTGGCAGATATTATAGTGGGGGAGATGCGCCGTCGTCCTCTGAGCACCTCCGTCACCTACCACTCAAAAAAAAAACAGCCCTCGTACATTGTTCTTCAGTTATCTGAAAGAATCTTAATTTTTTGACCGATTTCACCTCGGTCAACTTTAAAACAACAACGCACTGCTGCTATGCTTTTCCCCCTCTAGCACTGTTAACAGCATACAAATTATTCACGGCAGGAGGATAAACATCATTTTTTCTTGCGGAGTACTCTAGGATCTGTATATGTAAAAAAGCTTCATTCACCATGACCTAGAAGCGTAGCCTCTGCGATTACTAATGTCTCTGAAGGACGATGTGGACAACTTACACGAAAATAACGAAGAGAGCGAATATAACACTGGTGTTGCAAATGAAAATTAAGACGAAAATAACGCAGCAGACAAAGCGAGAAGTGGTCCGTAGTGGTTGAAAACCATCAGCAAACATTCAAAAATGGTGAATTGTTACAAGATGTTGTCTTAGCAACGTTTTCTTCCAGAATTGTAACATTTTGTAACTTCAGATCATCACTAAAATCTGTCTAACCTGGCGTCTTAAGTTGGCAGCTCTGTATTAAGCTAATAATTCAATATATTGTGCACCCAAAGTGTAAAATTATTATCATATCGTCTTGCATATCGAACCAATTCTATATTATGATCAAATTAAATGCTACAGATTTGTGGCTTTGTAGATGGTCTATTGGTTTATTACAACTCTTGAAATCAAAAAGTTATAAGGCTTTGTACATTTTCCAAAACTGGACTGCATTTACGTGAGACTTGAAAGGAAAAAATTTTTACAATCTTGTATCCTGCATATTACGAAGGACGGTATGAATATTGGAAAATATTCCATAATTCACCTCTTACTCTACTTATTTCTTTTCTATGGCGGGTTTTCCTACTTTTACGCTACTGGTATATAAGGGCCGCTACGGTATTTGATAAAGGTCCAAAAAGTAAACTAGTCATAAATTACGGCGAAATAAGTTTAGGGCAAATTATTAATCGTGCAGAAGTAAATCAGAAGTGATTTTAGAGCTCTCGTAGGGAACTATAAAGAGGAAGTTTTACCCGAGCAACGTCTTAAGAAATCTCAAATACTAATTGCCGCGCTTAAAACTCCTTGAAGAAAACTACGCGAGTACTAAGTAAAACGTGAAGGTTCAATCCACGAATCAACTTAAATAAACTTATTTCCTTCTAAAGAAAGTCGAATCTGTGGAAAACATTGTAAAACCAAATAACTTTATTTCCGAAGAATAATGAAATTTTGCTTAATTTATTGAGATTTTTCACACAGTATAGTAGCCACTAATGGAACAAAATCAATTTTGAGGTTATTTCAGAGTTTCATGTGAAAGGTAGAGTATACAGAATGTTTCGTGTAACTGCTGTACAAGATAACCTTTTCCTAGTGGAATACCATGTATATTTTTATATTTTTGAAATCTTCTTGATGAGCTGATTTTAACAACTTATAACACTTATGACTCAACTGGTTGATTACGTACCTATAGGCATTAAAACTCCATAGGTTATTGAAACATTTTTGTTGAACTAATGTTACAATTTAACGTATTGAATGTTGAATACTTGTTGGCAGTAAGCTAACCTACAGTAAAACTACATTCTAACTCTTATCTAACTGTTACCTGGCCTTGATGCATATACCTTATTTTTTAAAGTGTCCGCAGGAAAAAGTCAAAACGTGTGGTTTGCCACTCAATAGCACCTCTTCATCCCACCGGTTTACTGGGAAATGTTTCATCTAGGTAGTTCCTCACAGTTACAGCAAAATGAGATATTGCCCTATTTTACCGCAAGTAAATATATTCAGTTAAAGAGGCCGGTGCCATTTATATTTGAGTATAAGTTTGCCAAAACAGGAATAACTTCATCTGTAATGATATTTTAATATCTTTCCGGTATCGAATTCCCTTTTATTAAAGGGGATTTTTTATTAAAATTGGACCAGCTAGATGGTTGCCGACGATACTTGATGTTAACCTTCTGACAATATTGCGTGACACAGTTTTTTCCGAAATATTGGACAAAGGGGATTTATGATTAAAGATATCAGTAACTTCCTTTTGACCTGTACACATATGTATCTTAGTATCCAGTCATCATCAAAATTTCAATTCCATGGATTTCTTTTAAATATGGCGTTATTTACTAGAGATACAAAACTAATTTCTAAGAGACAATCCACTAAATGTCACTATTACTGTAGGAATAGCTACTGACTGTATTTTTTTTTTATCTAGTTGCCTGGGTTACCTTTATTTCAGTTCAAAAAGTCTTTGCAGAAACGTGGATGATGAACGTTTTAGCTCTAGAATTTCTAGCTTTAACCACCTTGCAAATTATTTGCTCGTTCAAGTCGTAAGTGTTATAGATTGAAACCAGCTCATCAAGGAGGCTCACTAAATATAACAATACACAGGCCATTTCATTCAAGAAAAGAACGCCTGTCTTGTACTGCATTTACATGAATCGAGCGTTTGACAAAATATGTTCATTGTGGTATAACCTTGCCAAAATATTCGCAGGTAGTACCGCTGCTTGTAAGATTTTACCGAATTGCGCACTTGCAATGTTCAAAAGCTACTTTGATTATTCTCCATGGATTTATTGAGGGCGTAGTTCCATAAACATGCACTGATGGCCGCAAGGATACATGTGTTATTAATAAATAGCATATAGTGATCTCCGTCTGCGTTTAAAAGGGACAAATCTTATCTCGATGATCCTAAAAGTAAGTATGTTAGTTTAGCCATTGAGAAACAACAAATTTTACAACTGTGGCACCAAGTAGCAAGTAAATTTGAGCCCTGAAGAATATCCGAACTAAGGTGGTACATTTACTCAGGAAATAAATAATATAAATAAATAAAGTAATCGGTTTGCAAAATATCACAATATTTTGTCCATAATTATAAAGCAATGTACTGCTTACAAAATGTCAACTATTATTATTAAAACATACTACTGTAAACATATTGAAATCGTGGCCACGACAAAGGTAGAATAATACACATTTATTAACAGTGCTTTTGTACGTCCATGAAAATATATGCCTAGTTTTGTACCGAATTTCTAAAATTCCTGGTTTGTAGTTTAATTCCAAATTGTATTATAATGTCGACGTGCCCTTTGTTTTTGTGCGGCTCCTAAGTTCAGTACACAGCACGGAGTACAATAGAAGAGAATATACCATTTTACAAAGATTCTAATTTATATCTTGCATTGTTCTACGCTGAAACTATGCAAATTTGAATCTTCTGTCTGGCGATTCTATAGAGAGATTAGCCGCGTTTGCTTTAGAGTAAAGCAAATAACAGTCTGTATTTATTAAAAAAAAGGGATAACAATAAAACGAGTTTCAGAAAGCAAAAATGGCAAATTGTCTATGTTATAAAAAACTACATCTCCCCTTTTCGACATGTTTTCATAGATGAAAGCTCAACCGTAAAAAATTTAATACTTTACACAATGCGCATCAAGTGTGTTGGACGCTCCTGTTCAGACAGGTGCAGTTTATAATGATAGCGCTAAAGCATTCGACAAGCTTAAGCATACGATTTTAATTACAAAATAAAATTTATTTTGCTTTAGTAATTAACTCAAACAATAATTCTTTATTTCATCTTACTTTCATCATAAATTCTAGTATCTTTTAATATTGTGGATTTTGTCTTCTCATGCAACCATTTGGCATAGGAGCATTATTACCAACTGAACAGCTTGAAGTTTTTGTACAACCCCACGTACAACAATATTGTTTGTACTTATTTGTGGTACTGCATTAATTTATGGGTGCCTTGATTTTTCACTCGTCAAATCACTTTTACACTTTTTACATACCAGCTGCTGCAACTAATTCCAGCTCATATTGAAGACACGTAGCTTTAATAGCATTCCCCAATATTGTGATATAAATTACAATACCCTTATCAAGTTGCTTACCATAGCCAGATCGCATTTATTGCTGTAGTACTTTGTAAGCTTTATTTTATATGCTTAATGCAACATACTGTTATAATTAGAGCGCAACAAGTCGATTGCCTAGCAGCAGCGGCGCTGCGTAGGGTTAGCCGAAATAAACGTGCACGTTATTTAGAACAAAAAACAATAAGAGAATTAATGGAAACGCAAACATAATATAGTAAAGAACCTACCGAATAAGCTTAGATGGCTGAAAAGAAATCCGGAAGTGGGGCCTCCAACACCCATATCTTAGCGTACGTATCTACAGTGGTCTGTTGGAGACCCACCCGCTGCGGCGGATATATCTGCTTATACGCAGAAAAAGGTCGTTCTACATTTAGCGATGTAATATTCGCGTACTTGAAGTGGTCTTTGAACTTGTATAACGGATCTTCCGCAACACTATTGCTAAAAGGATGGCGTTATCTAGAAAAATCGAAATTTTTACGTAATATAGTATTAAATTTTTCTGTATGGATTGTATTTCTCCCAAAACATTGTTTGCCTGATTTTTGCAAACGGTATATTGCACGCACTTAATATATTCGTTAAATCACATATACGATCTCCTTCCGGTTTTTTTTTTTAATTTGTGTGTTGCGCTATTTACATGTTTCCTACATATATATGATTCCCAACATAATAAATTTTTATCGGAAAGTAAACACCTGATTTCTTTATATTATATATTAAGTCTGGAAATTGCCATAAATACGTGTTTACCCTGTTAGCAAACAGACAAGTTGACGCATTTTTAGGCATTTTCAACATTTTCAATGCTTTCCGTTCAATTCCATCACTTATCAACTTCGCACTGCGATTGCATATAGCACACGGCAGAGAGGCCGAGAAGTGCCGACATGTAACGAAGCAATTTTGTATCCCCTGAACCTCTCGCTGTTGAACACCACTGGAAGGCAAGCGAGAATGTTGCGCTCTAGTTATAGTTCATAGTGTAGTATATGATTTTATTTTGCCTATTACCTAAATATTAGCTTGTAACTGCATTATAGTAATCAATTGGATAATATATTCTATTGTTACTATTATTATACGTTACCTTTCGAGAGAATAACACTCAAATGTCAGCTTGTTTCACGAGTCTTGGATTATTTTCTACGATATGGAGTTTCCTTTGCGGTAGCTGCATTTCCAATCTAATTGCAGTTAATTTACTGGTTGTAGTAACGTAAGTAGCATCTTGGAATTAAAATCCGATATCGATATATGAGAGACAATTTCTAAGTATGTGTTCCTAAACTTCATCGCCAGACACCTTTACCGATTTTCACAATGAAATGGTAATACCTGCATCAGTAAATTTACCAGAAATGGATACCCTGGATAATTTCGCCGTTGCCCGATTCACCCAGCAAAAGTTATAAAGGAAAGTTAAGAAAATTGGCGCATGAAACTCTATCAAAGTTTTATTACTTCGTTACACGGAATATACTACAAGTGCTTTGTAAGTGTTTCGTATTAAACTTTGGGGCAACCTTTTTCAAAGTGCATAACTAACTTATCCACTGAAGCTAGTTCTCTTTATATTTAAGAGATATTTGGCGTAGAAAGTTAGTTTCGTATCAGACACAATGTGCCTAAAATATTACTCCCACCTTCTTCTTGATATTGTCAAGTGTTTAGATCCAATGGTGTTTAAATTTTTATCTTCTTAGAAATGATTTGTTCCTATAAGTTAATGCAAAAAAAGTGACTTTCATTAGGAACATGTACCCATAATAAAAGGGAAATCAATAGCTGGTGTTATTTCGTAACGTTGATATAAATTTCAGCTATCTTGCAGCAGCAAATTGTAGGCAACAGTCTGTATTGTAGTGTTGTAAAATTGACCATCCAGATAGTCTTTCAGTAGTTGAAATGAGTAAATTACAAGTAATAACGCTTAAGCAAGAAGCAAACATTGGCGACAACGCTGGCGCGTCACACAAGAACCCCTACGTTCTCTGAAATAACCAAACTCAAGTTAACCTTTGGATTTCAAATAAACTTGAAATATTGCAAAACTTGATATTACTTTGAAGATACACTACGCAGCGAAATACGGATTCTCTCAAGGACGACCCGAACTAAAGAGCCTGGCTTGTCTCGGTATCACTCTGCTTCTTTGTTACCAAAGGCTTGTGTTACATATAATCATGGTAAACTGTAAAAACAATATGAAAAACGTTTAATCATGACACTCTATATTCTTACAATTAATAATTTACAATCAACAAAATTCGTTTCCTTCAACAATACCATACTACAGCTTGTAATATTTATTTAAGTTCCGCAATATATCGTTTAACAAATTGACATTAGTGAGTATTGGCAACCGTAAAATATGACGGACTTGATTACTTACTACGAAGTAATACTGAATTTGGAAAATTGCCGCAAATACAAACAAATTTCTTTCTACGTGTTTATTGGAAGCAGACACATTAAAGTTGAGAATTAAGGGAAGAAAAAATATGGAGCGAAGGTAAATTGAGTTATAGTTTCTCTTGAATTATCATTGGGGCGAGATATATTTACCTAATAAAAGCCCGACGTCAGTGAGGAGGGAGCCAGAGGGTGTAAAAGCCACAGCAGCACCGAAACGAAAGACAGAAAAGCGATACCTCGACAATTGCTTCCGAAACGTAAGTACCTGAACGTCATTTCTTGTGATCTTTATGATAACATTATTACGTGCGGTGGATCCACACTAATCACTTCCTTATACCTTCACGTCGAATGTGTCTCAGAGCTGATATTTTGCGGCCGTTCTTTGTAATTTACATTTATGATAGACAGAACTTGCACAATTGTATTCAAGTAGCCTGTTTTATGTTCCCTTCTTCCCCTTTTATGTTCAATTCTTCTATTACTGTAAACTTAATAACCTAGTTGTGAATTGTATAAAAGTGCTACACTACAATTTCTTACGTGGATTGACGGTCTACAGAGTATGGTGAATATAGTGCGATCTCCATTACTGTCACCCACTCATAAATGGTGAAGTGCAGTTAATTATTCCCTAACATGTGAATGATGATTCAGGATTGTATCAGACTCACCACAAAAATCCACCACCATCGAATGCATAACGCCTAACTCTGCCACAGTCAAGAAAATTTAAGGTCTATCGTTTTGATACCTTTGCTTTTCATATAATTGTTTCCAATAGTCTATTGAAAGTTATTATACCTGATTAATTTATTTACTTCTTTTGCCATTTTATGATAGTTACAGAGCATTTGCAATAAAGTATAATAATAATACCGTTTCATATTACAAAATTATTGTTTATCCTAACTTGTTATATGTTCATCTATTCAATGTTATCCAAGCGAATTGATTTGATTCATATATATTTTAAGAATATATTAATATTTTTTTCAACCCTGTATGTAGGTAGCTCATATTTTTCTGGATAGTTTTCCGCCATATCCATATATGGTATGGAATGCATGCTTCGGTTAAACTACTGATTTTTTCGCTCATCTGGTTTGTTGTGCGACTCGTGATTGTTGCAGGATGATGAGAGCCACGATATACTGAGGAAAAAAGCGCGAAATGATAATGACGTCGTCCTCAGCGCCCATGTTAGCAAGAAAAGCCGTGTGAAACGACGTGTATAAGCCGCTAGGTACGACACTAGCAGAAAGGCGTTAACTACAGCGTTGATAGTGATTATAGTGCGCTGTGAAAGTGCTGAAAGTGTTAACTGAAGTTGGTCACCATCGTCTGGCACCTGCAAGTCAGGTTATCAATTTGCGCCCACGAAGACGGCAATCACGCGACATCAGAAGCTATCGTTCAAAGAACCGCGCCCAATTAGGTTTAATCGCACATTATTTGTTTATTTATCGTTCTTCTTTTGTATTCATATCTATGCCTTGCTATTTTATCTTTTATTATAAATAACACATAAGTATCGGCACCCTCCGCACCACACAAGTTTAATTTATTATATAGTAATAGCATAGATTCACCCACGTACAAACTGTCCAAATGGCTAGTAAATGAATACAAAAATTTACCCATCAAAGCAGACAGCCTCGAAGTAGAAAACTCATTGGATTTTGTAAATAAAGAAAACCATATCAAAGTAGAAGATGGGGAAATTTTAGTATCGTTCGATGTTTGTTCACTCTTCCCTAGTGTACCGATCCCTGAAACCATAGAGTATTTAGTTGAGCTCTTAAAGCTCAACAATATTGAAGATACCAAAATACCAGAATATAAGAGACTAACGTCACTCTGCATGAAGCAAAGTTGTTTTCAAGTTGAGGGCAAGTATTATGAACAATTAGAAGGTACAACAATGGGCAACCCCCTGTCCCCTTTCATAGCCAACTTGTTCATGAGCAAGTTTGAGACATGCATGAGAGCGGATGCCACATATTTTCCTAGAATTTGGCATAGGTACGTCGATGATATTTTCGCGGTTTTTGATACTAAGAAAAGTAATATTCCGGATTTTCTCGCAACCCTCAACTCAAAATTTGAAACCATTAAATTCACAGTAGAAGAAGAAGTGAACAATCAACTTCCGTTCCTAGATAGTTTAGTGATTAAAAATAAAAATAATAAGAAACTAGAAATTGACATCTATAGAAAGGAAACCAACACGAATAGGTACATTATGAGCGATTCTAACTACTGTGGACAACACAAAATGGCCGCGATTAGCTTCTTAATTAATAGATTGGTTAAATTCCCTCTAAGTAAAAGTAGATTTAACAGAGAACTTAAATTCATAAAAAACGTAGCTATTTACAACGGTTACTCTTCTATAGAAGTCGATCGCATGCTTAAGAAAGTCCAACATAGGCTTTACGTAAGAAATTCCACGACCTTAACCCCGGTAGAAACTAATAGCAAGAAATTCGTGAAACTCCCCTTTCACGGCATATCGAAAGGCGTGGGGAAGGTTTTGAAGAATCAAGATATGAACGTATGCTTCGGTTCGCGCAACACACTCAAAAATCTTCTCGGTAATCCTAAAGATAAACCGAAAGTGGGAGAAAGGTCGGGTATTTATAAAATTGAATGTAGTCACTGTAATAAAGCCTATATTGGTCAAACAAAGAGAGCGATAGAAACTAGATTCGAAGAACATCTACGAAATTATCGCTACGGCAGATTGGAGGCGTCGAGTGTGGCACAACATATAAATGAAACCGGGCATAGTATTAAATTAGAAGACTTAAAATTGATTAAAAACGTAACGTCGCCGCGGGAATTAGACGCGTACGAGACGGTTTACATAAAAAGTAATAAAAATCTGATGAACCGAGAAAACGGACCGTTGTCGTACTCTGTTCTTTTTGACCTTTTGCAGTAGGCTGGCACTCGTTTATATTTTGGGCCATAAAAGAGATCTTCCCGTCCATCTGGCCGTGTTTTTCGCATGTCGTAGTTTAAGACACGTAGAGGGTAGAATTAGGCACTTGTAAAATACAATATTTCTTCTCGGTGAAGGGATAGTTCATGCATGTTATCTTTCGCACGTCGTAGCTTCAAGGCGTGCAGGGGGTAGAAATAGGCACTTGTAAAGGATATCTGTTCTAAGAAGTAGGGATAGTAAATGCATGTTTAGTTTTAGAAAAAGTTTTTTCTCACTTCATTCGGTCACCGGTTGATGATGAGGACCATTCGTGTCCTCGAAACGGCCGTCCCGGACTAATTATTATATTACTATATAATAAATTAAACTTGTGTGGTGCGGAGGGTGCCGATACTTATGTGTTGTTTACCATACTACGCCACAGTCCTTGCTATCATTATTTATTATAAATATTCATATTTACCTTTTTACCCATCAAATCTTACTTTTACATTTTCTCGCTTGTTTTTGACTGGTTGTTAATAATTGTAATTTGTCTTATCTCAATATGTTTTATTAATAGTTCAAACCAGTTCCTTTATTGACTACTTTCATTGCGCCAGGGACGCAGTAACTCGTTTAATAATCATTAACATTTTTTGGAAGCAAAACTATGAAACTAGCCAAGTAAAAGATATTTGTTAATTTTGCTTCTTAGAAAATATATCCTCTTAATGAGCAGGTTTCACAGACACATTGTTAAATCACCTCTGCACATCAAAGAACAATGTAAATTCCAATTGTAATCGACTATTCTCGTGGTTAAACAACAGTCGCTTCTGAACCAAAAAGCCCATTCCAGCGATTTCATTCCAATTTCCGTACAATTTAGCTCCTAATTCATTATTGGCTAATTGCGAATGCGTGTGTGTACGGAAGGCAACCGTGCAAAATATTCGATGACCAACATGTAAGCTGCGAATTTCCCACAACGGTGTCCGTTAACATATCGAGGCAGCTACCACAAAATGGCTGTCGTGCGTTCGGGTGCGCTGAAACATCTGACATATGCACAACGCGCTGTTACGGATATTTTTACCAGCATCGAGCGCATTGAACAAGCCGTAAAAAGGGGTTAGCCTTATGTATTGCAGTATCCTGAAATGAACGTTCCCGTTTGTAATTATGTTATCGAAAGCAAAAAAAAAAGATTTAAATTATGTTTTCGTTCGTCGTAGCGAACAAATAGGCAATCAGGGGTACGATAAAATGTTTTGGATGGTAAATTAGATGTTTTTGATATGTATGATTGGAACTATATGGCAGAGTATTGCATAATCTACTTGGCATATATTTTTTTTAATGTGGAAAGATTCGTCAATAATACCCTTCTCTAATAGTTTGATTTACATGATTAAAGTTTTGACAATGTTGAGGTTTAAAGAAAAACTGTTGAAGTTATCGTTGAGACTATTCATATTTTTAGCCACTCAAATTAGAATTTTCATTGTTTTTTCCTTTGGGTTTTTAGGTCTTCAAATTAGGAAAACAAAAAGTCTACCTTTTTAAACGCTATAATAATTTTAACACCTAACAATCCACAATTTTTTTACATTTACTTTTGTTAACTATTATCATTTAAGTAGAACAATACCTGCCAATCTCATTGAGCCATTATACTGTATTATTCGTAATTTTCCCTCTTCTTTCCTTATTCCCCTAAAATGCTGTGATTTCTGCTTTTGCCTTTTCCCTTTCCATTCTTAATTTGCTTTCATATATGTTTCAATGCGGCGAAAGGTCATGCTAAATACAAAACTAAAGAGTGTAAAAATGTATTTGACATGACAAGTATAAAAGAGGAACAAGAAAGGAAAAAGGAAAAGAAGAATCACAGCATCGTAGGAGGATAATGATGGAAAGGAAAGAAGGAAGAGGGAGAATTGAAAATAATACAGTATGATAGCTCGAGGAAATCAATAGTTGTAATAGTTAACAAAAGTAAAGGTATAAAGAAAATTAAAAAAGAAAAAAAATTGTAGCTTGCTAACTGTTAAAATTATTATATAACTTCAGTGTCGACGAAGATGTATAACGAAACATAACATAATGAAATACATAAAAACTCAAAGGAAGCAGTAGTGAAAATTGCGAAGTAAAGGTAAAAAAGAGGACCAATTCAATTTAAAGGTAATTATAAACGACAATAAACTTTGCGTGTATTTATCTACGTGCATAGAATGGATTATGTTTACATTTATTACATTGAAGAGCAAGGAGCTAATTAATAGCAGAGGGTGGTTGTAGCCTATATTATCTTGAAATACGGCGGCTCGATGGCTCCTTGCTCTTGACTGTGATATAAAGTTCGCCGCTGTGAGTTTTCAAGACACCATTTACGCACTGATGGCCCCATAGAATTTTACAAGCTTCAAAGCAAAATTGTTTTATCTTTTTGATTCAGTGATTTGTAGTGGAATATATTTAGAAAATTCCAGTTAACTGCACAGTATTATATATCATTAATTTTGTAAATTCGTTATAAAAACAAGGAAAAGATAGATCTTTGGAGAATCGCTTACTGTTTCTGGTTAAAAATTACTGTAAAGTAACAATTGTAAACGTATACTCTGAAGGTGTTAGAGGACTTTAATTTGGCAACAGGGACGCGATTTAACTCGCAACTTTTCACGATGCAGCAACGAACAGAAGTTGTCTGTTGACACTTGAGGAAATGAATGTCTAAAGCGCGTTATTTCTTTTTTTCAAGAAATCTACATTCATTTTAAGGAAAGGTGGAAATTGAAAAAGAATTTCCTAATAGTAGTTGCACCTTTCTCAGCAACATCATAATAGGTGTAATAATAATCAACAAATTTTACACGTACGTGTTTAATTTAATATTATTAAGAGTTAGTACTACGTTTTATGAAATTAAGAATTAAAACATATGTTAAGCCTTTTATGAGGGTTGTTGCATTAACACTTAAACAACTATATGTCTGTAACTACTAAGAATTGGTTTTAAGTCTATATGAACTATCTTACTCAGAATGGCTATTAACACCATTTCACAATTTGTTCTGAAATAACCTGCATACAAAGAAAATACATTAACGTACTTTATCACGAATTAGCTCATGCCATTTGGTGTAAGTGCATGTAATGTAATAGTTCAGATTGTCTACTTCAAAAATGTATAACATCCACCTTCTTTACTTAGTATCAGGAGGCTGTAAGGTATAGTTATGGCCCACTATGTGTTCCTTGTGTGCATAAACGAAATTGTATAACCTTCATACTAGTGCGCGATCTGGATTGATCTGAGTAATAAATGCTATGTAAAACGTATAAGCGCTCTATTCAATCTGATGACAAACTGTACATACTACAGACTGTACTGTATATATCTACAATATTTTTTATTTCCTTCCTTTATTTCCTTTTACAAACCAAAACCTATTGTTTCCATTTATTTTGGGCAAGGTCCAATCGATACAGAATAATCGCAGTCCAGGTTAAAAGAAAAAAAAACAAAAACAAATCCCTATCTTGGTTCCAATTCGAAGCAGCCTTACATCGCGTCTCTAAAATGGAAATAGGTTCACATGAACTCTATCGCGTTCCGGTGACTGGAGATGGATACAAGCGACGCATTCGTAAATTATTACCGCAGAGAAATGGTAGGTGAACAGTCCGTGTAGGAGCAATGGTAGACGATGCTGCTCGATCTTCCGAATACTTTCGCGTTATCGGGGCGTCATTAACCGTTCTCGTTTATAGGAGACATCCTGAGTTATCCTCTAAACGTACGGAAATTAAAGGGATTGTATTCTGAATATATTTTGTCAGCACCCCTAATGCAATGCAGAGACACCATATAAAAGCAACTGTAAAAGCTTTGGTCGGATATTTTCGCGTTTTAACGTGTACTAAAAGATATTTTTGCAACGTTGTAATTACCAATTAATAGACGAACCTGGAATTTTATTACCACGATTTGGTGTTTGGAACATAACGTGGGACATTGTCGTTGTTACCGTGAATAATAATGATTTTATGTTTCTGTTCTGTAACCTTAAGCTTTGAAAATTGTTCGGTATTGAAGCGCATGAGAGCTCAAGAATAATTATGATTTGTTTATTCCAATGATTTTGAATTACTATAGCGAGCTCAATCTTTATCATTCATGACAAGTAAATGATCTTGTTTATTTTGTAATTTTAGACAGTTAGTTGCTTATACAAGCTGTTTATTCAAAAGCTCTCTTTCTGTGTTTAGAGGTTTAATATATTAATTTCGGCAGCTTAAGGGAAGTAATGAAACGTATTTTTCTGGCCAACTAAAATAGTACTTGATTCTAAAGTAACAGTTTTGTTTAAATATTTTTGTCGGCTACCAACAAGAAGATACTAAATCCTACATAAATGGATCGCGAAAGCTGAGCGCTAGTGAAATCCTTAAAAATGTTTAGGTTCATGTTTAAACATATAATATTTGAACAGATCCAGGCATTTGCCTGTAATGTACTTGCAGAACTTGTTGTAGCTTCTCTTCTAATAATTATGAAATGGGTACCATGACCCGGTAAAGTGCGTACATGCACTTATGCATTTATCATAATCAAAGGATACCTTTGAAAGCGGCGCATCCGCCATTTTGGCGAATTGCAATCTTACTAATCATGTTATTGTTAGAACTACAGACTACTTTTTATAGTAATGAAGATACTCTAAATATCACAATAGTTTCTATTTCGCAGTAACCGCTGAACTACATGTTGCTATAAAGGGATCTTCTCCTCTTCTACGAGAGATCTTGACATAGGCTGCTTTGTAGAATGAATAAAGTACACTACAAATCCTTCAAATGTTAACAACTAATTATTACGCATATAATTTTACACCAGTTTGATTTAGGAATAACTTGCTACACCAAATTTGCAGCAGCACCGCTGTAGTTTCTTGTATAATAATCGCAATAACAGCGATATATTTTCCGCAAGTAGAGCGAACATACGTATATGTCTTGACCCTCTCTTAGCGCAAAAATGTGTCCCACCATGTATTAAGGAAGGATCCTATATCGCTGAAAGTTATGTCAGTCGTGGCGCTTGATGGAATCGGAATGGAATTCGCCAGACTGCGAATAGATTAGGGTAAAGCGGAAGTGACCTCTATCAGTGATTTACTTCCGGTCTAACACTTCCCGCCTAGATAACGCACCTCTTTCTCCTCGTATTGCATTACTGTACGAACTGATGGCACGGTTAAGGAATGGAGAGGTCGCACCAAAATTGAAAATCCATATTCAGTAACGACGTACTTAACTCGGAGACACGAATCGAACCATATTACGCATGCATTGCATAAGATCCCATAGTAATACAGTTAGACGTGTAGTAGTGGTAGTTCCAGATGTACGCCGGATTGCTTCTGTTATATTACTTTTTGTAGAGAGAAATCTGGTAAATTATAGAAGGCCGAACGATGGAGATTAGTGAAGCTAAATGGAAATACCCCTACGGTTTAAATCTACTATTTCAAAGCGTTAGAATGTGCAAAATCTATCCTGATTTGATTTGCAATTTAATGATACACGCTACAGTTGCGCTTGCATAACGGCAACATTGGTGCTGTTTAGAGTACAGCACTGCGGCTGTTTTTCCTCGAATATGACGGCTGGGAATTGGACCGCAGAAATTAGAGGGGGATGCTAATTGAGCTTATGGGAACTGCAAATGTTCAAATTTTATGCATTCAATGTGGCAACACGCATATCTGAAAATGGAGGGAAAACTAACAAAAGATATTGTTCAGTTACGTTTTAGTTTCTACCCTATTGTGTTCCGAGATTATAGCAACACTGAATATTAGAAATTAAATTAGATTGCATATCTAGGGGCCCACTGCAACTACTCTCGTATTACTTACCGTTGAATACCGCTGTTTTACTGACAATCATATTATCAAAATTCCAGTTAGGACTATTACAAATAACTTTAGTACCTACTCTAGAATTGACAATGCAATAAAAGTAAAGAAAGGTGACATGTTTGAGACAAACCAATCAAGTAAATTAAAGTTCATGATTTGAAGGAAAAAAGGAAAAAAAAGGAAAAATGAAGGAAATCGTAAATCAAATTAAGGGTTAATCGATTATTACCTAAAATCGTGTAGAATGCAAAAATAAAACAGTTCGATAGCCACTTAACTGTTACTTCGGTGGAGATGTGTCCGCAATGGCTGGTATAGTTTGTCCATCTATATAACGATTTCACTGTTGAAGGATTAAAAGTATTATCAGGGACTATCCACTACCTGGTGTCGCAGGTACCGAGAAATAATGTAAATGAGGTAATGGGCCGTATTAGGAAAAATTAAAGTTTCTTAAGTAGAGAAGTTATTATGTTTGTAAGAAGAGAAATGTGCCGGTGCTATAAAAGAAATGAGGTTCCTACATTGCGAAGTTTGTGCAACTTCTTACCATAGATTGCAGTATTGTACACTACGTTGTCGCGCGTTATGAAAGAAAACGGCTTTAAATTTGGTGTAGTAAATAAGCGGCGAACAATTATAGAATCGCAAAGATTGCAGCTACTACGGGTTGAGTACCTGACGAAAGTGAAGGTATTCAGAGAAGAGAAACGTTTCATTTGCTACTTGGAAGAAACATGGTATGATACCCGTGATAATGTCAAGAAAGGTTGGGATGATGGTTCGGGAATGTGTTCCCTTAATGTTCCTGTGTCAAGAGGGAAAAGAATAATTATTGCACATGCGAGATCTGTGGATAGCTGGGTTGGTGAAGTATTACTCTCTGCAAAGAACATAAAATCTTCGTCGTTGAATTATCATGAAAATATGTTATATTTTCATATAATAAGTTGTTTGTCTTGTTTGAGGAGTGGTTCGTGAGTAAGTTATTACCGTCTTTACCTCCGAAAAGTGTCATTGTTATGGATAATGCCAGTTACCACTATCGACAAATTATTAAAATATCTAATGGGTCAAACACAAAATGTATCAAGAATAAATTTTTATCATTATTTCCCCAACAATGTATGTATATGTATGTATATAAATGTATATAATGTATATAAATAAATAAATATATTATTCACTCGAACATTAATCTCTTTATAATACACTTTTACTATTACAATCTTAGCGAATACGTCCCTGTTAACCATTCGTGCTCAGAAGGGATTAGAACGGTCGGTAAACATTTCTTTTGAGAAGATGTGCTATTTAAAAAGCCAAGTCGTTAGAAATATGGGCAGACTATAACTCCTCGTTCACCCGCTCGACAAGAGGTCACCTTCCAGGTGATCGTTACCAGTTGCTAGCTGATTAGGGGCTGCTGATTAGCCACAATAATCTTAATTGATATAGTCATGGTAAGCACCAAGAAATAGCTTAGATATGCAGTGATAAACCCATCAAACAGTCAAATAATAATGCAGAGTAAATGGCTGAATTGTAAAAAGAAACGAAGAACGAAAAGGAGAACCTAAAGTACACAGTTTGAGCTCAAGATTGAATAACTAGACGTGCACGAAACACGAGACAAGACTCACCGTTCGTACAATATTAGTCCTTAAAACGGCGGGATATTATATCTTCCCAATAGATAATTGCGAGACATTAGATGGTGTGTTTCACTGTAGGCGTTAAAATAATATCCAAATCCAAAAATTGCCAATAATTAACTTCACAGCGCACTTATCGAATCGCTCTAAACTACAATAAAATAGCACAAAGCGAGTTTTCTACGCATATCTACTAAGAGATTGGCTCGCAAAAATCGAAAAGCATATTGATACGCGCCACTGACCAAAAAGAAGCCGAAAACCTGGACATAGAAGTCGAAAGAGCGACGAGAAGATCGATTTGATGAAATTTAGATAAACAGAATAAATTAAACGACTCTTATACGTCTAATTAAATGGAAAATGTATAATTAGAAAGATTACAAAATTGTTCGTAAGATGACACTAAAAAACTAAAACTTTAATTAGCTCAATAAAGAACTAAAATTATATTAAGAACAGGAAACCAGCTACACAACGTAAAAATATCAAACTATATCAAGATTGAACTTTAAAAACAACACAATAAATCCATTGGGATCCTTCCTCTTCTTCTCTTCTACATTGGTTTAGTCTCCCATATTTGTTTTATTTGAATTTTGTTGACCATTCTCTGCATATAGTGCCACCATCCAAGTTGTCCTTTTTCAATGAAGTTTGTTATTGAATCGATGTTCAGATCTTCTTCTACTTTGTCACTTCGTATATTACCTCTTCTAGTGACACATTTTACTCTTCTTAGGGATTTCTTTGGTATGAATTAATTTGTTAAATTTATTTTTCACTTATCTTCATATGCATGACTTGTTTTTTCCTTAGCTATTCCGATTACTTTGGTTTTATTTTTATTTATTTTCATTTCATCCAGTAGTTTACTCTATACGTTAATTTATTAGTGTAATAATAGTACTGTATTTTTCGGGTTACCCGCTATTATTGCGACGTCATTTGCAAAGATACATTTCGAAACACTAACTTTCTGTAAATTTTTATATCTCATATACAATGGGTTCGGATAGTCTTTCTACTTCTTTAATAACTTCAACCGCATATGTTATAAATAGCGAGAGACTTAATCCACCACCTTGTCTTACTCCTTCGTTACTTTAAAATTTTTCCGATTTTTTTTCGTGACATAAATCAAATTTGAAGAAGTACGACTTGGATTACAATTGGAAATTGCGTCGAAGCAGGATTTTTCAAAAAGGAAAGCTACATCATTATCACGAAATTACAGTGAACTAATTGGCTAAATAATTAAGAAAATTAAAATCCTCTAAATTTAAATTTGTAACACCTGTTGATAGGGACTGATTTAGGATACTTTAAATTTTGAAATGTAAGAAGAAATATAATTTCGTACATTAGCAAATACTCTTTGGCAATTAAATATTGTTTCATTTTCGTTTAATTCTTTTCGCAAAATGATAACATATAGTTAGATGTATGTATTTATTATATACACTTTATGTTATTTATCTATTATTTATAATGACAATGTTGAAGCCAAACAGGTCGAAACTTAAATTTTAAAACACAAGTTAATATTTTTCAAACGAGTGCAAATCTTAAAAAATATAGTTTGGTTCGCCAACACTACAAAGGTGCAGAACTACATTACTGCGACTAACATGGATATCATGTTCAATTGAATGATTAGATATAGTGGATAATCTAGATAGTTATAAATAATCCTTATGTAATTTCCTACTAATAATATATATTGTAATATTATAACTGTTAACGTAGAGATTATCTGTCATCAGCGCCACCCACATATCACGTTCAATGACTTCAGTTTGTCCACCTATCCAAAGTAAGGGTTTCTCTAGTGGTTGAGAGCTCCATTTCTAGAACAAAATTCCATTTCCAATAAGAAGGTGTTAATCTTCAGCATTCTACTTGTAATTCAAAGTGTGAGTCGCGGTTATTGTTCGGAAGTAGCTGATTTCCTGAAAGAAACCGCACAAACATTGTGTGTATGTTTTGGAACTTCGCTATATAAGGCTAGTTTTGTTTAAGTTTCTAAAACTTAATTTAAAGTTTGTTTATCCCTTCCAATCAAAAATTTAATTTGCGGAAAGGCTGTTCTATAGACACTCCCGAATTCCGCGATTCTATTTCATCTAAATAATTCCAGGAAATCAATAATTCCTAAATTGCGAATTATTCATGCGTAAGTATTATAAAAACACCGTATTAAAGCTCTTGCAACTCCACTTGGAGGATTTTAATAATTAGTGCATAATTGCCTGAGGAGTCAAATTAATGCTGCATGCACCTCACATTATTGTGGCATGAAAAACAAAATTGCAATATGTTGTTTGTTTTATTTATACAGTAGTTTTGATGTAATTTGCACAATGTAAACGTTCGGCGCTTTGATGTGGATTATACAGATTTTATGCAGGCTGCGTTTTATACACTTTATATGTTACAATTCATAATTGCAATGTGCCATATTACCATCTGAAATTCGCTGGAAAATTGACTTTGACTTTGTAATTAATTTGCATCACACACAGGAGATTTAAGGTTCTTACTATATAGCCTTTGTATGTCCGGTTTTTGGAATGCGTAATGGTTCAGTATTCAATTACTAGTTATATTTTAACAATATTAGATTTCTCTTGGTTATTTACAAATTTTGCGCTAGCTTTTATCTTTGTTAACCATTTATACAAGTATCATTTTATATTATTATAAGCTATACACATCACATAATTACTCTACAGATTCAAAAAATTCTTTTCCATTTCTCGTAACCCTAACATTACTAACATTAAGTCAATCTTGGAACTTGCAGAAACATTTTCAACAATTTTAAAAAAAGATTACCTATGAAGCGTACCATCCCTAAATTTAGTGTAGGAGATAAAGAAACAGTATATATTTTTCATTAATGCATAAGGCGTCAAGAGAAGGCTGGTGGACTGCGTTTGGAAAGAAGCGCGCATTTTTCAAAAATCGTTACAATCTGAAGGAATATTTTAACTACAATCTAACCATAATCGGAATGTAAAATCACGAGGTAGCATTTAAAAATCGAAAATACTGATTGATGTCTTGGTTCAACTACCAATTGTCCACCCCATCGCCGTTGTTAGGAGATGCGAGCCACCAAAGGGTTGCTTCTTTTTCTTACGAATATTGATTCCGTAAGTCTGAAGGAAAGGTATGTAGACTGTGTACTTTTGCCATCGTGAACACTATCCCGATAACCACCTTCGCATTCAACACAATCATCTTCACGGTCGCCCAAAGGCTTTTGATTTTGCTCAGGGTTGGTACAGGATTTTATTTTACCGCCTGTTAGTGAAAGTAGATTCAATTGCTTTCCAAAGCTAATGTCTTACTAGTTAAGCTTTTCAAATTTCCATTCTGAATACAACAAATCCGTATTTCGTTATTTGGATTGTTGTTTGGTGTTTGATTCGTCCAAAATAGCTTAGTAACAGATTGCGTTTGTGTTAAAGAGCATTTTCCGATCTACCTGAAACATGCACTGCATTTCAAACCAACGCAACCTTTCTTCATGCGCTATCTAATAGGTACCCTTGCGATTATAAGTATTTGCCCCATTCTGATCTAAAGTTTGCAAAAATGAACATCAACCCTCCTTTACATGGTTAACAGCATAGCATAAATATTACTAGTTATTGAAAGATACAACTAAAGGCCTGTCTCTCTTTGTGCTCTAGCTTTTCCGTATTATATTCTAAATGGTCTGTGTATGATATCCATACTGTGTTTTTGGCTATGAGCTGGATTTGGCAAAGTACTACTTCGCAGTAGCAAGAAGCAGTTACAATTGTAGAATACGGTTGGAAATTGCTGTATTATATAAACCAGCGTAGTTATTGCTTCAGACACGAAGTGTACCTCATTAAGGGTAGCAATAAAGAGGTAGTAAGTGGATTCCGATAGTTTGGAAGCATGACAAAACATTTGTGCGTAACCATAAAAAGAGCGCGCATTTATAATTCGAAAATGGAAGAAGTGGATAATTGTTTCATTTCCTTAAAATAACGTTCTTCTAAAAGGTTACGTCCGCTAAATATGGCAACAATAAGATGTAGCAATGGAATGATGAGAAAAGCCTCTTAGAAATTTCTGAAAGCACACGAAATCTTTAGTGCATATTAAGTTTCTCAGAATCGCATTATCTACAATAGGAAATGTAAATTTTTCCCAAAATAAAGAACTGATACGCCCACTCGAGATGTCACCACCAGAAAGATAATCGTTACGAATAGCGAACGCGTGGAGTAGGCGCTGCGACAGCAGGCAAATTGGAATAATGGTTCCTAAGTGCTGTTTTACAGTCTAGGGGTCTGAAAAGAAAGGGAATAATGCGTGAAATGAGATCTCTGTCGTATATAGCGGGACACGGATAAATGAGAGGGAAGATTCCGGGGAACTCTGTCCGCTACACGACTTTAACGACACATCCAGAACGACCTTCCTTGTGAGCCGAAAGGAATTTCGGCAGGCGGAGTACAGACTCGTCGGGATGAACAGCTTTTCAATAATTAAACTTCTGCGGCATTAGGTTTTTGGCGAAAAACAATTTATTGATGTTATGAAACGCTCTATACAATGCCGGCGCATTGACAATTCATTTAAAATTCTATTCGCTTTGCGAGGCAGGAGTTACGCTACTTTGATTTCTACTCGCCTTATGTGATATTGCAGGCCGAACAGCGGTATCATTTTAGGCCTCTGTGATGAAAAAATTCTTCGATGCATGAAAACGGCATGTGTTCATAAATAGGGAAAAAGCACACATGTGCGGGTGGTTAAATACATACCAAGTTTAGTTAGTTGCCAGTTTTATAGAAAACGCTTGTATAATGGAGCATTCTAATGGCGCAATTTGGCTGATTTGCTCGAAATCTGATCAAATGCGTTCTTCCTTTATACTTGGCATCGGAAATTGTATTATTCCTCCTGTAAATTGTAGTAATTGGTTTAAATTTAACTCTCCTTCTCGAACATTTAGATCTTCCTTTCACATTGATTGAAATCTTTTTGGTTGACGTTCGTTTACATTATTTTCCATGAGTTCTTGTAGTTGTACTGCTTGTAAGATATTTTTTTAGCGAAAGCGATGAGCAAAACTTTACATTTTAATTTCAAAGAAAACTTTCCAGTTGTATCTATACCTTCTCCTTGATTGTACAGGCGTCTGAAAAATACTTTGAATTAGAAAGCGTCTTTCATATCAATCCCACACAAGTTTCCATAACAATCTATGTATATTTTCTCTCATGTCACTTCTAATTGGAATCCTTCTTTTCTCTTGGTATCCACTTAAAATCAGCAACATACTTCGAATTTTCTGCATATTTGCATTTGAATACTACAAAGTTTAATACTTATTTAACTTATAGCTAGGTACCCATGCCTCAGGTTTCTAAAATATGTGTAATCATCTATTTTAGTAGCTAACAAAATATTTTATTGTGTTAGTGTCACAAATATTCATAAAGTACAATGATAGCGCAAGGTTTAATATAAATAAATAATTATTTATATAAATAAATAATGAATAAGTAAAGACATAAGTGTAAATGTTTAGGTTGATAACCCGCTGTGAGTTTATAGTAATTGCAAAGTAGGTAGATAAATAAAAAGATCAAATTCTATTAAATATCTCTAATTTAAATAAACGACCAGCTTTCATTGTTTACACACATCATCAGGCACAGATATTTTTGACTCAGGTTAGTTGCATTTGATCTTGCATCTCCTCAAAAAAAATGTTCTTAATCGGGTAAAGTTCTATACTTCAACTGTCACGTTGAACATTATTCCATTAGACAACACTTCTTTAAATATTCTTACCAGAATTACAAAGGTATTTTGATTTTGTTAAGGTACACATTTTTGTCTATCTTCTGCAGTTTGTGTATTGTCCTCAGCTTGTTTCGGTATTCCTGAACTTTTTATACCAGCTTTGCGCAATTCAATCTGAGGTAACATCTTTACCTTCAGATTCACGAAACATTAAGTATTAAGTAATTACATAAGCGGCATCAGCAGCGCTTCTGCTTAATTTTTAATAATGGCGCAGAGTCGGCAGTTTATCAATAGAATCTCAAGATAACTTACAGTTAGTTACACTTTAGAAGGTTTACTTGCATTCGGTACTACTTCTAAGCTCGTAACTAAACAAAATGCAACAGAAAGAGACAAATTCCGGATCTCAGAAAATCTCTACTTTGGAAATCATGGGAAAATGACAATAAACAAATTCCATAAAAGGATGCGATAACAATTCTAATTGTACAAAGGTATGAATACGCGATCGAAAACCCATTAAGTTTACCGCATTATACGCAAAGGAGCACCCCGGTGTCTTTTCTTCCTTGCGCCATTAAAATTGAAAACTGGCGAAGGAGCGGGAAGCGGCAGCGGATGCGCTTTGAAGTGCGTTTTGAGTAGATTCTTTATTCCAGGCGTAGTAATTTGCTTCGGAGCCGCGACAAAAACAAAATAAATCGGGTCGCACTCTCGCTACCACGGTTAGAAACAAAACAATTCAAATAAATCAACGGAATTCATTCAAATCACAACGATCCTGTAACAATTTTTATTACTTTTTCGGCTATTCGCTGTTGCATGCCAACGCCGCCTTTGATATCATTTAAAATGATATAAATTGTTCCGGGTTTTGAGGTTCACCAAAGAAGGGATATACGAAAAGGAGCAAGATGGAACTTGAAACATACGGAGATATGAGAATAGCAAGCGACGAAAATATGAGATAAATATAAAGCAGTCGCCTAGATCTAATGTGGATGAGCATTTGATACTTGGGTTATGCGAAAATAATATAATAGTAGACGGTTCTAAACGATGCGGTGAAAATTTTAATATTCAGAGGTTACGTACTATTTGATTGCGAATCAGATACTGATGGAATTTACGAACGGTTAAACTTAAGGTATTTGTTATATACTACGGGAAAATGATTCCTAGATTTAACTTAAACGGTTGCGGTTTCTTTTTGCATATCTCCATTTAATCAATAAGTTTCCTTTTCCTTTGACTATTTACAGACCGAGAACGTAAATTTAACAACTGCCTACGAGTTCATTTGGAAAAAACGGATGTTTAACATTTTCCTTATTACAAAGATAGCTGTGAAAGAACTAGTTCGGAAGAGACTTATAGAACATGCATGCACAGAAAAAAACTTGTAAAAATAATTTGAAGCAACAATACAGGTACCAGTTTATATTAAAAGTTCACGTAATTGTGGAAAATTGCACAGCAGTTTTCATCAAAATTTTATGATGATCGTATTGTAGTAAAATATGATGGCCCTAAAAGCATAGTGTCGAGTGCGCTCGCCTATCGGTATCGGAGTTCTGAATTCGAGCTCCGAGCTCACAATTCTCCTTAGAGGAAGGTTCCCCGTAGTTTACTTCACTTCTCCAAAATTTGACAAATGTTGAGCGGTGAACACCTAAGAAGCTCTTCGAGCACAGGCTGAGGCATGACGGATTAATGCATCCTGCAAATGGCGAAAGCTATTGGCAATGCGAAAACAGATTAATTATTATTTCGTTTACTCCTCCTTTCATACAGTGACCCATAAAAAGATTCCGTGGAGTGATGTTATTAATATAAAAGGTTAATATTTAAATAATTTTTACAATTTATTTTACAATTATCTTATGGTTTACTTGAACAAATAGTAGGCTGTGAATATAACTACATTAATTACTGCTAATAAATACGACTATACTAGTACAATTGCTGACAGACGCAAGTTTAATATAACAAACGCTGCGAATTTGGCGCCATTCTTGTTTCCTACAATATTGTTTCATTAACTGCTACGAATTGCTCGTGTCACTACTGACTCAAAGCAATACCTGTTTTGAAATGATCTATCGGAAAGGTCTAAATACACTCAAAGTTACTCCGAAACTAGGAGGCAACTTTTCTACGCCGTAAAGTAGTATAATTTTAGCCATGTGAGTGAAATCAAAATAGGAATATTGGTAGCTAGGTAGTTGAATTTATTTTCATACATATATTCATAAATGCATGTAAAATTAACCATAAAAGCGGCTCATATATGTCTACACTGTTTTAGTTACATTTTACACTCCAAATTTTGGCTGAACACAGTGAGTATCTTCAGAAATTTGCTAGACGTCAAGTACGCTACTGTAACACACACGGTAAAATACGAAAGACAATACTTCAATGGAAAGCAGTTACCAAAGCCCTTAATCTTAATGGTTACATTGTCAGGGTGCGAACAATAACATTCATCACCTGTCCTATATTCCTGTATTCCATTTATGTAGGGTGTGAAACCAAACATCATAAAATATGTAAGTTATCCATCCTGGCGGAGTACATATATTGATTGAAGTTCACGTGTGATACAAGTTTCAATATTCATAGGTTCAAGTTGATATTTTGCAGCAATCTATATCTTCCTTTAAATTTGTAAGCAGTAATTAAGAAGCATTTCTATTTGTATCCAGATAAGCGTATCTTTTATCTGTATCTGATCTACCCACTTTATTAAATTCTTTTCTTTTTTACACCGCAAACGGTTTACATGCAGGTACAAATGTGCTTCCCGAATAAAATGGAGACATTTTACACGATCAGGAGTATAATACCCATACCTCTTACTAAATTGATTTTCGTAACAAAGTGTTAATTGGACCAAGTTTGATGCTAATTTTAACACGCAAATTCTTTCACCACATACGTCTTTAGCATCAAACGAGAAAATTTTCAGCTGAGTACATATGTCTGTAATTCCTAGCTTTCTAATTTTCGGTTTCAAAAGCATCCCTGCAAAATTTCGATGCGACTTTCATTACAAGGTTGTTTGAGGGCGACTTTGAGTATCGTGGGTACAAATTGCAAACAAAGCGAACGTTTATTCTATAATTAACTGAATAGAAGAGGATGGTAGCAATTCTTCATTTTCAATGCGGATGCAATGCATTTTAGTTTCACTCTGGGTGAATTTCCTGTAAAATGAGCCGAGAATCTATAAAAACGCTTATATTCTTCGTTTCAATGGCTTGTTCGATTAAAAATTGGGTATTCCGATAAATCTTGAGATTCCCTTACTGTTCAAATGTATAATAAATGTATTTATCTAGGAAGAATTATGAATTGGGTAAACAAATAATGTCTAACCAAGAAATTCTAGTATTCGCACAGATAGAATTTCTTCCAATCCACTAAACAAGCCCTTTGAAGTTCTTATCATTGCGTGGTAATTGATATGGATACTGCACAAAGAGAAAAATAATACACTGACCACAATTAAAAGTGCACCACCAAAATATTTTTTCCCAAAATAATGTTTATTATTTTGGGAAGAAATGCTTATACTATTTCTAGACATGCAATTAAGCAAAACGAAAGTAACAAGTAAACATTTTATAATGTTTATAATTTATTAATAACCACCTCCTTTTTGTTCATTCAGTAACCAGATTAGGTATTGAATCAATTGAAGTAGGTTGGGGTGTTTCCCGCCAAGCTGTGTTGACTTGATGCTATAACTCGTCTCGATTGGAGGCAGGAACCGGATTTCGCAGAAGCCGGCGTCCGATATCTCATATGTACCCTATTGGCGAAGGATATGGCGATCTTGCAGGTCACGGAAGCAGATTTACATTGCTTTCGGTCAAAAAATGCAAAGCTAGTCCGGCTGTATAAGAACGAGCATCTTAATCCCACCACTCACAATGTCATAAAGAAAATCAGGCTTCATCACTGAACACCATTGTATTCCATCGATCTCGCCACTGCTGCCGTTCTAAGTACAATTTGGGGGTGCTGAATTTTATTATAGTATATTTTATTAGTTATTATTTATTAACTGCATTCAATGTAATATTAAAATTCGGATTAAATCCACCAACCATCTGTGTGCTTTCTTAGTTTAGAAAATTAATGTCGTTACATTTCGAACGAAATTAATTTTTTTACCTTGGCACTCCACACTTCGACAAAAAAAATATGACGAAAACATCACGCCCCATGGAGTTTCGGACGCCAGGGAGGCCATATTTTGCGGTGACAAAATTCCTTCGGACGTGTTCCGCGGTAACACGACTATATTTGCATGCTATTTGTATAATAATGAGGCCTCATATTTTCGAATGCCGGTGATGTGATTTGACAGAACTGGACCATACTGATTCAATATAGAACGAACTCGAATAATATCTGCTTAATACTACGAGTTCGCCGAATGAAATTGAAATACCACCAGGAAAAGCTTAATAACTTGCCGCGTCCTGTACGGTTTGTGTTTTTATTCGTGGTCCCGCTCTGAAACAATTTAATTTGAGTAAATGTATTCCAGTATCTGTATGCATAATACTGAAAATAATGCTAATAATTAAAGAACTTATTCGGAGGTATAGCGGGACTTTTCAACCGCTCTGAGAAAATTCGATTCTTTACTTCTTCCTTGCTTTGAAATGCTGAATTCAAGTTATGTGAATACTCTTAGGTTGTGCGTAGGTAAAATCTACTAAGTTTTGTAACAATTGGGATTTGATATGATCATTTTCATAGAATTTGGCAAATGTAATTGCTGAAATACTGACAGCATAGGAATCGGTCAAGTTGTTTGTTTCCAGTGAGCGTCTAAAAAAACAACTTAGTAAAAAAATGGAACTTTCACGTGAGTTTGGTTTGAATATTTTTAACGATTTTAGTAAAGGCAACAACGAACAATTCAAATCACCTCATCCAACTTTTGGTAATGAAGCACCATCAGGAAAGACTGCTTACAACTAGTTTGCAAAATTTCGTCATGACCGTTCTTCCGTCAGTGATGAACTTCGCAAAAATCGGTTGCTGTTCCAAAAAACTTCGACACTGTGCTCAACGTGATTGGAGAGGATGGACATGTGCTCCGCGATAAACTGCAAGCATCCCTCGACACATTGAAGACTGCAGCACATTGGATTTTGCATGAACATATACAAGCTCTGTTCCTGGTGGATATCGCGTAATTCGACCCAAGTGCAATGCTCCAATAATTCGACAGAGGAACTCCAAAATCCGTATACAACATCGTAGCAGATGACAAAATTTGAATATATTCCTACGAGCCAGAAACTAAGATTTGATCCACTGGGTCCAACAAAAGTTGCTCGCTCATGAAGTACTTCCAAGATAATGATGGCTGTTCTTCTTATTGTATTGTCCATGTTGCTAACATTGTTTTTGGAAGATCGAAGAACAGTTAATGCTGAAAGGCTTGTTTTGTAAGTAGTCATCGAGAAAGCAGGAGACCTGAAAACAGTAGACCTGTCATGGGAGCTTAGTATTTCAAGATATAAATAGAGAATAAAACCGAAAAGCCAAAAAAAAACACGCTCTAAATTTTACACAAATTAGCCAATATTTTTGAAACTACCAAATTTATTTAGTTTGAAGAAACTAATTTTTTATTTACCAATTCGCTTAAAGCACACTGCCACGTACATAACCTAATTTTCCTTCCTGCTACCGCAAGATTTCTACATACATCTAGAAATACACCCAAATGAATGTATATTTTACATTTTCGGCTGTTCCACCTTGTACGCCTATAAATATTTAAGGTTATCTTATAAGACCTCCACATAAATAAAATGGTTTATTCTGAGGTATTCGTTTTTTTCCCCAAAGGAGGATAAGAGCCCCAAATACATATACATGCTTATTTTTCATTCGTCTATTCCTTGTGGAATTGTAACTATAACGAGTATCTAAGGTGTTACAAAATAATCACTGTACTATATCCTTCCGCTTTGAAATTGTGGTTGGTAATAAATGGACAAGTGTTCTGGAAGTATATTTTGTAAATTTATCATTATTTAATAAAATCGCGTCGCACTAATAAGTTTTTTCTTATATGGGATCAAAACTACATATTAAAAACCAGTAACTCTTTTAAATTGGATATTCTTAATTGGATACGTGATGTTTCATTAGCTAGACAACCTTCGCGCAACATTTGCAAGCTTGCGAGAACCTCACTTACAATATGCAGTTACAGCAGAACGTAGGAATACGCTGAAATTGATATTGTAATTTCGTTTTACTTAGTACTTACTTTACAATTAAATATCCTGTTTATTGTTCTCTGCAATCTAATGTGTATCCTACATTGTTTTTGCGTATTCTGCAATATTATTTATTGTTGTAACGGTTTCCGTTATTATAACAATCTGTTCCTTTTTTTGTATTTCTTGTTGGATATAGCATTAAAGTGTTTCGTAGCGTAACAAGGTACCATCAAATGCCAAAGGTTTGTAAATTCCCAACTTATTTTTTCATTGTATATTCTCACTGTCTTTTTCTCCTCCCATATTATCCTTTCTTATATTATCGATATAGTTACAAATAAATACTAGTTTATTTTTCCAAAAATAGTATATAGAACACAGGCGAGATATGTCGGATTAGATAATTATAGTTTTCAAGAGATTGAAGTTCTTCACCGATATATTTACAAAGTACAGAAGCAATACAATATTACTTTAGGTTTCATATGCAGACTACTTATTTACCTTTACCATTGCGAAGAACATTTATACTGTTTCTGTAGATCCTGTATATCCTCCTAGTCTACGGAATGCTATATGTGCTACCCCGTAAGCGATTCTAAGTGCAAATTTACCATACCTTTAAATTATGAATGGTAAATTTTGTATTTTGGTAACTTTACCATTTCTCTTCTTAAATGTTCTTGGAAAAATTACAATTATTAAGTACAAGCATGCAGTAAATAAAATAATAATGACATTCGGTGAATATGTTGAATACAATAAATTCAATCTCAAATAGTCTTTCGTTTATGGATTTGTATTGAAATAGTCTTTCATATTGAGGGTTTTATACATTTTGGATTAAATACGATCCCTTTGTCGTTACGCTACGTATAACACTATTTATTGTGTAAGCTATTACTATTTTAACTTCTACGGAACTTAGAACCAGCATCTGTTAACATTATTTTACCGACATAATATAAATTAGTTAATGAAACGAAAATGTTATTAGATGCCAGTAGGATTCGAGCCTATAACTGCCTATTGTCGGAATGCTACTACACCGCAGTGTCTCTTGTTAGGTCGAATAGTTTTCAGTGTCTTAGAGTAACAGGGAGTCGCAGGTTTGAAATCTACCGGTGCCTAATGAGACTTTTACTACTTACCTTTACTTTTAAATATAGATTTCTCAGTATCTACCGTTATGAAACGGAGAATACGGGTGGGAGCCCGAGCATATCGCGTTTGCATTCTTTCATTTCATTATTTACGTCGAGACGTGAGCACTACTACGCATTTTCAATTTTTTTTCTTTCTTCTGTCTCAAATATCTGATTTGAATTTTGATGAAAGTATTTTATATTTGCTATCTTTTGTTAACACATGAATGTCACATACAGAATTTCCAGAAATGTAATTTTTTTAATATTGATATACAAGTACATAAATTTTGCGAAGTTATAAAGATATTGTTTCTAACTGCTACATGTTTAGATTATGATGAAATTTGTTTAAAAAAATTGTTTTATATTTTTACATCTAAAGCTACTAAATAATAATATTTGAATAGTTCCTTATTTATAGCAGGTATTGATTATATACAAACATGGATTATAATTTGATAACATTTAACTGTTGAACAAATGATTCTATTTTATTTACTTGATCTACAAAACATTAAAGAAAATCCATCCATTGGACATTCATAGGGCATCGTTGATAACTTCCATTTCATTTTTCGATTCTTCTAGACGTAGTAGTTGGTAATTTACCACTATTGGTGCATCCACTCGGTGTACATTTTACACAATTTATTCTTCATTTCTTCTTGACTACTCGCTTTTCTTTATTCTTTTGTATTTTTCTGGTTAGGATCTTGTACAGCTATTTAGTTTGTTCTTCATATTTTTGGATATGCTGCTACCAGTGGTATTATTTTCATTCGAAGGATCTCGCTAGGTGCTTCCTGTTGTTATTTTCTTCGTGTTTCCTTCTTTGGGCTTTCTTCCTTCGTGCTTGCTTACTTCTATAACGGCTAACAGGATCTGGCGAGAACTATCACAGGCATTGCGTTGGTCTAAAATATTGATCGTTTCAACTGTGTACACTTTGCACCTCATCTTATTTCGGAAAGTTTACAGTCTTGCGAATTATGGCTAAATTCCACCAACTGTTCCACTCACGATTTTCAAATGAAAACCTTAAAAGCATTTATTTGCTTCGTTAACATTTACAAGGTACAGAAGCTTAATATAAATTCATTACGCGATCTATTTAAACCTAATACAACACAATATAATATTGAGTTTTGTACCTATAGATTATGAAAGACATGATCTTCGCAGATTCGATTCGCGTCTAATCTATGGAATGCATTACGTGCAACTAACGTTATATACTTTAAGGCATATACATATGGGGCTTTTGGATGTTTCGCAGAGTTTGTAAGCCACACATTTGCAAGCCTAGCATACGTGAACTCAACAGAAATTTTAGGAATATGACTTTTATACTATCCACTCATTTTATATTTAAATGTAATATTGTTGTGTATGAGAATATAAAACCTCTTACTATAATATAACAAGACTACATTTTTTTCATGTCCTTCTTCTCATTTTTAATTGTCCAATTGTTACAATCTAGTCTCTATTTAATGGCCTAGCTCAGATGCTTAATGGTTAATTTCTTGAGGAAGGCGCAAGAACTTACCGATGGTGTTTGGTTAAAGGAAATGCTGTGGTTAAAGAAATACATTTATTGTAAAAAAAAGAAAGATTTACATTTGAATACGAAATTAATCCAATATCTTTATGACGGAGAACACGGGTAAATAAGGCATTGGTGATTTGGGCAGCCACTTGATGTAAAAATCGCTAGTTGGTAAAAACATCTCAAAAACCATTCAAAGTTTTCAGAGAGGTGAGAATGGATCGTACGTGATTGATTTAAAATTTGAAAAATATTCAACTTGAGATATTAAATATGAATTATTACAACAAAAAATAAGGAGCAAAAGAGTCTACATAGAAAATATCAGACTGGAATACGAAAACGATAAATATTTAAGCAAATTACACTGTGACTCTTAACTAAATACAACTAACTTCTCGATAGAGCATGTATTAACAATACGAACTTTAATTAGAAATCCATACGGAGGAAGTAATGACACTAAATAACCAAACAAACCGGCTGAAACTAACAACAATGGATTTTAGTGAAACTAAGAACAAAGGATTCTAATTATAGTTCGTGTGGTTATACAAAGAATGTACTTACAATTAAGTCACATTTACATCAGCCGTGCGGCCAACAGGCTGCTCGACGAGGTTTAGAGCGGTTGATGAGGTTTAGAGGGAAAAATCTCGTTGGAACGGGAGAGAATAACCCAGATGTTGGTGGACTCAACGCTATTGTAAAATGTTAGTTAGGATCCGTGATGACCCGTGATGATACGTATTCTGTACGATCGACTCTAGAAAACGAGAGATTCTCTACCAAACAACTCTCGGAAAATAGGACTAGTACTCGATATCACACCTCAGTGTTATCAGGTTGAAAAATGTGTAGCACGTAAAGACTCCAGGTTTATGGATGCTGTCAACAATTAAGGTCTAAAGTATATCCAAAAGTGAGTTCGTCAAGCGGAAACTTCCTGCCTTATAATGATACTGCAGATAGACGACCGCCTCTGTCGCTGATGCTTGAGACAGCTTGAATGGAGTATGATACATTCATCCAATCACGCTCTTCATATGTGTTAGAAAAAGTAGTATATAATTAGATGATAGAATATTCTTTGATTTGTTTATTAATTATATTAATTTTTTCTTTGACTGAAACACTTTTTTCGGCATCTAAAATATGTACGTTGTGTGTTACGTAGTCAATAATTTCACACGAATCCCGTAAGGACAACGGAGTGTTTTGCAATTTTTTTATTGCGTCGGGTACTGGAACGTAATTGTCGTTAATAGCTTCTAGCAACTTCGGAATTTTGGAATTGCATTTGACTTAGCTTTATTGTAGCTGCTTCTTTAGCGTCCAGTTGTTAAATCACTAATTTGATCTTTTCAAAATGTTTAAATTAATAGAATGCTGCTTCCAACCATGTACCCCATCGTGTAAGAATTGGCTGCGGCGGTTCCGGTATGCCAGGACACTGCGAACCAAATAGTCGAATACGTTGCGGTGATTTAAGAAAAACCGCTTTCGTAGCACACAACATAGAAGGCGAGGAAGTGCCAACATGTAACGAAGCAGTCCTGTTTCCCCCCAAACCTCACGCGGTTAAACACCACTGGAAGGCAAGCAAGAATGTTGCGCTCTACTCCTAATCCTTCCAGAGCTTTCTTTACATTTTTTGAGAGATTTGTAACATGGAATCCACGAACTAAATTAAAAAAGAAGTGCCTATATGAATGTACGTACCTGATCGAGAGGTTTATTTTTATATGGTATGTACGTTATAAGTGCAATGCTTTTAACAAATTGAACTAGAGCCTACGATAATTTTGGTTCTATGTTTTATACAATACATAATATAAATCCTGCAGCGAAAATGGTTAATAATATCAAACATCATTCGTAATGCTTTAAATAGCCGACATCTCTAAATAGAGGACATTTTATAATTCCCTAGTGTCCGAGAGGAGATACAGGGAGAGGAAATACTATAACTATATTCGACAATACACCATAAAATGCGCTGCTTGTGTTAGTAATGAGAAAGCGTCAATGAAAAACCAGTGATCTCACGTTAAAGCACGATAAAGGACAATAAAGCTGCGATATTTTATCCATGCTCAAATAAATTCACAGAGCACGTACCATTATCTTCTACGGCTGAATGTACTCCTAGATTTTTTGCGATTTATTAGAGCGTCTACCTTATAAATTATTTTAAAACTACTGGCTGCGATAAAGTTACTAGAGAGATACAAAAGAATAACGTGCTGTGAACCGGTAATAAGATTATCCAAGTAGCACATATTTTTCCAGAAAGAAGTTGTCTTTTCGATGTGTGTATGTGCTGTAAGTATCCAGTTGCATATGGGAACGCTAGTCACGCCCCAAATTGTTTATTTTATAAGAATTACCATATTCACAACTTTGCAAAGGATTATATTCCATTTCTGCGAGTGTATCTAACTCACAAAATGTCAATAAGCATGTTAATGAGATAATGGGAAAAAAGGTCTCTTCTCCATAAATAATAGATCTAGGATACTTTCCCCATGTGTTTAGCTGTGTCTGTCTACGTGTATGCTTCTGGAGCGACCGAAATTTAAGAGGCATCGGCCAAACTGGTCCTAATAAAGATTTAGGGCTGTTTTGAACTTGCGTCGAGGAATTATCGAGACGTGAAAAACGTTTATGGGTGGACAGTTATTGATATTTATTGACCCTTCTGATTTAAGGTATCTTAAATTGTTGATGGCAATTCACCAAATTATTATTTATATAATATAAACGGAAATAGGTCTACCCGGATTCGAAATTTGACTCATAAAGATTATCGAGCTTATTTCATATGGTGCTTTTATTTCGTCTTCAGGGCGTCTTTTATTTCCGTTTCGACATCTTCCCGGTTATTGTGCGCCAACTAATATGTTTCTAGACAATTTATTACTGCTGAATTGAGTTTGAGTATTTCTTTCAAACAAAATTTACGACCACTGTACAGTTAATTTAGTACAGGGACAATATATTTATTGTAAGATCTATCGAGGCCGCTATAAACAGTTATTCAGTTCTTTTGTGATGACCGCGGTTTTATAACATTAATCTACAATCCAATTAGCAAAAAAAAAAGGAAAACTTAGCTAGATTTTGGGCATTTACACAATGTAGTACGGCTAAAAATGAAAATGGTGATAGGCTGTTTTCAAATTGGAACATGTTAGACGAGGCTCTTCCACAAAATGCAATTTTAGGCTCCGTATTGCTTAACATAAAAACGTTTCTTTCAAACTTTTGAATATACTGGGGTACTAATTTTGGTAAATAACCATGCCTAACCGAAACGTACAGAATTAAGTTGCGAATCCTTGTGGACCTTTAGGTTATATTTAAGGAATTTCTTTGGACGTTTCGTAAATTAGCTCCTTAAATATAACCTAAAAGTCGACAAGTATTCTCAACTTAATTCTGACCAAAGAACAATTTTACACGGAATGAAAAATATATTGTAACAGCAAACATTCTGCATGAGCATCCTGAAGACGTACAACGACAGGACGATTCAAACAAACATATGGCAAGGTATAAAAGAAGTTGCAATGAAGGAATGAAGGGTAACAGAGCATCGAATTAAATAGTGGGAAATTCTACTTTAAATTACAAATTAAGCGGTAGATGGGACAATATACAATCAAAGATGAGCAAGTTGTATTATACTGGGCGATCTCGTTATTTGCGAATTCGTTGTACATGCTTGTAGAGAATGTTAAAAATAACAAATCAATTGCTTATAAGTTCTTGGCAGTAATCGAGTTTGTTTCACAGTTGATTAGTCAAAAGCATAAATTACACCAGACACAACACTAAGATCGAAATATGTACCGCCTCTTCGAACATTGTCTAATCTATAACATTAGGTATAACGGTATCCTTCCTTCAATTGTCATAAAATCAATGTAGAGGCGCCTTAAAGGTTTATCCGTAGGGGGTTCTTTATCACACTAGGTTAAATTAGACAATCCTTCTACTTAATTGATGCCAATTGTTACATTCTACCTGTAGAATTTCAATTTGATTCTAGATTTAATTTTAATACGTGTAGGTGCAACTGATCGTAACCACCATATTGGTTTTGGGAAATGAATATCCTACATGAAAGATGCAAATAGGGATTGGTAACACTGTTTTTGGCCGAATTATTTGATATATCTATTAGTAAACGCTTAATGATATGTTAACGGTAACGCTAACTATGCCAAAGCGGATAATTAACCTCTTAATTAACTAACAGGATAATGTTACGGATTGATTGCCAATGGCAATGACGGATCACCGACTCTATTAAAGATGGAAAACGTGCGTTACTGTAATGGTGATTGCACGTAGTAAAAAAGGACAGCCAGCGCTAATTACGGCATATTCACGAGAAAGACGATCAAGAGTAATGCAAATGCGTCTTATTAGCGCTTTTCGGAAAGTGACCAATTGTACTGCCGGTATACACTTGAGGAAGGCGGGGACTAAGTGAGAAACCGTACATAATTTTATGATAAGTCAGTTGGAGGCAGCGCAGGACAGCTTCAGTCACGCAGATGATTTTGAAGTTGTGTGCTCCCGATTTAAATTTTTTTCAGCTAACACAAGTTACTCACCAAGAGGTTAGAGGAATCAAAAACCATACAAATCCAAACAAATTGCATTTTATACTCAGCATTAAAAAACCAGCGCATCAATCCCATCACACGCACAAGTTGAACCAATTTATCAAGTTAAAGCACCTTTTCCAGGCCTAATGCATTTGAACACCACTTTAAACAATTTGCATTTTTTTCCATGCTCTTTCTCCTATTAATTTTAGCAATCTCTATCAATATTAATTTTAATTTAATGACGTGTAGGTGGATTACTCGAATATCTTACATCGTTTTTAGAAGCTAGTTACTAACAATGGATGAACATGTGACACCCTTCTCCAGTCTAATTTGCTACAATCTAAAGTGTAAATAAAGATACAGTGATCGTTGTACATTGCTTGTATATGATTTTGACTAGTGGTGACGTTTGATGCATCATTGTGGTTTCTGTCAATTAGTTTACCGTTGAACTCTCAATTCTTTCCGTTAATTGAGAATCAAGTCCTATTCTCATGAAGAATATGTCGACCGGATCGTTATCGAATAGACTTTTCAGGGCATTGTATAACTGAGGCCGAGGTTCATTGCTGCTTAGCTCTCCAGATGCTTCTCGGAAAACATTAGACGAGGAGTTGCTTTTCTCATAAACACCAATTCCGTACCATCTACAGCATATCGACGGAATTCTCTGTGCCACTTGCGATATTTCCTGTACGTAAAATAACGAGATTCACCCAAAAGGCTCTAACAAATCGAAACGAACTCGTGAATCCGAATAGGATTACATCGAAGAGATTTGTGTCAGTTAAAAGAACGAGAAAAGGTTCGTAGTCCGCTTCGACATGCTTCAGTTGCACCTGCAGTATTTCCGGTTCGTAGACGCCCCGACAGTTGCTATAGAAACAATCCGGCTAGTTCCGGTAAAGAGCATGATTTCATTTGCGTGCGAAGTTTGATATTTGTCAGTTACTTAATAGATCTTTCTCCGTATATTTATAGTTTAAAAATTGGTACATTTAGCAGCGAGTAAACGTAAGCGTTCCTTTAGTTTGTTTAGAACAAAGTTGGAATCTAATATTTGTCTTTTGTATGTGATTTTGCCAATTACTAGTACGCAGCGTAAAATATTCCACGAATATGGGATGAAAAGCTTGCGATATCCTTATACAGCTTGACCTAAACGTGGCGATATACAAATGTACATTATTCTATCAGTAATATATTTTTTATTGGACGCAGTTTCACTGTCACAATGGTTTAATGTTTGGTAACAAAGACCAGAATTTACAATGATTTAAGCTGTATTAATGATATTGCTGCTCAGATAAAAAATTGACTGTCAAAATTAATACTCAGGAGTAGTGCATACATTCACGAGTGTAGATTTAACGAGCATTTTCGCGTGTAAAAAATAGTAAAAGTGTTTTTGGTGGATGTTCAATTTTCTGAATAAGTGAATGCTACTTTTAACACATACTAGTGTACTAACACTCGCGAGTGCCAATTTTAACGATCGTTGGTGTTAATTTAAACACACCATAGTGTTCATTGTCTGGTTTGGGGTATAAGCATGTAAGGATGTCTTCAGGTAAAAAAAATTACCTTTTTACTGTATATTTTTATTAAAAGGTACTACAACTATTTTTTATCAATAAGCGATAGTGCAAACATCCCGTGTTGTAGATACCACACGTTGTTGAGAATTAGGAAAGAGCAATGCAAATATACCGCGCAAATGAACTATCCAAAAAGAACTCATCTGTTTTGATATATTGTCATATCTAGTCATCCCAGCTTCATTTTACAAAATACACTTCGGCTTAATGTTAATCACCGTTTTCTACCTACTTACATTAACATTTACTTACACTGACACCATAAAATGCGGTATTAAAATTGATAGATAATAGTGATCAACTATTACAACGGCAGACTGGATCAACCGATGATGACCTGTGTATAGGTAGACCAAGCTCTTGGGGTGATGGCTGCACATAGTGCTATGGTACCCGCACATAAAGGTAAGCCTGCCGGCATTACTTGCTTTCAAACTATTCGGTCTGGTTAAATAAACCTTAGGTTTTAAATAACTACAATTTTCGGTGGATGCTCCATCGTCCAGTGCCTACCACTTCGTGTATTGGCAAAAGTATAAAGGAATGACGTCGCCTCGTTAGAGAAAAGGATATTTTCAGTGAAATTTATATTATCATTCATCAATTATTATTATTTGTATTATTTCCTCGCAAAACTTGTGCATCCAATGTATTTTGTAGGGTGCTCTTCAATTTATTATTTGGATAATCCAGCTTGAGGTAGATTCATGACGTGGCCAATCTCTCTGAATTTGTTTTCAGTCATACCTACAGTGGGTTGGTTGATTAGCGAACGATAAGGATAAGTATCGTTAGACAAATTAACTACTTCTGTGCGAGTACGTAATCGACCTTCACATACGAATTTCGCTTTCTCCTATTTGCGTGTGTGGAAACTAGTTAATAAACATCTATAATCCCTTAAAACAGTTTTGAGATATAGTTAATGACCTTTTAAATGGCTGTGCTCATTTGCCGCCTTATCATATCAATCAAGTAATTGTTTGTATCCATTTAATTTAATACCACGCAAACTAGTTACAATAAACTTGTATATGGGAGAGTGTAGGCTTTCACGACCGTAATCCATAGTAGCAATGTCTTTCGGGTGATGTCGCGTAGTTAATATTTTACTTGACGTTTCGCTGACCATTCTGTCAGCTTTTTCAGAAGATTTCTCAAGACAGTCTTTAGAAATCTTCTGAAGAAGCTGACAGGATGGTCAGCGAAACGTTAAGTAATATATTAACTACACGACATCACCCGAAAGACATTTCTACTATTGTATATGGGAGGTCTACTAAAAATATAATTTAATTAAATTAATGTAATTAAATTAAAAATATATAGAGAGTGCTGTATTTTAAATAAGAAAGTTCCAACGACGGATACCTATGAACTTTTTAAATGAAAAAGAGCAGGTAGCTTTGTTGTATCACCATTAAGTTTTATACACTTTTTGGATGCGTTTGAACCAATTCTCGAAACATTTTCTCCGCTCCGAAGGTGGCATCTTCCTGTGGTCTTTAAAAGCTTTCCCAGCTTCTTGACATCATAAAAATCGCTGTTGACACATTTTTTATTTGACATTCCGGAACAAATGAGCGATAAATCAGGCGAATACGAGCAATGAGATATTAGTTCGACGTTTTTGTGCTTCAACTAATATAATAAATTGCTGACATGCTGTGTGAGAGCTGGCATTGCCATGATGAAGGATTATACGACGTTGTCAATTGTTTTCTTGATTCAATCGACGACTCCTGGCAAACATATTGTTATATATCATTAACCTCTTCTTCGATACGCCAAAGCAATGCTTGTTACATGTCCAGTACGCTGAAAGAGACACGCAATTATTCTCTTGTATGTGCTTCGTGAACGAACAACCTCTGTTTGATTTAACATTTAACGAAATATATAATATTGTGTCTATAAACAACAAAACTGCTCCTACATTTAATTTAGTTCATAGAATAGCTGCATAATGAACATTTATTTTGATATCGTACACACCTGTCGCCTCTTGTTACATCTAAAAAATTGCCAATATCCTAAGGTGACAGGGCTAATTAACTATATCCTGACAAAGGCTGCCACGACAAATGGGAGGAGGATCCGTTAATTTATAGGACAGCCGTTTAGATAGCTACATGGGAATTAGGGTTGTAGACGTAGAATATATTTTGTGTAAAGTACTTCAAACAGAACACGTATACGCTTTCCCCGTTTATACAAGGAAACCTTTGAATATACACCGTAGTGGTCGTCCATTCAGACTGATAGATTACCGGGCAAACAAATTGACGTAACCGAAAGGTTCGTAGGTGACTTTCACCTATATAATACATACGAATCCAGCAAAATAAGGAAACGCAATACGACACTTATCCGTAACTTGGGTGTCTGATTATTCTCTCTTTTCAGTGAGATACCTAAAACCGCAATATATACGGTAGATTAATGCTTTTGATACCCTATACAAGGGTATATGTAGAGTACTACTAGAGAGAGGATTTTTGCTATATCCCTGTAGGAGAAAATTACACGCACAAAATGCTTTTGAAACAATAAACCCTCCACTTTGAAGCTGTTGTCTTTTTTGAATTAATCGCTGAATTATGCTGCGAATAATATTTTCCAGTCTTTGCTCATTTGCGATTCATAGAAGATTCGAGTCGTGCGTAACACATGTGATTTCTGCAAAATCATTTTTGGTTATCGTATGTCTGTAGTTGAATTAAGATGTAGGTAGTCCCAAAGATTACACAATGGATACGAGAGGCTTTTTCGCAGTTTAGCCACCGCACCGCGATTGTTTCACCGTTTCGATAGAACATATTAATTTATGGAAGTAAACGCCCTAACAATAAGTGGCCGGGAATCCGTTGCTACTCTATTTTTGAGACGGCCCGATTTCCGCCCTGGGTTATATTGGAACAAAAGGAATAGCAAAATTAGTAAAACCATTACCTTATGCATAGGTGAGGTTGGATAACAAACAAAATGGTGACACTAGTTTTAACATATGCAAAAATTCTGTAGATGATCGAACATTCATTCACAAGGAAGCTTCTATTTATTGTGTGAGCGTACACATAAACATCATGATATAATTTGTAAAATTGCCTTTTTAGAAGACATTAAGGCACCAAAAGATAAATCGAAACCTTTTGCTACAGCATATTAGTCATCGACAGCGCATTCCCATCCCCGGTTATAGATCGAGGCGCGTGATCGACGTGATTCGAAAGCTAAATACTTTTGCCAACTAAAAGGTGTGATTTTGTTCGCTTGAGGCGAGCGCGAGTGTAATAATTCCCCCAGCTGCCAATGCGATAAGACGTGTGACCAGCTTCCAAGTATAGGCGGTTGGCTGTATGAAACCCCAAATAGTCAAGAAGTCGAGTAAAGTGTAAGAAATCCCCTTTATCTAGTGGAGAGAGGTATACACAATTAGCAAAAAACACTATCTATTTCCCACTGGCGACACGCGGCCGGTTTTCCGCCAACGAACCACAACCACCATCACTATAGTGGCAATTATTTCTTTTTTTTTATGTTCAGATTTACTTCAAACCTGTTGCTCTGAGTAAGTTAAATTATATGTTCTTTTTGTTGTAAATTTTAGTGGTTTAATAAAATGAATATTTAGTTTACCCTATCTTCGGGGGCTCCATCTTCAGTAACAAATTATCTGGTTTTGTATTTGGTATTTCTTGTTATTAATTATAATATCATTCCCACCTTTCTTCTTGTTTAATAAAATAACGCTTTATTAAAAAAGAAACAAATATTAGTTTTCGAAATGAACTAATTTTATTTATTGGTGCACGACTACTTAATTACTCGAGAATCGCACAATCTGAGTAAGCTACGTGTTACCACATATTTTCAATACAATTTCATTTAGTTTGCAAACAGCATCGCTGCAGGCTAAAGAACACCCGCTCAGTATTCACGTCTGAGCTTCAGACAAATCCTCTCAAACTTAGAGTAATAAACTGGTACTTCAGATCCTACAAACTAAACGAATTCGTGTAGGTACTTGAAAGTAAATAATTTATTTGGAGCATCTAACAATAAGTAGCTACCGTACAGTGGAGTATAACGAGCGTTCAATTAAAATTTATGTGAAAGACCCTTGCATTACTTCTCTCGAGTGCGTATAATATGCGCAAAACGGCTAGCACATATTAGCAAAGTTTCCAGACGAGTGAAGCGAAATGAAATTATGACACTATTTGAAATAGTTTGGTATAACTGAGCAATAACTGGTGCCGGCGAAATTGTGGTTCCCTTTCTAGTACCTCAGTCATTAAACTGAGGTCAAAGAGCATGCATATCAACGCGGAAGTCCTCGCAGAGTTAGAACCAACGCATTTTAGACTAGTTCTAAACATTTAATGTCTTCATTGATTTTTATCTGCGCAACCTAAATTTAAAGTAACTGCTAGTCTTTCTTGTTCCTTATTTTAAGTAAACGTACGAAGTATTCAAATAGAATGTTTTATATTAACTTTTATTCATTACATTTTTATTTCCTTTTAATTGCTAGGCGAGACAGTGTTGATAACATATCTCCTCCAATTTCTCCCAGATTCAGTTTTTATTCTAGTCTTATACAAATGGTAAGATAGGTTTTGTTTAAAAAAAAGAAGAAAAAAGTCCATTGAACAACTTGTGCTGCGAGAAATCAAAATTACTAACATAAATCAGAATATTTCGCCATATGAAAATTGCACTATATTTCGGATTCAGACAAACGTACTGTTGTTCGTATGCAACAATCAAAACTGGAATTATCCTTATGGTGACAAATATAATATATTTATTTAAAACTCTGGTGAAAATTGAAGAGAAGAAGTCATCAACACTGCTTCGTCTCGCAGTTAAAAGGAACTAATATTAAAAAATCGGAGATTTTGGGGTAAAGTTTGGAAACAGAAATGAAGTTGGGGAAATTTCGGACACACAACGAAACGCTTGGTCAAGTTAAAAAATATTAGGGTGGTGCTTATCGTTAGCAATAATTTTATTTAGATGACCGTTCCACTCTTCTGCGGCATTATTTGTTCGATGAATATCTTCGGAGCGGTTCCAAATACATTTGCTAATGTTATTTTCCCGGCATTTCCCCATAAAGCAATTAGTGTAGTGTGAGTCTTCTGTTATAGTAAGTCAACCATCATTAACCTCTTCTGGAGGTAATAAGGCTGAGGAACATATATTGTAGTAAAGTTGAATTTTTCATGTGTTTCGCAGCTGGTCGCTAATCCTAATGCTTGTATTTTAAGTCAGCTCTTTTGTGGATATACGAAAATGCAGATATTCCTCACCATACATACAACATAAAACACTGCCAATATCTCCACTAATTTCATTATTGACCACTTACTCTAGCATATTGCTTATTTTCAACCTTAGCTTACCGTAATTGTACCGTAAAAGTGGCTAATTAACTCTACTTGTCTTTACTCGTGTAAGTAAGATAAAGTTTAAGTATATGTATGTGAAAAATTTGTTGAATTTATATGTTTGAAAATTACATCAGATCCTAAAGTTTTTCTAAAAGTTATTCCGAACTTGAAATGCAACCAAATACAGATACCTAAAGAATTTACTACGAGCAAATGCTCGACGACAAGTAAAGAAAAGTAGCGAGCGTAGAAATGTGCCGCCATAAATATTTGAAGAAGCGTGAAATGTTGCAGATTTTTAGTTTGCACTCCGTGTCAACGGTAAACTTTTCCTCCGCATATATTTTAACCCGGTACGCAGATTACGCCCAGCTTCCAATGACGCGAACGTCCTGGATTTAGAAGGAAGAGGACTAACCCTACTTCTCCGCGTGCTTGATCCCTCGAATACGTCCTTGACGCATTCGATTTAGCCGAAAATAAGGTCGGGTTCATCGTTTTCCTCGGGAAATATTTTCGAGAATTTATTTATTTATCTAACCATATTTCCAACTCTTGCATTTGCAAGAAATTCTACGGAAGGCGGAAGATTTAAAATTAAATTGCTGGTGCTAAGATAGGGGAAATAAGAAGTACGTTGGACTTATCAGGATGCATGTACTGTGATGGAATTTAAATTTAGGTGGTTTATAAGTGGTTTAAATAAATAAATGAAGAGAAAAGGTAGAGTTGTGATTAATAAATTACAGAAAATTAACCTTTTAGCTTTGACAGTTAACGTCCCTTTCTATTTCAACGTGTCTCCCTTTTTGGTTAATGCTCCAAATCCTTTTCTAATAAATTCCCTCTAGTAATTTTGCTTAGCTCTTCGATTCAATTTTCTTACTATTACCTTCGAAGTAGTTTTCCAATTATTTTTAACAGTTTTAAATAAATACGATGCTTTTAATTGTTTATTTAATTTGAATATTTAGATACTTTCTTAGAAAAATATGTGCTGTCAAAAAGTATGTTTCTTTGCCTGTACTTGTTTACTCGTTGTCCAAGGAATATCAACAAAGAAACAATACTAGCAACATGCCCAAATTGGAGCACTAATCAAAGATAACTTGAAGTCTGCAAATATTTTACTAAACTTTCATATTCTACGAATATTGAAATTAAAATAATAAAACCAAGATGTGGACGAACTTCATCTTAATGAGTTACTAGAGTTATCAGTAACCTTAATGTACAAATAATAATTTACCAAGCTATTCCCGTTGAAAGCATTTATCCCTACTGTTAAAATAACACGCATTTCTCATCAGACTGTAGTATTATGCTGGGCCTTGTCGCTATGTATCTTTAACCTTGAAATGTGCATGTTCTCTAACGACCCTGATGACTGATTAGATAACCGTATTTAAGTTTGGAAAATATTCTAATATTCTCCAAATACAGTGCGAATTAAGTTACTGCTACTAAAATTAAGAAACGAAAGAAGATAACTTACTAGGATCGCCTGAAATTTCACGAAACGTAACCAGTACAGCCTTAATTAGGCTTTATAAAAATGTGTAGAGCGCCATGGGGGATTTTACTTTCATATTTGTCTTTGAAGTTTTGAACACTTAATGCATCATGTTGAATTTAACTTGGAGGTATGTTTTTGTTACTACTTCCTTACCTTACTTATTATCTCCAGAGAACAAAGTCTTTTACATCTACGTATTAAGTTTATGAAAATTATTTTCCCGAAAGGTACAACAGATAGGTTGGTAGCAGTTATAAGGAGAGATATTAGAAATCTGTTGCAGATTCAAGAAATTGAATAAGCACGACATCCTATCAAAAAAAAAAACCAACTTAAGTGACGCCACCTAATTTACAAATACACGAATTTAATTTTAAAAAATTATCGCGGAATTTACCAGTCGCCACGAGTGATAGCGAGGAGTAGGGATGCGCTTCAAAGCGTGCACGCCCACTTAGCTGGAATAATACATTCTAGTATTTGCCCGTGGCGTCCAAAAACGTCTGTGTCAGGGGAGCATAAAATGATACACGCCCAAGCGTGCGAAGTAATTTTTAATGTGTTTAATCACCTTTCTAAAAGTAAAAGCACATCAATAAATGCAAGTGAAATAAAGTAGTTAGTGTCTGAAACAACCGGTGTATCAATGCGAACAATAGAAAAAAAAGTACAGGAAGGACATATGGGGACAAATCCAGGTGAAATAAAATGTACAAGTCCAGGTAAGAAGGGACTACGGTAAAAGAATGTCAGTAGCTTACCAGAATACCAATTAAGAATAGTGCGGGATATGATATATGACTGTCATCGATCAGACGAACGACGTGCTACGGTATCGGCTGTATGGCTGAATATGGAACGGGAATTAGAATGGAAGGGATCGGTTACATCGTTGAGAAGAATTTTAACGAATCTGGGATTTAAATGTAGATGCGTATACAATAATAAAAGAGTATTAATAGAACGAATTAATATACGAGCATTACGGATTGATTACTTACAAAAAAATCAAATATTATCGCAACCAAAAACGATCCATTGTTGATATAGATATGACACACATTCATTGTGGTCATACATCTTCCAAAATATGGAGCGATGAATGTACAAAAGGTCTCTTTAAAAATATTTCCAAAGGATCCAGGTCTATAATTGTACACGCCAGTGAAAACATGGGTCTTATTCCTAACTGTCTGCTGATATTCAAGTCTGGCACAAAAACCGGTGATTATCGATCATACATGAATGCAGAAAATTATGGCAGATAGCTATAAAAAAAAACTTATGCCAAATTGGCCTATGAATTTAGTTGTGATAGATAATGCGTCCTATCACAACGTACAAAATCACGCTCCAATGAGTACTAGTAAGACAGCTGAAATGATAGATTGGTTAACGCAAAAAAAATCCCTGTAGTACTACAATATTAAAGCCACAGTAGTATCAAATAATTGTACAAAATAAACATCGATATATGAGTTATAAGTTCGATGAAATTTTAGCGCGCACAGGATACACAGTTTTGAAGCTTCCGCCATATCATTCGGACCTGAACCCTATAGAACTGATCTGGGCTACGGTGAAGAGTAATGTCGCGGCAAAAAAAGTAACTTTTAAGATGCAAACACAAGGTCGATATCGAAAATAAATATTTATAATCAAAAACTTTAGCTGATGAAACGATCGAAATCTTAATTATTAATGTAAATAATGATAACAGAGGTGGGGACGACGATTTTAGTGCCAAAGAGATTTAAATTTAATTTATTTATTTAACAGTTAAATTTTCATAACTATTTTGTTTTCATATACGTATTGTATGTTATAGTATTTAGGTTTAATAAAGCGATTAAATAATACTCCTCTTTGGTTGTTACTATCTTTAATACCTCACTAAAACAAACAATTAATGGGATTCTATGCACTGGGACTATTGTTGGGATTTGTTAAATGCTTATTAGGTCATTGAAATTTCGTCATGAGAACTATATTTTGTTGCGATAATATTCATATTTTCTGTGAAAGAATTATAAACACTAAATATATTGTCCGCATGTTTCCTATTCTTATAAACGCATTATATTCAATATTAACGTTGCACTATTAAATATTAACCGTTACGCAAATGGTATAAATCCGTTCTCTACTGCTGCGCTTCGTTTCATTCCCGAGATATTGCGTTGTCCTGTCCTTCCCTGTATACGCTGCATTATAACCAATTAAATTCATTAATTTTGGATCCTAGAATTTCTTAGTAGGTAACGAATCTTTTCTTATAAATTCCTTCTAATCTATCAAACATCAGTCTCGACGTTTATTCCATCTTTTCTAGATTTCGCTAATTCCAGAGATTTGTAAATTGCGGAACGTACTGTTTTAATAAAAACGCAAATTGAATCAGAATTGTCCTTTTGTCGCCGTCGCTCCTTGAGAAAATAAATAATTTTCGCTCTCTCTTTTCTTGGCACAGCTCAGGCATTCTTAGAAAGTTTCCTGAGTGAAATCTGAAACCCTCCTAATTAAAATTGTTTCACATTTTTGAGAGTTCTCCGTTAACACTGCATCCCGGCTAATTTTGTTAAACGCCATACTTTGTAAATTCTATTAAACATTTACGTCCTTTCGTCGCAACAAAAATCAATTTTCATTAGTCGACCGCCTTCATTCTAACTCACGCGCAACTAAGACCTTTGCGAGGTAATTCTATATTAATGCGGAGAAGATTAAGCGGTTGTTATTTTCGACATTATCGAGAGTTCTTAATCAGTTCGGTTGACGGTTTTGCAAATTTAATACCTTTTAGAAAGGGAAAGAATTATAAAATCTTGAAGAAATTGGGAAACCAGGAAAATTCTGCTTGCCAACTAGGAATACACCTCACTTCAATTAGCGAGAAAGGACTTAGGTATGCAAATTTTATTACATATTGCCTGCCACTACAGCGTGTATATGCTGAACACCTGAAAATTTAACGTGAATAATCATTTTTATAGGATCACTTAATTAGAGTTTAGCTCCAGGTTGTTCAGTAAATTGTTCTAAAGAAATGCAAAGTACTCAAGTGGTACGATCCAGTTGTGATATTAGTTTTGGAAATAGTTTTAATAAGCGCTACTAGTAAAATAACAGGGCGACACCACTGTACAAACTAACAATGGTATATCATTCAAAATTTTGGGCTTCGGAGATACTTTGGATAGTGAAAGAGTACTCTGGTGTAAGAACAACATAATTTTTGTAACGGCTGAATTACCTGTTTTCAGGGCACAAGCCCTTGCAAAGATTTTATATCTCGGAAGTTATAACGGATACATTTCTTTAGAATCTAATTTTAAGTATATTACTACTTTTTACTATTTTTGAAACTTTTTAAGAACATATTTTTTAATGAACCACATGGGCGCTATGGGCTATATGTTAATACTTTCTTGTCAACGATATAACCGGTCATGGAATTTCATTTCATAGCTACCCTACTTAGAGCGTGGCGTGGTCTTACGACTTTTCCAATCTTCTGCAGCTTTATTTTTGCAACCTAGACCTATAAGTTAAATTAGTCATTATAACTAATTTAATTGGCTGAAAAGCCAAACTCTAATTACTTGGTAGAAATCATTATTCCACCAGATACAATGCACTGGTTCAAAATGAAAAGAATCAAAATATCGGGTAGAATGATATTTAAGAAAACTTTCTATAAATATAGCGCTGTTATTACAACTAGTTTAATCTTAAATTAAAAAATACGTTGCAACTTTTGTGATATGTATGCATAACAGCACTAACAATCTTCCTCCCTTGACTTGCTTGTTTTACAAAGTAAGTAATGCACGTTCTCCGGTATCGCTGTGATAGTATTCTGCGTTAAATTTGATTCTCTTGAGGCAATCCGCTAGACTAATATACACAGTAACCTGGAACTACGTCGCTATAATAACATCATTTTAACAAGCCGGAAATTTTAAATATATCGCCCTCGTTATCTCGCATCGGATGCCGTTCTACGTACAGCATCGGGTACTTTTCAGGCATGGTTTTCTTGAAATTCAGTAATCCTTTTTAAAACATACCTTATAGCGTTACTCGCCGTTAATAATGCGAGGTAAAGTGCGATAGGACGGTTTATATCTTCAAATAATGTATGTTTAATAGTTTTTTATCTATAAGATTTTAAGAGTGCTTTCAACAGCGGACTTAATTTTAGGAAATAATGTTTCAATGTGTACAGTTTTGTATACATTCTCAAGTAACTAAGGAAACCTTTAATTCAAAAAAATAAATAACAATAATTGAAAACTTGTATACTTTGTATATTAGAATTAGCCATATCTCATAAAGGTCCTCGATAATTTCAGACTGTGTAAAGGGTATTAACCGCAAAAATGCAATTACCTTCTTGTAAAAGTAAAGTTGTTTTTTGCGTCGCAGGCATTAAACCATACGTGCAACTGCAAAGCATATAGCTTTTGGTGTTGAGATTTTGTATATACCTTTCGTTTCTTTTACTACATACACAGCTTTCTTCGATTCAAGTCCACTATGTACTATATATAGCAACATTCTGCAGCAACTAACAATGGTCTCTTGTTAGAGCCTAAAAGTTAGCCTGTAAAGTTTTGTAATAGAAGAGTTTGGGTGCATGGAACCAGAAAGCATTACTTTCGCAATTTGTAGGTCTTTGAACAGTCCGTACCGTGCTATTACATTCTTCTTCGTACTTACTTACCTACTTATTCCTTATGTCTATCTATCGATGTGGGATGTACGGAGAGATGGGGTTTGAGTTGCCTTGCTGTGAGCCTCTTTTCCAGATTTCTCTCTACTTTCAATGTCTCCATATTTTATTCCTCTCATTTCCGCTGCTACCATTAGCTCATGCTGCCATGGTCTCTTTAGTCTTTCTCTTCTTATTTTTGTCGTTCTTGCTTCGTACACCTTTCTCACTTCGTCGCGCTCATTCTCTTAATATGCCCCAGCCAACGAATTTGGTTTGCCTCCACTATCTGGTTTATTGGTTTTACGGTTAGATTGTTTCCGAATGTTTCATTTTTAATTCTTCAATCTTGTCTTATCTTCCATTTTTTTTACCTTTCTGTTGTCGTAATTTTCTTTTTGTGTTTTTTACGTATCCAGGATTCTAATCCATCTGTAATATAGACACTGCGATCTCTTTGTAGACCTCGGTTTAAGTTATTCAATTAGCCTAGAAAAATCGCATGAATTCCCTGAGGTTTATTTAATAATGTACAGATATTTTGAGTTTCAAAAGTTTTCTCATTTCATAATAATACTAAATACATACATCGTGATACAATTTTCCATGTTCATTTTAGATTTACTGTTTTTGCGTGGTCGTTTCAATATACCTTAAGAAAATTACGTTAAAATGTTCTTCGGGTACAAAAGGTAGCGTCTCGTTGCCATGGAATCTCATTTATAGAAGACGACAATCGCTCAGGTTATATTTTTTTCTACATTATTAAAAATAAACCGGTACTGTACCTCTACTGTTATATGAAATCATTTTTCCCATTAATTAATTTTTCCAATGTTGCTTTTAATGACATTTTCTTGGAATTGTACTCGGAATGACTCCAAAAACAACGTTAAATACCAATTTCTCTTTGACGTTCTTTTAAAATGTACTAGTTTGTTAATCTTCATTTCGGCTAATCAATATGGATTTATCGCTACACGTTTTACAGTTATTAATTTAAGTTAATTTGCTGAGTTTATATAGCAAGCCCTTAACAAACGTAGCCAAGCTGACATAGTTTACACCGGTTTTGAAAAGGCATTTGACGAAGGTAACTTGTAGAGGCTTCAGGCTACAACAAGGATTAAATCTTGGTCCCATCTCATTCTGTCGATATAGAATTGATCAGAGGCGGTGTACCACAGTTTCCTATTTATTCCGTGGTCAATATAAATTATATACCTTATACCTTACACTTGCAACGTACAATATGTTGGAATAAAATATTTGCTTGCTATGACAATGGTACAACGCCTGACCAAGCAACCAAGAACTTTCCGGCCTGTGTAACTTTCTGCGTCCAGTCTTATTTTAGTTACTATAGGGAATGTTGTCGTTTAGTTTTTCCGCGTTTTTATGTAATACCAAATGCAAGTTTATAATAACCTTAAAATTGAACAGTATCAGTGTAATTTTAAAAGGTGACTTTAATAGACTTCCTCTGGAGGAAAACAATAAATATGGGAGAACAGAAGTGAACAAATGACATTGAATGAACATTTATGGGCTTTAGTCGAGACAAAAAAACATGTGTTTCTGGGTTGCTATTTCATCTAAACCAAAGGATGACAGTGCATTTCGTTTTTCCCTCTCGCTTTGTCGAGGAGACTTCGGCAGTTTTCTTAGTGAATTATTAGTAAAAGAAGTTGGTAGTTATCCATTACGTCAGCAATCACTTAGCCCAGTGCATGTGCGAAGCATGTAAAATACATTACATCTGGATTTTTTTTGTGGGATGCATGAATATGTAGATTTCTATTTTGCATATGCACTTGCGAAAATATGCAAATGTGCATTTTATACGCATTTGCATAGTTTTCCGTATATTATAACTGCTGTTTTATAATATTTTCCTTCGAAGTAGTAATCCGAATAATGTAGATTCAGATTCTAAGCAAAATTGTTAGAATTGTATGATGGTCCTTGGAGTCTAGAAGGTAATTTCTAGAGATTTGTTTAATGCCTATTACAACGAAATCTAACGCTGTCTGTCCTGTTAAAGCGGAATACAAATAAGTTGAATACATACGAATAAATTATTCTGTTATGTCATGACCCATATTGTCAACATTATGTCTGTATAATTCATCAAGTGCTGCTACATTAGAGTGAGAATATTTTACGTCATCCTGTATTAGTTTGGGTCCATTAATTTTGTGCACAATTATTATCGAATAATTCTACATGTACCGCACTATTTTAAATAGTGGAAACAAAGATACAATTATGTTTCTGCTTAGACAGTAAATACGCTGTTGTATTCTAAGGTCTTTCAGACAAACCTCTATTGATTCCGATTGAAAATGTATTTCCTTGTTGCAACAATAAGATGCTTTGTCACTATTTAAAAGAATTATTTCTCAACTCGACGCATTTGCCTTTGTTTAGAAAAAAGTATTCTCTCCGTGCACAATGCATACCCAAGAGATGTGAATTTCTCACACTACATTGGAAGATGCTATAAGTTTGGCAGCAATAAAAGTGTCGTAACTTAATAAACATCTAAGGAAGTACAAACTTTTGCTTCTAAATACTCCAATTACTTCGCTTAGTTAATTGAGCGTTCTTCAATTCCTATTAATTATTTCCGTATATCAACTTCCCGCCTAAATTAAAACATAAACTTATAAACAATGCAGACATTTTAAATTGTATTTTTACTCCGATCAGCGATCGATAATTACGTAATTGATCGTGGAGGCTGTTAGCTAACCGCTATCCATTGCCCGAATTCCCAAAATAAATACTCAAACAAAATAAAGCCAATTAACGTGTTTGCGTTTCAAAACACTCGCAATAATTGGTGCTAAAATTTTAAATTCAGAATTTATCGTTACGTGTTACCTCGTTAAATTAGCAATTATTCAAGTCCAATTGTGCTGTTGTGCCGGGAGCTTCAATTTATTGACTTTTTGAGTGATCATCAAGTAATATATGTTTGCGCATTACTAAATTGACGGGAATTTTAAGGAAATTATTTCTTTACGAGCATATACGCACCTTGGAATTTTAAAACTGCGCTGGCTCTGCCTATGGTAGGAGGCCAAAGATTTTAGAAGGTGTAATAGGCACCATAACTATTTCTCGGAAATATTCTTGGTGATTGATAAGTAGCAAACCAAGAACCTACTTTGTTATTTTAAATATAGCATCCTGTATTTCATTTGTTCATCTAAATATGCATAATAGACATATACAGATATTTTTACGACCTTCAAAAAACTAGGTATGTAAATGAACTTTAACATTTTAGGAGGGTTTACCAGCTGAGGATTGGGATTTGTTTAGAAAGTATGTTATAACGCATTCGAAATATACAGGGAATTTAGTGGTGGATACCAAACATTGCCAACACCAATCGTAACTTTTTTAAATAGCACCATATATTTTTTCTGTATCCGCCATATAGGAAACTTATATCTCTCTTCTTTATTGTTGCCGTGGTAACTAGGCAATAATAACACCAGCCCGCAATATCCAAATGTAGAACTTGCGTTTGACTTTAAACATCTCTCTTGCTTTCAACATCAAGCATATGGATTACTATACAAAACGTTAGTGCTATAAATAGAGTGGATACAGAGCAAATGTGTGCATAATAGTGCTATTTAAAACCAACAGCTATTTGTTTGAAGTTGGCAAACTTTAGAGTTCAACATTGGATTGCCCGAATGCTTCAAGAGCGTTTTAATTTGATCTCGAATATTTTGAGAGAAGAAAGATATATCTACTGTGATACTATTCCCAGCATCCAGGCTGCGACTAGCGTCAGGTCTTGCGACTCCGACGTGTCCACTCGCTCAATGCTAACTTGCCTATTGAGGCGGGGAACTCAGATTTCGACGTGGAACTTCCTTTCCTGACCTGCTATCTTTGGAGTGTGGTTGTAAGGGCCCAGCCAGCGACCGTACTGGTAAAACGGGACAATAACTTCTTTTGTATTCAATTTTTTCATTTCCCAAACCATCCAAATTAATGTAAAATCTTCCTAAGACAATTATCAGAGAAATTTTAACTGTAATCTTATAAATTAATTATTGCTCGTTTTACAATCATCGAATTTCTCAGTAAAATTTATCGTTATACAGTTGTTTGTGGTGTAAAACGTCCTAAAGCAATCGCTATCGCGGTTAATTAAGGAGTGAGGTGACGCTAACTTTAAGTTCTGAGTTTGAATCTATCTGCCATTGAGGTAGCTTATGCTGGTTGTAATTTCAATTTCAATGTGTTAATAACAAGAATTCTATTCGCTCTTCGAAGTTTGTCAGGTTTAGTGTTCAGAAATAACCGATTTTCAGAAAGGAACGCATAAAGATAGCGTTTATGTCATCTTTGAATCAGGTTAGTTTCGCTTTGAATTTTAATCCTGTTTTTTAAATTCTTTTATCTCTTCCAATTAAAATTAAAATTAATTTGCCTAAAGAGACACTCCCCGATTCTCAATCATAAATTTCTAAATTTTCTCAATTATTTCCCCTCGTCAAATATTATGCGATTGAGGACGAAACAGAGATAAACAAATAAAATACAATTTATAATGATTTATTTCTGGTAAGAGAAACCAAAAACGTAATAGCTTGCTTGATTCGCTACTTATCAATCGTCCTGTATGAGCGGAAATATTTTTAAAAGATACTCTAAGATATCTATTATATTATTGTGAAAACTTCATACTATTTACACAATTTTATGACTCTAGATCCTGTGCACTTCGATTGAAAGTAATTTTAGGGAGCGTTATTGCATTAATTGTAGTTATTATTCCTTGAGGGTCAAAAAAGCGCTATCCTAAACGAATCTCATTATAACCGTTTACGTTTTACTACATCTTCTAGTTAACTCACAATATAACTACCACAACTAAATAAATTACTTGTTTAGAATTCCATGTCTTATTAGTTCAGTTTCTGGTAATTTGTCGATGACTTAGCGTAGCGATAGCTGCCTAATTAATCTTCTAATATTCAAAGGAAGTATGGTTAACTGGATTATATGAGAAACTAAAATAAACAAGTCTAGTGTGGGTTCTCAATTTGGAGGGTCTTACATAATTTGGTAAAAGTGCCTACATAGCTGGCTCGAAATAATATTTTGCTAGGGTTAGGATGTTTAAATTGCGCTACAAACTAAGTTTATTAAGGCCTAGGCATGTAAGCGCAAAAGGGATGCTAGAAGTACACAAGCATGTTTGAAGAAATTATTTTATATTATTTGTGCTAATGACTTTACTTGTTTAGGTCTATATTCGTTGCGGCGATATACATGCAAACGGCGAAGATTAATTTTATTTGAGTAATCGACACGCAGTGGTATTTAATGTTTGGTTTAAATTAAATTCAAACTTCCAAGTCTCTCTAATCTAAAATTACTTCTTTGAACAACGCATTTTTGTAAAAAATCGAAACTTACTACTTCTTTAAATCTATACTTTTTCAAAATATGAAAAGTAGCTCAATATCTTATATATACTTCTTCATCTATTCCTAGATAAATTTTAAATTAGCCCGAATTTGTGACAATAAACTCATCTTTAATTAATTTTACATTGCCTTCTGTACGATCAAGTAATGGTCTAACCAACCCTCGACAAAGTTTATTCTTATGTTTCAATGCATAATAAATCCTAGGTACTTTATTTAAATTTCATAATACTGTTTCGCCGTATGATAGAGCGACAAGACGCCACCTAAGAATTTCACAAAAAAATAATTTAATAAATACTTATGCAAAATATACGAAATTACTTAACATTGTATTCATAGTATGTAGGATACAAAAATAGTCGAAATCATTAACTAGCTATTAAAATAAAACCCTTCCATCTGTAATTGTCCATCCAACATCAATTTGTGATTTTAGCTACCCTCTGTAACCCTTTCAATTGATCAATATCAAATTAAAAGGTATACGTCAAGGAATTGAAGGTCGCAAAACTGACTAATTTATTGGCGTGTGTAAAACCTCTCTCACGCGTTCTGAAAGTTTTGAATAACGGTGTATATTCACAACTGTTATTTCTATTCGTTGCAATATTTAATTTTTCCTTTTTTATTGCGAGCGATATTTGCGCGTATATTCAGCGAATGAGCATTTCGCTGCTTGTGTGTTCATTCAACTAAAAATATGTTCATTCTACACCTTCGCGAGTATATCCGCCTATTTTGCAACTTAACAGAACCCACTAGCTTCGGTGCAATTATTTTTGTTAAATCAACCCAATATTTGTGTTGGTTGTGCTTGAAAACGTATTACTTTTAGATCAAGCACAAAATTCGCTCTACACAACAAACAGATATAGAGTTCCATAAAGACATCCTTCTTTATTTACGGCAACACACATTCAGCTTTGTACAATCGGCGTCTGCATCTATTTTAGTTTCCGCTTTCAAGAATACTTATTTCCTTACACACGTCTTTATTTTCGATTCTACGCATCCATTTTTATTTACTTTCTACCAACATTCTAATGTAAAGTTAACAAACAATTTTTTTTTCTTAATGTACTGAATATTACCGAAATATGCATGCGAATGTTGGAATACTATGGCAAGAAGTGTTTAAGCATCGGAAACGTATATCGATGTATTGAGCAGTTTAGATCGGGCCGAAGAAGCATTACCGATTTTCATCGGCTAGATCAATTCTCGACGGACGTGCTGCGGAATCCCATAAATGACTTTAATTATGATAATTGCTTTTTTCAAACTTTCGTCTTCCTTTCTGCTTTTACCTCATAGGCTAAACAGTTGCCCGAACTGAAGGAGCAGCAGCCCAACGTTGAGTAACATCCCGATCAAGCAAGGAAAGGAACCTAACTCTCCCTCGACAGTAACACCATATTGCCCATATACAATTGTAAAGGGCAAGGTTCATTACTTGTTACTTATTATTTAAGAAGTCAAACCTCATACGACTAGTGTTGATAAGAGTAATGCCAACGGCAAGGTCATTTACAACGGTTCGATTTCCCTATGAATTTCTGTTAGATAGTACAATATACACGATTTGCAACGGAAATACACGAGGGAATCCAATCGTTGCAATGCAGCTATGTAGCTACCGTGCACTAGTCGTTGCTCCAATGAGAGCGGATTTAATCCATAAATACTCTCCCTACTACTTGTCACTGTTTAAACTCGTATATTTCGTTTTCAACCTCTGAAAAGCTCAAATTATTTCAAAACCCAGCTAATAGATGTTCTCTTCTCACATGTCGGATCAAACAATGTAGTCTTGTGCGGTGGCGAAGAAATTGATGTCACAAAATAAAACTGTAGACATCTCAAAAAGAAAACAGTATCGCCCCTAGATATGCTTGATTTTAGACTTTGGAAAACTTTATTAGAACTTTTTCTCATACACTGATCTTTATGAATTACAGCGGACATTTATATCAGAGAAATAATATTATTAAGCCGCAATTGTTAACTCACACCGAGATTTTTTGACGTCTTTAAATACTCATAGTATAAGAGTGCATGTGGGGATGAAAAACCTGGATCCTGTAAAAACGCGCTAGTTTTGTTGGGTAAGCAACCTGCTACTGTGCGTTGTTCGTGGTGAAAGTAATGTCTGTGAGTTCAATACTTTTATACCATGTCGCATGGTAGACAATGGAAGTCGTCGGTCTACAAATAAGAAGGATTAGCTAGGATAATGTGCTAAATTCTGTTAAAAGGAAACAGCTTATTAAAGAAAATAGTAAACTACATTAAAAAAAATGCATACTTTTATGCCAGCATAAATGGCCATAAAAGCCATATAGAAAGAAAGAAATATTTTACTTAAAAGTGTTTGATGTTACTAATAAACATCAAATTCTGCTCAATTAGCAAATTAATTGATGCAGGTATGCAGGACTATCGAAACACTTACATTCCATGTTGTTTTTAAGTTTCTGAGGATGATTTAACGTGGGAGAGTGTAATAATGAAGACAATTTTGCAGCAGCGTAGGAGGTTTGATAGGTAAATCGTTAATTAATGAAATGTAAACGAGTGATGCTTTCATCTCATGGATTTAACTTCCTCGCATTTCATTTCAAACTAACATTACTGGTTGGAAGGTACGGTCGTTCATTCGCATATAAGGAAAAAAAAGACATTTTGCAAATTATCTGCACTTGTATATCCAATGCCAAATTGAACGTGTTTTTTCCGGACTCTCTCTTAATTAAAGTCGAAAATCATCCCCATTAACAGTTCGTTGTGCGCCAACCAAAGCCTACTCACTGCCTGTACATTTATTTATAACATGCAGCATAGTTGTGGTAATAAAAGTGGAGCGCGAAGAATTTCCTTCTAGACGGAGAAGTAGAAGGATCAAAATGTTTATAATTATGCGAAAACTGCATGTTGTACCTACAATAAAATCGGTTATTCTAATTGGAATTAATATTTAACAATATGATTAGAAGAAATCTAAAAGGAGCGACTCTGACATTATTTTAAATTTAAACCACTGAAACATCAATACAAGATTTGATAAAAACACTTCGTCAATTTCAAATTATTATTAGCCAATAAATAGAGTTTAATAAACCTGCTATATTTAACAAAAATCCCAGATAACACGTTAAATGGAATTAATTTAAAGGCCCAAACGTTCAGAGGGGTTGTTTCAATGGACGCGCAATTTAAACACCGACTAGGAACTATTTTATTTATTGAGATGGAAAATTAAAATTTAAATTCCAGTAATGTCTGCGTTGATATGCATAGCGCACTGCTGTATTGTTTGAAAACTGTTCCTATTTTTTGTTGTGAAAGGGTTTACAGTGACTGGTTTTAGTAAAATCACCAAATTTCGAATTTTGAGTATCTGGCCACAGATGTCACAATTGGATCATATGCAATGTGACAAAAAATACGCACACACGTAGCTGCTATTTAAAAACTCCAGCGTTTGCTTTCGGGGAGAATTTTAAAAAGCCAGTAAATTTGCAGTTTTTTTTTTCATTTTGCTAACTGGATTGAACTCTCGCTCTTTTACTGCCTTCACTTTTATTTGTTTATGTAAACTAATTATTTTTGATATTTTCTGAATAAGAGGGCTTCTCAAAGAATAAAGGTGGGTTCCCCTTGTATAAAGATTGATTTGTCATTAATTTCTATGAGAAATCGATCGATTCGCTTTTAAGGTACAAAAACTGAATAAGACAATAATTTTAAAATTATTATATTATTTTTTTTAATACGCGTTTATTAATTTCAAAAGTAGTGTACATTCACAAAATGTAATTTGATTCCTAATACTTGCATAAAAGAATATACTGCATCGATATTTAACAAAATTGTCGGAGGGCCAATCAAGTTAAGTGGATTACGTTACCTTTTCTGTGCATTTGTGTCACAATATCATGTACTCCTGGAATCGCATAATGGGCAATTATTACACCTTCAAAACATGGCTCGAGTCGAACAGAGAATAGAGCGTTTTGTGGAGCGGTAAGCGCAGCGTTCATGGTATGGTATTCGCCCTGACCACGAGCCATGCACGTGTAAGACAAACCAATTTGTGTTTGGAGTCGGCGATGCGAAGGTTTGTTGAATTCAATGTTAGATGAGACTCTATTTTACTTAATATGTAATTAAGGGTTGACACTGTCATTTTACTTCTACCCAATGTTAACATTTTATAAAGTATATGGAATTCTCCAAATTTCTCTTTCTCTGACTTTTAACACTTGAACCATTTCTTGTCTGCTTTTAGAAAAGAATTCTCTTGTAAAACGATATCGACAGGGGATTCTGTTTGTAAACTTTTAAACTTTGTCGCTAAACTGGGGATGTATAAATACTTAGAAGAAAACCCGCCAAGCGTCGACGCCACGCAAAACGCCCTACTTTATCACTAAACGCTTAAGGAAGGCACTGCCAGACTTCCACACTACAGTTTTACTCAAGTTACATACTGGGGTTTTTATTGCACCACATTACACTGTATGGTGGAGGTTCGTCGATTTATTTTCCTATCTTAATATAAATAATAGAAAATTAGTGAGTTTATAAGTAAATCGTCACTTATCTGTGCAGACGATTCCATTATCAAAGCTTACCTAAATGCATGAACTAATGTATCCTCCCTTAGGGTTGGACACAGATAGATATTGGTTATTCGTCAACGAAAACTGAGTGATCTGTTTGTACAGCGAAGTCACTTTCATTGGACAGGGAGTTCTACCCCAAATTTGGCCGGCTCTTGAGTAAGTGAACATCTTTGAGTATAGGCGTGTTGTCTTCTACAATATTGTCTCATTAATTTATTACAAATTATTCGCGTCACGGGTAATACAACTATTGGCAACTTGTAAAGACATTGGCTACAATTTTAGAAATTATTCCAACATATTTTTCTGAGTACTACACTAATTGATCCAATTTATTTGTTATACAAGGAATTGACTATGTACTGAATGCTACTATGTATGTAATGTAATATATGCGGAGGGAGTGGAAAATATAGAGAAAGCGACTCTCAACACTCTCGTGTGCGAAATACGTTTTCATAAAAAAAAAGACTCTGAAATGAAGCCATCCGCGCAACCTGAGAACCAGACAGTAAGGGAATTGAAATCTATATTAAAACATAAATCATCAAAGCGGAAAATCATGCAGATTCTGCGAACATTATTTATATAAATATATGTATCGCAGTAAATCGATTCAACAAGAACAATATCAATATTGGTTCACCTATGGGACATCTTTTTTCCATTATAGAGGTTCTAGTAATGCATACGTAATGTTCCCGTAACGACGAATATTCGCTATGTATTTCGAAGGAATTCGCTAGAGACGACAGTGCACTCTGTGAACGCCTTCGGCAAGCTGTGCAACGAAAGAACGATCTCCTAGATGATTATTCATGTGGTCCATCGCCATTATATATCACGTGCGATGGGACAAGTTTTAAAATATCGCCGACGTTAGATTTTGAATTTTATAATGAATAACTCAGTGTGAAATATTGAAAAATGACCTGCCTCGAACCCGGGCGACGCAAGCAATTGGTAGGTTATTTATTGAAGAGTAATTAGCTTTTACGGTCGAGTTTGATAAGTTGAAATTAATGTGATCGTTTCGAAAAGCTTACAATCGAAACTGTTTTTATAAAAGCGTGCGGACGTGGTTAAAAGGGTACTAAATATTTTGTATGAAATACTTCCTAGAGTAATTGATTAAAGGAGGTGACATGTTTCACTTCTGCAATCAAAAGAAGTCATAATTCTAAAAGCTGAACAAGGCCGATATGCGATGGATGTCTCGTATTTAACCGCTGTTGTTTCTTTTGAAAATTTTTCCTCTTTCATTATGCAACACATGCACTTGCACAAACTTTTAAAGATCAAATACAATTACATCAATAATTTTTGTTTAAATAATAATATAATTGTGATAATAATTAGCGTACTTACCTACATTGCATATGGATCAATTCTTACTGGAATGGGTTTAGCATTTTTGCCAGCAATTGAGAAACTTGGCTTTTACTGCGAATACAGTAAGAACATCATCTACTGTGAGATGGTGACCGTTCGAATCTCGGCTAGAAACAATGGTAGTGTTTCTAGTTGTTCGAAGGTACACCAAATCAACTAGAAAGTCGAGTCATCAATCGATCATTGGGAGATAAGTAACTGACTAACACTATGGAGCACCATGCAGTACCTACACCAAAAGCGTACGGGATAATCATAAACAATTTAGATATTTCCTTCTTCAAGTGTTATTGCTATTGTTGCAAGAAGAGAGTATGCACAGTGTTGTACATTGAACGTTGCAAATCTCCAGAAGCTTTCGACAGGTTAGAATAGATGTAGTGTACCTCATATGAGAAGTCCAACAGGAGTAACCTCCTTGATTCTCTGACAGAGGATGACCTTCCATTGGTAAGATCCAGTTAGTGACAGTATTTTAATAGCTTAGGCCGCACAACAGCGTAAAAATACGATCTATGGTAGAAATAAAAGAAATACATAAAGTGTAAAAAAGATGAAATAACACATACTAAACAGCGTTTATGTACATGTAACGTAACGGATTAAAGGGACCACGTTGTGTTTCGCGATAATAGTAACTGTAGAACGCTCATATGATCAAAATGTGTTAATTTTGTATGGTCAAATTCCGTAGTAGGTACAGGTAAAATGTGCGCCGAGCGCTATTTTAAATAAATCTGAGGAATCCGTAACCAGAGTACATACTAAAACCAAAACATTATAGAATTCCAAAGTGCGCAAGTACAATTATTTTCCGGAACATAAACAAAATTTCGCCCAATTCACAAACTTAAATGCCCTTAGAATTTATAGAACTCTATATATGACTTCTGTGGTAACCGCGCTATAATATTTGAAAATAAATTGTGCTTGCTTTAGTGTATGCTCGCGTGTTATGAATAGATTATGCAAAGCGATTTTGAATTTATGTCTGCATAAATTGTTTGAACAATGTAACTCAGCTGGGAAGGTTGTGAGTACATTTAGATAAAAATTCTACGAGTTTGACTGGCAAACACTAAAACTACATTTTACTATCGCCAAGATTTCTGACCTGTACTATTTATGTAAATTATTTAATTCGCCCGTATTTATATGCATAGGTTCGCATGCGGAGGCTGTCCCAACCTTCCAAAACTGTAAAATTGCTTCCACAGTGTAAATGTAAGAGATCATATAATAGATATCGTAAGGTATATTTTAAAAATATTTTGGTATATACAGGTTGTTGATAAGTAGCGAATTAGACACTTACTTTAATATTTAAAATAAAACAACCTTTATATTATGAAGGTCTTACTTTGTCCATCTAAAAATAAACCAATGTAGTATGGTTGAACATAATTTTGTCCTACATCGTCTAAATATACCCTAGAAACAGTTGGTTGGCTGACGGTTGGCAATCAGTTGGTACAACGTCGTACGATCGGCGCAATATCCGTCAGTCGGTAGAGTGTACTTTTCTAATGTTGCGCATCTATTGGCTCTAGGTCAGCAAAATCACTTAAACGTTGGCCGACAATCGGGAAATGATAATCAAGCTACGCTTGACAGTAAACACTTGAGTGACATAAGCAAGTCGATGTGGAACCAATTCAGTCGGTGCATCGTCGGTTGAAGATCAGTTGTCAAGCGTTGTAAACGTGACGTCACAGTCAGCAGACAGCAGTGAGCCAATTTTCAGGGAATGCTCGTTAGAGGCCGGTGCACGACAGAAGTAGATAGTTCGCCCAAAGATCAGGTAACTATGCGAGCCAATGTTCGGCCAAAAGTGTAAAATGTTCATACTTTCACGTAATGCGGACATCGCTGTTAGTGTATAGGTGATTGGGAGCCAACGTTGTGCCAATCGTTTGTGCTACTAGTGCACATTTCTTTAAGTGATTTACCCTAGATTTTTATGAGCTTAAATTGCATACTTGGCTCTATCTACACATAGTATCGTAACGCTATGGAAGTTCAATACACCAAATTTTGTCAAATTTAAACATTAGAAACGTCAGTTTTTAAATACCACCATGTATTTTCTCCGTATTTACCGTATTTGTAACTCGAACATCCTTATCCCATTTAAAATAAAATTATTGTCTGGCCCGATTTCAATTATCCTACATATGCGAAGATATTTTTGGAAGATACCCTGTGATGTCTGTTATTATTAAAATTTAGCTTCATGCTGTTTGCGTAGTAGTAAGTGGCGGTGATTGTTGACGTAAACGGGAGGACGCAGACAGCAATTCGACTCCCTCGTTTATTTTCTTTGCATATTGTGTACATTATATCATCCAACGAAAATACATTAGGTAATAGAATCGTTGTCCGCACCCCTTCGATTACGTCACCACCCACCGTCACTGATAATAATAATTTTGTGAGCCTAGCTGCGGGTAGTATTTGTTGCCGCATCCATAGTATTACATTGTCTGAAAATCATAGAGAAAAGGTAGTTTTCTTACATATTGCTAATTTTCTGTCCTATCGTCTTGACATACATATATATATATATACATGTTCAGTATTGGTTATGGCATGCCGCGCTTTCTCTACAAATTTTACTCTCTCCGTTCTATAATGTACTATAAAACACATGTCTTGATAAGAATTATTGATGATTGTTATAGGCTTTGATGTAAAATTATTGAACCAAATTTTAAAATAGCTGCTAAATGATATTCTAGGAATTATATCCTTCTTCAACAAAGCGTACATCTAACACTGACCTTTTAGCTGGTCATTTCATATTTATTATTACATCCGTTACGCCACACCAAAAATTTATGGTAAATCGATGTTAAAAGTTCTGTATAAACCTGGCATGAGGGCATTCGTCCGACCACCTGTGTTCATTGTGATATTTATTTATACCACCACGACTGAATTGAGGTTCGTCTCTGAATAAGATGTATTTATTTACTCTCGGATTTTGTCAAATCCATTCACGAAATTCAAATCTTGAGACGTGATCTTCAAATTGTTGAGCTAGTTGAATATGAAAAGCCTTTAAACCATTTCTCTTAAACGTATTACGGACAACTTTCTGTAGTAACCTGAGTTGATTTGCAATCCTCCTCGTGGCTTTACTCGGGTTCTCTTTGGTAATGTGGAAAATAATTTATTCATTCCGTGAATCGAGTTTTCTGTTCGATTTGAAAAATGACATCAATATTCGCCAAATTCCCGAAATACACCTACTTTGCATGAACTTAAGGTATACTCTATAAAGGGAGGTATTATCAGCCCGGAAAGTAAGTATAGAATACATACTCGCTAATTTGAAATATTTGAAATAACTGAAAATAAAGCGTTCATGTTGTATACATTTGCTACTTAATAATTGTGGACATTTGAAAACACGTGATTCAATTGCCCTTCACTTAATGATTTTGCAGTTATTTTTACCATTTTGCGGGCATTATTTAAAGAACGATGTAGCAATACCTCCCTCTATAGAGTATACCTTACATAAACTATAAACTAATATCAACTCTACATATTCCCTATGAGTGAATATTGCAGGCGTTTTGGTAGCAAAATACTTAAGAAATTAAAAGTCATTCAAAATTTAAAACAAATATTGAAAATATTTTGGTTATGGAAACCATTCAAAAGAAATCTAAAAACACTTACAAAAAAAGAAGAAAATTAAATGAACCCAAGGAGATAGAAAAAGGAGTAGAAGGGGTACTTTACACCAGAGCGATCTAGAAAACCACTTAGAGAGAACGAAAGCAGTACTTAAGGAAGGAATTTAATACACGCACATATACCACACTAACAATTGTAAGCAGTTTTTCAAAATTGTTTGCAAGTAGTTTACTGAGAATAAAAGGACTTTCATCGAAATATCTCAATACATTTAAACTTAGATAGATGTATAGGAGGTATAGATTTAATATAATTGTAAAACATGCTCGACAATCTTTGCATGATATTCTATAAGGCAACATATTTGTTTCAATAAAACGCGATTGCTCTCGTTAAGCACAAAACGTAAAAGAAGAAATGACAGGTTCGCCATTTAAATATTCTTAGAATTCAATAATGTCCACGCCTCCGATTGCAATTATTTCAGAGCACTCGTTAGAAACAAAAACTTCCTTAAATATTTAAAAAAAGGTGCTCGAATTTAATTAGTGAAAAAAGAAGAATTAATGAATTGTTTCGGGATCTTGTTACGAGTTCGAGCACTTGCGAAAATAACAAGACCCGCAATTTAAATTACTGAAGCGCCAGCAAATTATACGGTCCGTAGGATTTAAATTAAGAGTTTTTCGTAACTTGCTACGGTTTATGTTCGAATAAATTACATCATTAAAATTTTTATCATGGAAAGTAGTAGATATAGAAAGTAATTATACGAACTATGTGACACAGGCTCCCAGTTAAGCATGCATAACATTGAGATGTGATGAGTTTAGAAAACAATTGAACGCTTTACCATCCTTTATGATGAGGCAAGGGAGGAGAAGTGGAGCACTTTACACGCATCATATTCACTAAAAACGTTTCTGAGCGTTCGGGCCATTATAGCACAGAAGAAATACAAGTAACCCCAAACAAACGAAACTAAATTTATTTGAATCAAGGAATTTAGAAATAACACTAAGTTACCCGGAAACTACTCTAATAACGGAAACAATAAAATCACTGTTGGCCAGTGTAATGATAGCAAGGACTGTGACGTATGGTAAATTATACTAAAGTACCGGCGCACTCCGTACTGCACAAGTTATTTGATTAATCAGAGGGCGGCTGTTTCGACGATTCATGGATCCTCATTGTTACCCGGACAACCGAATACCTTAGGGCTGCTTGCTACACTTATCAACTTTAGAAAAGGCATTATAAGCTGCAACATTTTTTTGGAATCTGGATTTGTTATTGATTGATTTGTGTTGGTTGAATTCATTACCTTGAAGGCAAAACATGTAAGTTTATTATTTTGCCTAATACCATAGTGGAGCACAAAATTTTCTGAAAATTAAATTTTGGATGAAGTAATGAACAAAAGTGATACAATGAGAAAAACTGCTTTTAAGATACCGAATTAGAAATTTAGAAATAAACAATTGTAAGTAAATAAATAAATAGTAAACTCACAGTTTTATGTAAATAGAAGGAAATTTATGTACTCTTCTTTTAAGTTACATTAAGTTCAGTACAACATAATTAATGGAAAATTACTTATAATTCGAGAGTATATTAAATAATAATAGAAAAAAACAATATAGTGAAAAAAATAATGGAATAATAAAAGTCCACCTCTAAATATTTCCACCAGGTCACTGAGAAAGACTATATAATTAGCCGTTTCAAAAAATTGTAAAATATTTATAAAATGAGTAAAACACTGCTGATTAATGTATTAATGGTATCTAATGCAATAAAGTGGAATAACATGATTTGAAACCCTTTTTGAAAATTGTTTAAAGTATTCAAAAAAATCGGCCGATTCTGTAAGCTTTGTATATTCCAAAATGACATGATTAGTACCTCCATATTCGGAGCCGCAAAAAATGCATTTAATACTATGAGAAATGTGGATTTTATGAAAATGAATAGGAATTTCTCCATGATTAAAGGCTACTCCTGGAATCTGTGATATCAATTTTCCTTTAATAGTAATTGATGGGGCTTTTCTTATACACATAATTTAATGGTTTTCCCAATCTTTATGAAATTCACTTTAAATTTATCTAAGAAGTTACAATGTGGTAGTAAGACACCTTCTAAAGTATCCTTGTTACTGTATGCCACTTTTTTGCTAATCTAACCACCTCTTCATTAAAAGGAATGTTAAAACGTCCTTTTATCCAAATTCAGTTTATAGTTTTATCAGGTTGTCTCAGAGTAAAGTCTAACTACAGCATTTGTGTGATAAGCGGGGATGACGGGAAATAGAGATGTTGAAAACTATTGGGCGCATTTGTAGAGTCATTGAAGAGAGCGTAATTGTCATGATCTATGGGAAATATGGTTTCAGCATTTTTGATTGCTGTTGCCTCCTCAGTAAAAACAGTGGTTTGTTTCAGCAGCGCACGCCTTTCGTGGTATTGCATTTCCGGAATAAGAGCGTCTACGTTACCTTTAACTACATCTTGGAATATATGAGTGTCTTGAAAGAACTACTCAGCAGATTTATAATACACTAATTCGTTCAAATGAATGTCCCCCGAAAATTTTGGAAATATCAAACCAGTATGATTTAAAGGGGGTAGCATATACTCCAAAAGAGCTGTAAAAGGGGGCAATATTCTTTTGAACCAATATTTATAGATTAGATTGTATGGACTTCATTTATAGCATTTAGAGGTGATCTCGACCTTCTCAAGTTTGTGCTAAATAGGAATTGTTTGTCTAGACATAGATTCTTTATGTTGTGTAACTCCCTCCTCCATATAGTTTTATTAAGTAGTAAACAGAATTGTAAAATAGATCCCAATTACTAAGCATTGCGACGTAGTTGATCTTGACTTGGCTCCTATTTAAACAACTTCTTTTTTATAAAGCTGCTCTTATCTTATTTGTCAATTGAAGGATTCAATTTTTTAGATAACGTACAATAACTGCCCAAATCAATTAACTTTTATTTTAAAAAATGAGAATTAATACCATTACCAAACATTTCGTATAATTCCCACTTTCCTTTCATCTCAATTCTTTTTTAGTGATTTTTCCTCAGCAAGTATTTTTAATCTGCATATTTTTAAATCTCCAAGCGCAGGATGCAGATATATAACAATCACGCCTGCAATGATGTGTACATTCAGTTTATGTATACAACAGACTGTACAAAGCTAATTGGTACATATTAATTACTAGTTCATTCGTTGATAAGGAATTGTGGTGTGAGAAAGTTGTGAATAGAGTTACTCTTTCTAACAACAATAGACTTTTCCACTATCAATGAATACCATTATTAGTGCAACTATATTCAGTTGCGATAGAATACTTTAAATTAGTTAGAATATATAGAAATATAGAATATAACAAAAAATTTGGGTTACATATTCTGTTAAATAGCGCCCAAGTATTATATTATGATATGTGTGTGTATGGAAGTATAGCTGAAAGGAATAATTGTGATATTTCCTTTACTTTGATGTTACATCTCATCTCGGCGGAACACAGTGAAACCACAAACCTATTATACGAACAATGTAAGATGTAACAAAGGTGGTAGGTGGTGTAGTCCATTTTTCTGCGTTTATACAAGCCTAATATCTTCATTCATCCATGCAGCGACCTCGGTTCCAGACAAAGAGCTAAAGTCTGTCACTTGTCATGTGTTGTTTTGTAAACGAGCAAGAGTTTTATTCGTGATCTACTAGGACAGAGCAAAGGAAAAAGGTCAACTCAAGCTATTTTCGTTTTCCAGCAGTGGTTTATACAGGATCATTCACAATGACCTTGTGTTCAACATATTTACGGAAATAATGATATCGGTTTGAAATTTTAATAAGCGCTAAAGATTTGTTTTTGAAAAGTTAATGGCGATCTGCCTTAAATCGGAAACGGCTATGAGCTATCGGATTCGAAATGGAATTTCTACTGTCAACTAAAAATCAAAAACACGTAACTAGGCAAAGTAATTTTTAAATGGGAACTCATATTTCTAATATCATCATATCTTTCATTTCTGGGTTGTTAAGAAAGCAACAATCTCAAGTCACCATTCGCATATTGGGAAATAATAAACTGAGTTTCTCTCTTTACAGCAAGGTTGTGATAATAACAAAGACGTTGAGCACTTTACGCACACCATTTTCGCACAAAAAGACCCCTTTTGCTATAATAATCAAAGCTTATCTGCCACCTTATATAATAGCATTGATGCTTATTTAAGGCCATAAGTGAACGCTGGTAAGATATCAAGAAAACTGATTTACATATAAAAAACAAATATATCAAATAAACGATATTGGTCCTTGAATGGAGGATGCGAGCAAATTTTTAGAGAAATGTTTTGGATTTTAAATAGGGAAGTTTACATTCATTGTGTTGTGAAGTTAAGCTTTTTCTTCTTTATTCTTCTAAATTACACCCCTTTCAGTACCCTCTTAATATGAATTGCTAGTTTACCACTTCAAGGACATTCTTAAAAAAACTATTGTCTATATTTACGCGAGGGAGCCGATGTCTCTGAAATGGAGATTAAAAATGAAATGGAAATTGCAAGTTAAAGAATTAAAAAATTAGAAATTAGAATATTGAGTAATCAATGCCAAATAAAACTTACCGTATATTATAATTGTCCATCAAAATCTCTTAATTTTGTACTATTTTAACTGTGGTTTTTACGTCTATGTCATAATCGAGGAGTGATAGAATAGACAGTTCTTATGATAAGTACCACATATGGTAAATAACCTTGTTTAAAGCTGCTCTTGAGAGCGTGGAACCAGAAGGGCATAATATCTCAGTGTTAGCCTTTGTAATTCACGTTCTTGTTTTGTGTTCGCGTTTAATTTGGCACAGGTTAGAATACTTCGATCTCAGCAGGGCTCCTTAATGACCGTGCATACGTGTCACAAACTTTTAAATACTTCCACATTTACTTTGTGCGAAGATACCTCCTAAAATGCCCGACCTGGGTATGAAAGAAGCAGCATAGACCCACAATATATTTTCAATATAGTCCCCGCTGACGTTGATGCACTTATTATAACGCTTCAACAATAACACCGATACCCTTAAAAAGATACTCCTCTCCTCATATCTAGATTATGCAGAGGGTCGGGTCTCTGGCCAATTTCCCACGTTTTTTCTCCCGAATATTTTGTGGTAGTTTGTGCTGGGGTGCTTCATAATTTGTCCAGTTCACTGCAATACTATTTTTTTAATTGCCGGCTGACAAACGCTGAATTCTCTTGCTCGGTGCTTCTCCCTTTTGCCTCCATTTCATGTACTCGCTTTTGGGCAAAAGATCCTTGTAGAGAAATATAGATTCATCCCTTGTGGCAATTGTCTTCGGCACGTTAACAGGAATTTCTCCACGAAGTTGGTCTTTGATGCTATGATGAGAAAAACCTTTTCGAGAAAAAATTTGGTAATAGCGTTAGTCTCAATTTTCGTGATTTTTGACATCGTGATAGTTATAGCAAAGCTAACTGACAAAATCAATTTCGGTATTTTCTAAGGCTAATAAGATTGTCAGTAAAATTTTGACTTGCTGGCTTACATTGTATTTTACATATAAGTTATATAATTCTCCTTGTCTGTGCGTTATACGATCTATCAAATACACGTCATGCTAAATCATGTGTACATTACCCAAGGTCGTAAAAATACAAATTTAATCTAAATGTCAGCGAAATTGGCTATAAACCGTTACTACCAATATTTTCCGTATGGCTAGAAATATATACTCTAAACGTTATCGGCGTTGTCCACACGATTGGCTTGCTGATTTGAATTATTCAAGTTAACGACAAATGATTCGTTAAATTAATACCCGTCGACGTAGTGAATTGCGTGCGAAACGTTTTCATTTAAAATTCAGTGGATGTTACGCGCACCCGAACTCACCTAAACTCCTGTGACATCGGTGTAAAACCACTTTGCAGTTGCTGCGTGGATATCTTGACAATAATGTTCCGCAACTTTATTGCAATGACCGGGTATTTCTCCTCCTATAATTGTAAGGGAAAATATTTTATGCTGGGTTACGAGGACCGGAGCTGCTGCGAACCTTAATACCCTTCTTTAGTTTGTCTTGATCACGCAGCGTGTACCAGAGAATTATTGCGCAATAAAACCAAAAATTAAATTGAATTTCACCTGGATTCAAGTACCGTTAGTGTATTATTATCTATTTATTTTCACAGATAGTGAACACGTTTCTCGTGTAGAAATTTATTCAGTTTTTTTTTTTCCAAAGAAAATAGTTATAAGTAAAAACTACGAGCATGCTGTGCTCCATATCGACAGCTTTGGATAATGTCAGCAATAATACAGGAATGTATTCGGATACTGAATATACTCGGAGGAAAGAATATATTAAAACTGGCATGGCTCCCCTCACATATAAACATACCGAGTAATGAAAACACGGAGCGACTAGCAAAGGGTAGTACCAAGCCCTCTTTTAGAATCCTTTTCGAAATAGCTAAGCCGGAGATTAAAAGACAGCTACGTCAATGGTATGGAAAGTATTGGAGAAAAATAACCGGGAAACGTGCATTGTATTGTTGGATCAAACTAGTTTTGTTATTACCTGAAGCACTTTTAAAGCAAATGGCACCACAGTAATTCTAATTGCTGTGATGGTTGTTTCAGAAAACTACTTTGAACAATTACATAGGTCAGTAATGATAGCACGGACTGTGGCGTAGTCGGACTAATTATTATATTACTATATGATAAATTAAACTTGTGTGGTGCGGAGTTTGCCGATACTTATGTGTTGTTTACCAATTACATAGGTGTAAGTAAGTAATTTGGTAAATGTTAAAACTATTCATACAGGTGTACCAATTCTAAAGCTATAGTAGACCTGAATACTAGGCAAACATTCAGATTAGAGCTGTGAATAGGCTAGGCCGGGTCAGGCTGGAATATTTCAGATGTAGGCCAGCCCGGTCTTTTACATTTTACATTTAAGGTAGCAAGGGATCTTGACATGTGTCCCTGCACATGTACTATTAAACCTCTGGCCCGGGTCAAAGTGCCCACTTCTATTTCAGATACGTTTCAGAGTTGTCGCCGCAGTAGTAATTCATGTGCAACGTAAAAAGTAGCAACATGATCTGAATAACGTACAGTGTTTCTTCTCTTTTTATTTTATTGGCCTCGGCCACCATGTTATACCGTGCTTGTATTCACATAATACAATTATGTCCATAATACGTTCGATCGCAGGTTCAGACATACAAGAGGTCTATAAATTTAAGTATTCTACATTACTACAAATCATCTCCAGGATGATCATTTTCCGAAAAAGTGGATGTTTGAATATCCGTAATAGTGAAACTGATTTCCAACAAATATCCAATGGCATCCTTTGCATGTTCTATGAATGTTTGCGTATCCAAAAGGCCAGCGTTTTGCCAACTTTAAATGGGTTGCGTAGTACGCAGTAAATAAGACGTAAATAAAAGAAAATAAATACATATAATATATATACTTCCCGTAAAAGTGTACTTATGAAACTACTAAGATCTTTTCATACCTTCATTTTGCCCGTCCTATCCAAATTCTTGCTTCAATATCCTTTGCACTATGCGATTATGTTTAAATTCTGAAAGACTTTTCATATATATGTATATAATATTATATATTTTCTCTATGATAAATGAAATATTTGTATAAGCTTTTGCTCCCTAGTAATATATACGCAAGAGTTTGAATATGTCCTGTATATGTTGTTTAATATGTAATAAGTACTTACACTGGTGAACGTTGGGAACAGTGACCGCAATTTACACGACACAACAATAACTACCAGAAACTTGCCAACTTGATATCGTATGTTGTTGATGTCAAAATGGCGTAAACGCCAACACGATTGTGCACGATATAAAGAGCTTATTATTGTTATTATAACATTATATATATAATAATATAATTATTATAATAATAATAGTTAAGTGACACCTGCATTAATAATAATTAATACAGGTGTCAATTCACTCCGGATATAGAAGGAAGGTGCGTAAGATATTCGACATGGCCATCTATATAATATATTCTTCCGAAGATATCTTCTTTCTACTCCTGGTTTTACAGATATGTTTTAAACATAATCTTGAAATCATATGTTGTGTGGGTACTTCTTCGCTAAATTCTTCTAGACTATTCTAGTATCTGATTGCTAGACTGGTCTGAAGTCTCTATTTTCCGAATAATAGTGTTACTGGTGATTACTTAGCTCCATCCTATATGTTTAGGCTATTGGTTATTTGTCAACGTATATAACGATATTTTTAACATACAAATTCATATTGAGCCAGTAGCTTAACATTATTCGTTGTACACAGTCTACCAACAATGAGTAATTGAGGAAACCAGTTTCGATTAGAGATCCTGGTGTTCTGTTTTATATTTTGTATATCATTCAGTAAACAACATATTTCTCCGTGATAGTCTTCCGCACATTTTAAATTGTTGCATATTGTTGCATTTGTTGCCAGCAGCCATCGAAAAAAAAAATTGAGCTATAATTTGAAAAATTAATGAAGAGTGGACAGAGGGGGAGATTCGTACGTAAGGTGTTATATTGCAGCTTTGTATTTCCACTAGTTTCCTAGTGAGTACGTGAGAAAATACACTGGCTGAAATTAAAAATGCAACCCCTAAATTGTTGGATTATTTTGATAAAATCCTATTTTTTTATTTTAAGTGTTTTCAAGAAGGTCGACGTAAACGATTACTTATCATACTGCATTGGTCTAGTTTGTTTTCCAGCATTTCAAGGGCTAGATGTTCCGTATATATTTTTACGGAACCCCTCGTACTATTACAATTCGATAGTTGAAATCCAAATGTACAAAAATGAGTAAAGTGCATGCAGTATGCTTCATGCGATCGTGAGTGATGCCTCGCAGACGAGAACGTGTACCTTGCAAACAATTAACTCCTAGACTTAATCGTAATCATTCGATTATTATGTATTGGGGTGTGGAAACCTGAGGTTCAGGCGTACCGAGGAGGATCATCCTTCGACAAGATTTTCTCCTGAAGCGCCTGGTTGTGTGACAACGGTTTTAGTCGGCAAACATTTTTAGTGTAGGAGTGGTGGAGCGCTATGGGCCGTAGAATATTATTACGGACGGATAGTGCGACTTTTATTACGATAACTTTTAACACCTGAGAATAGATGCGCTAGGCGAACCTTATTTTTTTTTGTTGAGTTGTCTTTTATTTACATGTCTATAAGTAGTATAAACATTTTTGGTACTAATAAATATTATTTTTGTTTTGTTTATGTTTTGATGGTGCATTTTTAATTGCGGCCGGTGTAGATGTGAGGCTCCCTGTTACGTAACAACAGAATTAATTCATTGTGTATAGTGCCTTTTACTTTTAGTTTTCCTGTAATTAAGGAAAATATTAATTAACTGTGTAATACTCTTCTGATAGTACCAATAGCACACGAGTTTGTAAAGTTCTCTCTAAAGTTCACCTCAACATTTTCTTAATGTCATTAACTTCAAGATCACTTGACGAGAATGATTTACCACATTAGGTGGAGGTTAATCAAGTTAACGAGGGGAATGTGAATTTCACGCACCATTAATTGCGACATATTGTCTACATTTCCAAGTGAATCCGTCTAGTGTTTTACGTTATTATAACGGCACGTTCTACATTTCGGGAAAGTTATAGTTACTCTTGATTGCTGTCGATTAAATCAGAAATACGGATCATTAGATAGCGTGCAAAATACTGTACTTCACGTTAGCGGACATACATCCAAAATCCGCTACCAGGGTGAACGAGCATGCGATTGTCTACTTTCACAAGATTGATTTCCCCCTGGGTTATAGACGACTCGAAGAATGATAGGTTCGCGGCGAGAACCAGCTCGTTCGAAAGAAGAGAAAAACGTAATTACTTCTTTCGCACTTTTCTGCCTCATCGCTGACGATGCTTGCCTTCCCCATAACTTTATTACGGAAACGAAAAGTTGACTGTATCCATATTACTAGTTCTGGGGTATCTTTGCCATTTCGTTTGTCTTTCCATTTCGCACGTGGATTTATTTCTCAGGTTATTGATAGAAAATGATTTTCTAAAGGTCGACACAAGTCGACACAACTCCGTGACATCCTGCTACACATGCATCTCACAACTTCTTACAATAAACCGCTTGGAAAATCGAATTCGCCAGATCATTCTGTTAGCTATATGGTTTCCAAACCGCATTAAATTTATTTTTGTCCAATTGCTCGTTCATGTGTACTTAAAATACTACGACATGTTTTTAGTTGTTAGTTTTAGAATTTGTTCTTTTCGTTGCAGTAGAAAATACAATTTTTATAAAATCCTAAATTGCGAGGGGAACATTCTCTACTGACTGTCTGATATTTCCCTTTCTCTTACTTCGTTTTAAATTCCTTCCCTCCAGCTTTCTTTCGGCCTCTCTTTCTCTTATTCCGTGTGGTTCCTATAATATAGTTTGTTTAGGTAGCTTACTTTCAACCATGCGTTGTACATGATCGTATCAAATTAGTTCACTTACTTTGATGTTCTTACTATATGTTTGACTCCCGTGATTTCTCGAATTTAACCACTCTGTATTCTTCTCAATTTACCTGCCGATTTTATCCATAAGTCCACTTTCGCTACTAGTAGCAATTCTTCGTTGCGACGAAGCTCTTTGCTAGGTGTTTATTCATCTTGGAAACATAGGGATGCTAGAGTATTCCCTTTAATCTGAATATGCGTTTTCTTCCTTCCGTTATTATTTATTTTTCTCGTCCCTTTTTCTAGAGTCCCCCTTTGTGTTATTTTGATCCCAGGGTATTTATATTCGGCCCAGTGGTTGATTATTTTACCATAACGCCTCATTTCCCTTTCCATATTTTTAATGCAAAAAAGCAGATTTTTAAAAGAGTGGTTACTTTGCATTTGTGCCCCGTTATTTGTGTACATAGGCCTTTTGCAGATCCACGTTCATTAAATGAATGTCTTAATCAAAAGCCGACCCTTTTTATCATTTGCATATCATACTATTGATAAACCAATATCGAACTACCCGCTCTGTCCGTTTCATTTCTCTGGCTCAAAGTACAAAGTAGAAAATCACTGTCCGCTCTTTATACTACATTGGGAACAGAATTTTTTCACACCTAAATATTCATCCAGAATCAAATGTACCGCAGTCTTTCATAGTAGGTCTCATGCTGATCCTCTTTGGTTACGTTGCGCACAGCATCTATGTTTTTTGGTACAACAACCGATTTTGGTCGATGTTTATGAAATTTATCGCTGACCAAAGCGCGTCCACAACGAAATTCTGCATGAACAGTTTTTTTGACGATGCTTCGTTGCCACAACTTACAGGGAGCGATTCAACGCATTATTACTGTATTAAGCCTTTACCAAAGTTATAAAAAATTTTACCACGAAAATCTTTACGTTAAGTTTTTCACAAAATTGCTTGCTTAAAAGATTCATTATAAACAAACTTCTAGGCCGATTTTTGCGCTGTTACTGTCAGACCATAGAATTACCTGTATAGATCTCTATCTGAGAATATACGAATATTAGTGGAGAAAATGCATTAAAGTGCTCAACTATTTACTAGACGGAAAAGCTGCTTAAAAACTGTTTAGTATTAAAAGTAACTCATCGTGGAAACAAACAATGCCCCTTTTTTAACCAACCCATAATCTTGTAAAAACCACCGAGTAAGCTAACCTCTCAGACTACTTCATACTAATAATAATAATAATAATAATAGGTATATTTAATCCATCCAAAATATTGTCAAAAGAACCGTGTTCATTTTGTTGGATTCATGCGTACATGCGTACAGTCATACGAAATTCATCATTTTCATATACTCCCAAAACAAATGAGCTTCTGGAAGTTGGTACCTCACACTTTTATATAATTGCACTTTGAAATTTACGCAGTAAACTTCAAAACGATGGTTTGGATATATGCCACATGGCTTAATTCAAAATCGACATACTGATTTTGCTAAAGCTTTCTGGCAATATCGTTATACTTGCTTTTATTACGTTAAATTGAAACGTATCGTGTACTATGTAGTTTACATTGTAGTTCTGTTGATTTAGGATACCGTACAAACAACCTGGATCAAATAGTTTTCTCCGATTTTCCATATTTACTGCACAAATTATATTTACTTTATACAAATTGCGATCTGTATACATGGAGGGTTAAGAATAGGATAGAAGATAACTCGATGATCCCCATAAATTTTCTCAATGTTGACTTTTAAATGTTTATCCTTTTATACAGCGCGCAATCAGTTGCTTATTCCGGTAGACGTGCATTGAAATATTTCATTAATAAAGTTGGGAGATTTTGTAACAAAAAACAAAAGCAAGTAAAGTCAATTTAAAACAAATATCTGCTGGATATTAACACCTGGAAATAACAAATTGAATGAATCCTTATATTGTCATACTGAAAGAAAAAGGTACAGCTTGGTAAAGAAAAAGGTACAGGTTGCCGCGGTGTATTTTAATCTCTTAAATATTTGTTTTGTTTTATTTTTTTTTTGGATGGAACTGTAGGCTCCGCTGTTTGGCATGAAAAAATTTATAAATTTACAGACGAGTTGATTTACCAGGTAGTACTCAAATACCGCTTGTTTATTTTAGCAGACAGCGAATCGCTAGTTTTACTGTCAACTTTTTGGTTAATTATTCTCTCTAGTAATATGTAGAATTATAACGGTTTTAAATATCAATAGGTAGAGTAAGTTAATTCTCTATGCAGTGCCGCCAAGTAATTGACTATTTTGATGTTGATAGCGTTGTACGTAAGATCTTCGATTAGTTCAAAGGGGAAACTAAGCATTTGAGTTATTGAAGGATAAAGTTGCCGCTCAGAGGAAATAGCTTTCATTTTTAACAGCTGTTTCGTTCATTACACGCGTACGCTGCAAATGTCGTCTCGTTTAGCTTTAATTATGCAACTTCATGCACAGAAATACGTATTTGCTTAATGCGAAAGTGTCAAGTAGAAAAGATATATTTTAATACGGAGTACATTCCATGAATTGGAATTTATTGGTTTAATTTACTTAGCTTTTGATGTTTTTTTATGTTTTCACCAACTTTCTAAAATGGTCGCAAAATGTATCCTAATGTACTTGCTATATCGATTTCTATATTTTAATATTCAACAAATTGAACATTTTAAACAGAGGTTTATTATCCTCCACCAATGCTTCTTCGTGGACTAGGCGACCTCTATCCATATTCTAATTGTTCATAAGCTGCAAATAAAGAACGCCGAAGTGCTGGAGATGACAATGAATGAGTTGAAACATACATCTAAAAGGCATGAAGAAAAGGCACGAGCCTTTCATGTCATCTATTTGTTTGGCATCTCCGCTTCGATTGCGTGTAAGTTGCCAAGATTGCAAAGAGCAGCTAGTAGCTAGCATGCGTCATTTGTGATCAAACCAAATCCTTTGAAATGGAAAGTGTTTTTAATATATATTCCTAGTACTCTCTTTCGTCCATTAAATGCACAAGCTGCTTCAATCTGTACGTGCTTCCGAATTAGATTTGGCGTTATTTATTAAAATATTATGTACGTAAACTAAACTCGGATAATGATAGCAAGGACTGTGGCGTAGTATGGTAAACAACACATAAGTATCGGCACCTTCCGCACCAGACAAGTTTAATTTATTATATAGTAATATAATAGTTAGTCCGGGATGGCCGTTTCGAGGACACGAATGGTCACCGGTTGATGATGAGGACCATTCGTGTCCTCGAAACGGCCGCCCCGGACTATTTATTATATTACTATATAATAAATTAAACTTGTGTGGTGCGGAGGGTGCCGATACTTATGTGTTGTTAAACTCGGATAATGTAGATGCAACTAAAATGAGGGAGTAGCTATCTTACTTAAGAGACAAGGCTTTTCTAGCCTTGGACCCACGAAGAGGGCCTCTCATGGAAGGTATCTAGGGGTCAATTCCTTCCGGAGCTTCTTATACAGCAGCGAGCGGCTGAAGAATTGTTTTCACAATAACAACATATATTTTTGAAGCTCAAGTGAAGTTTAGTAAGGTTATGTAACAATAATTTGCAATTCCAAATATATATTCAGTGGATAATGCAAAATTCAGAAAATAATGTTTATGTATGTAAAGCTAAACTTCAACAAACAGACAGTACTACATTTAATTAACCATCATTCGCAGTAGATAAGCTTATAGACGGCTATGCAGAGAACTTTAAAAATAAACAAAACCCAGTTCGTTTTTTTTGCGTGCGTAATTGTGTTTTACCATTCCATTTTGTTTTAGGATTATTATAAGCCAACTTGTAATAAACAAGTTAATTTCCCGAAGCACCAAGTTAAAACGAGTTTGCCAAAAAATGAGAAAAATGTTTTCTTTTCCTTACAAAAACTTTAAATCACGTAGAAACCGGAGCTTTCTCAATTCCCCTCGTCAAATTTTTCACCACAAACGTACAGATATATACATGCGACAAAGGTGGCCCCTATGTTTTATGGAAAGATGTGATGTTCGTGAAGCTTCTCAGAATGTTTTGCAATTCTACGATACAATATTGCCACTATTACCGACCATGTTTCCAAGTTTCATAAATTCGAAGTTCTGTCGACCCATTTCCCTTGTATCGGTTTTGTCAGACATAACCTAGTGGCCTCATGTTTATCCGGTCCATGATTATGTAAAACTTGTCGAAGTGGTTAATAGCGCTCGTACTAGGATGTACCCTACCGATGTGTGGAACCTTTTCCTTGTAATGATTGCTGGGCAATGTTTGTGATGTTTTGAGACGAAATGTGAATCCAAGAAAATTTTATAATTTTTTATATGTGTACGGATTTATTCGCTTACATCGGATACGTAGTTTATCGATTTCATTGGCGTATATATTTCGTGGAAGCAATCAAGCCATGTACTGTGATCTTTAGATCCGCCGTCGGAAATTCTAAGAAATTCGTACTTTCTTCGAATGTGTTTATGTGCGTTTAGAGAATTATCTTTGTTTTCTCTGTTTTCTTAGTAAGTATTTGTAAAACTATTCAGTCCTTAAAGTTGGAGGTAAACAATACTTCTTAATGTGCTAATTCGTAATGTTAATTAGAAATTAAAAAAATTATTTATTTGGTCACCTTAATAAAAATAACAATTTATATGTACTGGTCCAATATATCAAGCAGGATGATCGCGGATGTGATTGGTTCCCAGTATTAGAAGTGATTGGGTGAAAAACTTATTTTAACAAGAACTTAATTCTAAACACGTCTATCACACGGCTAGTATTAAACTCTCCATTTACTTTAACTTCCCTTTTTGCTAGCATTCATTGATACTTGAACAGCGGTAACTTAGAAACGATTTCTATTTGAAAATGTTTACTGTTCCTAATTCAAAATTTATATAAATGACTTCAAATTATAAATTTCTTTCTAGGCTGTGGGATAATGTTAAGATCCGCCGTCTGGTACCACCGCGAAGTGTCATCGATGTCTTCTGTAATCTTGAAATCTCCGCGTTTATTATTGAGCATCACGAATCGTTAAAGAATAGTTCTTAATTTGGAAGAATATTATTTTATGGGTGTATATATTGTTCTGTACGTATTTGGCCGAAGAAATTACTTTATTTTAAAATTAAGGAGGGAATAGTATAGGGGAAAATGAATCATGTTATCATTTCTATTTATTGTGGCTCGTTGGAGACATATTTACTAAATAGAATCGGAGGGATAGAGAGAATGAACTGAAAGCAGCGGACTCGAATATATAAATGAATGCAGTGTCCGGAGAGCATTACTTCTGTTTTCATTCACGAACGTGAATGCGTGTGATTCAAGAACGCTAGTCATGCCCCTACTCATAGTGATTATACTAGCGTTATTTTGAAGTATATATTATTTTCATTTAGAAGATCTAATTAGGTATCTAAGATATCTTAAATAAGAAAGTCCTCACACTATTCCTGGAAAGATGATACTAAATGGTTATAGATGCAAATAAATATATGCTTCATCTTCGTTTTATTTATTTCATCTACATTTCATTTGCAGTTAAGATTAAGGTATTTGAAATGGCACCTGTGTTTAATTTATTACAGTTGACCAGTTCTGTATCGCATATAGTAGGTGATATGGAGATGTAAGGTTCCCGACATTAGAGTTGGACATCTGTGGACACACACTTTAATTATAGGCACTTTTCAACATATCTCCAACTGGAGCTAGGCAATAAAAATTACCAAAAGCTATATAAAATTTATGATAAACATATTTAAAGAGAATTCTCCTCCATAGGCGGTTTTCTTACTCGAAATGACGTTCGACATTGGTATGATCAATATGATTGTATGTATGCATAAACCATTGAGTTCTGAGAAATATATGCCTTGTACATTTTGAAAATTTCTCTGACTTTCATAGAATATATTACGAACGCTATTTTGAACAAATACAGTTGAAAGCTTGAAAACCTGTTGTAATTTTAGCCGTTCGGGATGTAAAACGAATTGCAATAAAGCATTTGCCGTTGTCAGTACTATTAGCTGATTCAATAGCAATAATTATAAACGAAGTGGCACTTTTCGGAAATGGAGATGGGGAAAAATAAAAAAACAAAAATTTCTATAGTGTAAATAAATTCAGGTATGCGCAATAAATGGCTGTTGCTAATATTACTTCGTAATTGATGATATACTACAAATGTGCAGCGCTAGTTTTAATCAGGCGTTTGATATTTCCCGTTGTTACATATGGATTCAAGCAACTGGCAAATGTCTGTCTGAACAAGCCGCAATGTAGCCTTTTCTTTTCTCAAGCAATTACTTTAAGTACTTTCGCAGTATGTGAGTCCTATACCCAGATGCTGTAATATTACTGGTTAGTGCAGGTGCAATGCCCTTACTGCTGGATTTCTTTAGACGAATGAAATTTTTTATTTATATTGAATTTTAATTTATTCCTCAAGTTCGCAACAACGATGTAGTTTCAAACTAACGTTTTCATTCATCGAATAAAATTTTTTAAAAAAGCTCAAATAAAATACTTACGAACAATGGTATGATTTATGAAACTTCTTAAAGACACTAGAAATAAGTATCTTACATCTGATGGTAAATTCTACAGACCCCTCCATATTGCACCGAGTCCGCTATTGTAGAGAAGAGCTCTTCTAAAGTTAATTAGGAATGTCAGGTAATGTCAAGTGGTAGTTTGAATATCACAAGACGGTTGAAAAGACATTCCGCAAATGCTCTTACGTATTCTTGTTTTCACTTTATTTTTATCAATAATCTTAAATGTGGAACATGAAAATGTATTCCACAACATTAAAAAATATATAATTAGGAATTTTTGATACGTAAACATAATACAAATTCAATGAAAATATGTACTGTAACGTCACTTTATAATTCAATACTTAAGACTCAATCTATATAAAATGCGTTTAAATATCATAATAAATTAATCATCCCGTTGACTAGAAAAAGGTATAGGATAAATATAAAGATAACATGCTAAGAATAGTTCAATAAAAGCTAAACAAAGAAAATACCTTCACAACCAATATCTATATATACGAATGTAATAAAAGGAATAAAATACGTAAAATATATTATTACTAATGGTGTCAATACCAGCAGAAATTGACAATTTAAGTTGCATAACAACCACTTTCTGATGAAATTTGCTTAAGTAATCTTCAGCTATAGTCACAAAGTGCTAGTTAAATGCATTTCCCATATCCGTCGGTCAAGCAGACCTGATTTTCATGCTACCCCTTTGAAAAAGACCATTGTTGCATAAACGGTTGCAGAACTGAGTGCCAAACGAAGTTGTACTTCTTGTAGAAATGAAAGCTGATACTATTTTTAGTGCTTAGTTTCTTTGATATCCGACAAGAATTCCCTGTGTTATCCATGGTTCTCTTCTAGGTTTCTGTCACAGGTTTTATGGATATAGTCAGCATAATTGCTAAAGGCATTCCTTGCTACAAAGTTTATGCAACTTTATAAAAGGCCTGAAAAAAATTCCTACAAATATGATTTAATTTAATATTTTGCGAATTGCAAATTTCGCAAGACGTCGTTTTTAAAAGAATTTCAGCGAAACCTATTTCAACTGAAAGAGAACAAAAGCCAGGTACAATATTGTAGGTGAGAGATGGAAATGCCAAGTCATTCATACGAATTTAAATCAAAATAAAAGGATAAAGGCGAAGTCTCTTAAGTGGCATAATTTGCGAGGTAAAACATGTTTTATACATTAATGGCAATTATATACAGATTTCTTTAGATGAGACAGCGCTCAAGTACATCACGAATTTGTGTTTGGATTATTACGGTTGCCTCTAATATATAAAATGAATTGCGGAAGGATAATACCCCTGTAGCTATGTATGCTTATAACGTCTGAATTACCGGTTGTATATTACCGTCATACACACATTAACTCGTTTTAATGTACCATTAAATTTGAAATAAATGCAGTAAGTCATATAATAACGTTATAATACCTAGGCGCCCTGTTATCTCAATAGAGCAGTCGCCTGAAGTGAAGTAGTGGCGTATAAGTGTAAATTATGGTTTGTCTTCTGTTGTTATTAAACTTTCCGCGTATACGAGCACAGGCAGTAAGCAACTGATACTTGAGTATATGTTGTAAAGAAAGTAGGATAATTACAAATTACTATTATTTATAAAATTCACAATTTCTTACAAAAATTTTCTCGTAAGTTTTTACATAAAAATAAACGTTGTAATGAAAACACCTTCAAAAATATTTTAGAAATATTGAGATACCGCAAGATGGCGTAATTCGCTCTTTAATGTTAATTATTACTTTTATAAATTTTCTATCACTAAGGAGGATAATTATCCACAAGTTTGGTTAATGACACCTTGTGATTATACAGTGGTGCTGGAGGCATACTTTCTATCATACAAAGGTCCCTATAACCTTGGTGAACCTCAACCGATTTTCAAAAACCGGTTTATTGTGAGGAAAATATGAAGTATATTGAGAAGGTAAGTATGTTGTTTGTTTTTTTTGTTTTAAATAGAAATTAGATGACGTTGTGCGCCAATTTGTCCGTCCTATCCATGGGATTTTCCGGAAAATTTGAAATGGGATTATGTAACTATATGCCGTTCAGGAAAATGAAAATTACAATGGCTGATTATCTGTTGAAAACGATGTCTAAGTTTTATAACAAACGGTTACCGAGATATGGCCGGTAGCCATTCTTAATGAATCAAATCCGACAAATTTACAACATATTCGGCCAGGTACGTAATGAGTGTCCATGTTCGAGCGAGATATACCTTTGAACCTGTTCTCGATGTTTTCAGTCGCTTTTATAGCCCCGGGTTTTCCTTTCCTTGTCGCGTAGATTTTCTTAGGGTACCTATCCCCCTTCAATGATGATCTCTATGAAATGAGCAAATAACTTGTATTCTCTCAATTTTCTTCACGTCCTAAATCTTCATTTTGAATATACCAATCTCCTACAGTCAGACAGAGAATGAGTTCAATTGTCAAATCATCTAGTTCTTTATCGTATCGCGAAAAGACAAGTCGACGGAATGCTAAACAATTTATATCGGTCTAAGTAACATGTACGTGGCGAACTGTTCTTTTACAAATCTTTACTGCTGAAGTACTACTTTAAGCACGAAGCGAAAGTCAAGTTTGGTAATTTAAAAGTACGCGAGGTTCGAGTATGTAAAGCGTAAATTTAGAGTTTATGCTAAACGTCACAATTTCAGGATAATTCTCCTTCTTTCAAGTTATTACTGGTAAAACTTCATTATTTGGTATTTATTGTTAATTGAAATTTAAAATGTTAGTTAATTCATTCAGAAAAGGCAAATTTTATCTCGTTTGTAATATTACAGTATTTAATTTAAACGGCTCGGTGGCCCAGTGGTAAGAGGGCCTGCGTTTGACTGGGCAGAGTTAAGCGCTGTGTGTTTGAGTATCGCTCGGATTAACAAATTTTCTTAGTGGGTCCGGTACACTCTCGAGTCACCATTCGCAGTTGCAGTACAATTAATTGAGCTTCACCCTTTACGGCGAAGGGGTGACAGTAATAATGCCATGGAATACTTTACACACACAATTTACACACTAAAAGGCTCCTGAGGTTATGACAAAGTTTATATACCCCGTTGGGCCGTCACCGCACTTAAAAAATGCTGTGTAACAGAATGATAGTATTGTCTCTACTTAAAGAATAACGCAATATTGTGGATGGATTTGGTAAACCGTTTTTTTTTCATAAACTATAACATCTCCTTCACAGAAAATTATATGTTGGACGGCGTACAGAAACTTTCAATTATATATTAGCTAACAACAGGAAACTTCCATGGTATGTTTATTAGCAGTTTCAGCAGTAATCATGACATGCAAATTCAAATCCAAACGCAGAATATAATATTAAAGTTTGACGTATGTATAGTTTCGCGTACACTAGTTTCGCGCTACCCTCTGTGATGTTACTTTAATCATTTCATAAGAATATATTGACACGTATTATTAATTTCCGACGAACATTGCACAGTTTCGTGTAACCGTTAACATGGTTACGGACACGACACACTATATATAAGATAATATCGATAACCTAAAAATTTTATCGAATCTTTATAACTGATAGACTCTACCGTTGTGCAACAACATTTATAATGAACGCTAAAGTAAAATAAGATCTTAGCTCACAAAATTCTGTGAGCGGTTTCGTGCGTATTACATATCATTGGGCCATACAAAAAGCAATCCAAAAATCATTTTCACACAATTTAAACATAGAAACATTGACTGTAATCTATTATTTAAAAAAGAAGAAACATGTATTGGTAAAATTAATACATATCATAGTTCCATCATTAAAGTTTAATGAGTAATAAGTATTTTGTATGTACATACGCGCAATTCAATGCATTGTATAAAAGTATAAGGTTTACATGTTAGGAAATATCATCCAACTTCAGAACTCGCAGTATTAACTGCTATTAAAGACGGCCGCCTGTGAAGATATATGTAAAAGAAGTAACGAAAATCTTTGGTCTCAGCGGAAAAATATTGTAAAGAAGTTTAAGCGAGGAAATGTATTCTTTTTCAACATAAGTGTTTTCTTTTAGAGGCGCCTACATTACTTTGCGTAAAGTGCACTGTATATATTATTCACCGAGAAAGGAAATATAGTACTTATATGAAGTATATATAAAAATACACATAGTAAATTAAAACCCATCTCTTCACTGGCAAATACCGTTTCGTGAAGGGCACAGGAAGAGAACAGTATTTTACTAAAGTTACCGCGTTGCATGAAACCGAGTTGACACATTTTCATTTTCAAATTGTAAAATCTGTAAGAACTCGAGATGTAATGCTGAATTTTATAATCTATTTGAATTCGATGATCTCGATAAACATAAACGATAGAGTGACACCAAACCCAAATGTAATTCGTCTCCTAGTAACCTAACAACCCACACAAATACATAATACGAGGGGAGATTTTTATATTATCTACCTAGGCATGAAAACCATAAATAGAGTTGGCAACTTTTCGCTGTCAAATAGCTGTGAGATTTCGACACAAGCTGACCGCGTTTCGTTTAAATTCAGAAAGCTGTATTGGTCCTCTAAGGATCTAATCAACGAAAGGTGAATGAAATTCAATTAGAACACAGAAATGTTATCCAGTAAGTGAACCCAAGGATATCTATGAATTTAGAATGATCAATGTTTATGGGAAAATTATATTTTACGTCAAGATGCGGAGGGTTTGTTAGAGCAAGACCAATGGAAAACATCAAGAAAGGTGAGGAACTGGCCCACCATCTCCCATGAACAAATAATCTTTCTCCTCTTTACTAAATTCTTCCTCTTTCTCTATTTGAGATAGTCTAACGACTTCCAACTTCTCAGGAACTTCCACCGATTTATTCTACCTTCTTAATGCATAGCTGAAGCTTTTAAATGTTTTAAGATTCTACTAGATACATACTAGTTGAAACTCAGAGGAATGATCTATCCTTTGACCTCGACACATCGAAACGACCTTGAGATATGACCTTGAAGGGAGCCCCTTAGAAATGATCTCGACACGGACCTTGCTTTAGGGAGAGAGCGCGAAATGTGATCTTAAAGAATGGCCTAGATCTCAGAGACTCTAAGGGGTTAACTTGAAGAATGACCCTAGCTTCGGACTTGACCTTGAAATGTTTCACTCAATTCCAGTACCTCATTGACCTTGATCTATGCGTACGCATACGATGGTTAAAGTCGATGAATAGTACTGGGGTCAGCATGTTGAACTTCGAAATTGTTTTACTACAAATATTTTGTTTGCATCAAAGTTGTGAAGAAAACTTAGTAGCATTGATGGAGGACTCCCAAAATTGTAGCGGGTAATGAGACGTGAACGTGTTACTGAGACTCACCGAGAACACACAATTCATAAGGGATTTGCGTCACTAAAAAAGGCAAGAATGCGTCGGGAAAAGTCTATAAGGAAACAATCAAAGAACTGCAAGCTTCCATTCAACGAAAGAAACCTCAAAATTGTGAGTGAAAGATTATGCTGCTTCATGACAATGCTAGAGTCAAAGGGACAGACAGATTTTTTAGTAAGAAGAACCGCCGGTATTTCAGGTTGTGTATCTACTTCCATTGCTATCAATTCCCTGAATTTCTTAAATGTTTTTTTTTTGCTAATTAATGGCACATGTTTTTCTTTTGGTTGTCAATATGTGTTGCAGAATTTAATTTAAGCATACAAACTTTTTTTATTTGTTTTTATATGTTCAAAGGCTCGGTGGTAGAAGGAGGAACAGCAGGACACACACACATACATGTTTGCTGTTCGTCTGAACTGCCCCTTGGGATTTCCTTTAATTAGTAGAACTTGTATTTTGTTTTATTTACTTTGTTTGCTTCTACTTGTGAAGGGAAAATAAAGATGATATTTATTTACGTTAAAAGGTAACATAATTATAATAAAGCTTATTAACATGGTGATAAAGCTTATAAAACTCGCTTTTATAATCTATTTGTGTTACCCATTTTTTTTAGGTTGTAATTATTCGTTGCCGAATAGACTACCCACCTCCCAAAAGAGTTGACAATTTGATAAAACAAATATAAGTTCATTCAAATAATATCCATAGTTGAACAAATTCCCCGGTTGGTGATAATCCAGATGCAAATAGAATTACTGCAAACTTTAAACAAACCCAACAAAACCCAGTATAATCTCAGTCCCTTTCGGTTCCGAAGATTAGGTCCGCATCCCACAAATTAATCACCTTTTTTTTTGTTGGAGTCGCCTCTGAGGGAAGATATACTTCGCTATAATCGTGCTGAAATAGTTGCTTAGGTATTATGAGTAAAATATTTCAATTAATTCTGATTCCTTCCCAAATATAACCACGAACCAATGAACCATTAGTTTCAATTTTTTCTTTCAGGATAACTTTCTGGAATTAATCAGAAGCACAGTCTTATTTGATTGTTATCGTCTGCTTCTATTACTTATTACTTTCTTTTTCCCATTTATTTATTTAATGTGGTTTACTATTTCACTTTTATTAAATTAGAATAAACCTTGTCCCTGTCTCTTTTCCAATATATAGAAAACTATCTAAGTTCAAGTCAAAGTAATAACTTTGTATTTTGTAAAGCTGTAGTATTGTTCAACAATAAACACTCTAAATTGCAGAAACATATTCAATAAAATATCTGGGTACTATAAATATAAGTCGGATAGCTGCTGGCGTCGCAAATAAAAATAAATAACAAGCTCAAATAAACATTCTATCTTATAATTTGGTCTTTATTTCATAAACTATGAGATCTGAGATTAAGGTTTCTTGTGCGATATTTCGTACGATACTCACACAACGCGGCTCGGTGTGTGTTAACATTTTTATTATCTCATAAACTAGAAAAAATGTAATATTTTCGTATTAAGAGGTTTGTTTACGGACCGAAAAATAAGGAAAATCCCGAATGGAGACGTGACCACGTGGACGTGATTGATGATGGTCAACCTAAGGTCTCACGCGGCAACAGTCGTTATATGAAGAAAAGGTTGAATGTTCGCAAGAGGATGGCAACTGCGCAACGCTTCAGCAATACAAGCCACAAAAACGGGTGTAAAGGAACATTTTTCACGAGCAATTGATTAAATTACATGGGTTCTTCACATACTACTGCATAGGTGTTTTCTGCTAGCAAGAACGTACGCCATTGACAATCAATTTACTGGAATTCTATTAAATTAATTACTTTTTTCCTCGAATTCGTGTCAACCCTCGGGATAGATAGATTAAATAGTTACTCTCCTTTTCATGTCAAAAGCAATTGTTTAGCAAAGGAATCACACTAAAGGTCTGAACTATATATGCTGAACCGTGAACCTTGTGTGCTCATATTATTACTTTATCCAATTGCTATTTGAATTTTGATAATATACAATAATAATTGATAAGTAGAATTGTATGACTATAGAAAACAATTAAATAAATGTGCGTACTTTATAGTACTATCTTTTATGTTTTTAGCGTTTCCCATTATTACATCCATTGCAGTTTTAAAATCAAAGACCTATCCTCTATAATGTCATAAATCGCATATACTGCTGTCTTCTAAAGGTTATTTTTACGATCGTAAATTGGAGAGTATCTGCTGGTACTCCTTCGGCAGTTTAAAACTAGTAACTTGAATTGATACGCTTTCGAAAACTGCATTAACGGAATAAAGACACTAGCCTAAAAATATGAGGTTTGCGCGCCCTCTCTGGTAATGCGTCACGTAATAAAATCCCGTGTTCTCTTGAATGATGAACCTAAATTAATTTTGTACTTGAAGTAAAATCTAAATACCACTACACATGAAATTGCATTTAAAAAATTTAAACACTTAGTCAAACTCATTTCCTCTCAAAGGCGTCTCAAACTAAACGGAACTTATTATTCTCGCGTCTCTTCACTCCTTTGCTACCGATAGCGTTTATCAAATATAAATCACGGCGAATTATGGCGCGCGTTCCGTTTAGACAGTATTTTATATTCTTATAAATTACATTTCAATCAACCAAAATCTCTTCTTTAAAAATACCATATTGCAGCCTGTAGTGCGCTGCATGAGTTCACGATCTAACATCCAACGATTTCTTTTCGTTTATGCACTAAATACAAATATTTAGGTCGTAAAATAAATGGAACGAAAACGAACTTATCGTTACGGAACGTAACGGAAATTATCGTTAGCTGGGGATACAATAACCTAATAAAACCTCGGACACAAAGGTAGGGGAGTCTCACGGAATTAAAAAAGCATCACATACACAGGCTGTCGGACGGCACTTGGCTGCACGTTATTCATTGCGGTGCTAATGACTGCAATTTTTCACATTATAGCTTTTAATAAAACATCACACATATAAATTTCGTCGTTTCAGGTTATGACCATTTTCAAAATTATAAATCTTTCTAAACGCTTTCAAAATTTTAATTACTAAGAATGTTGCATGTTTCTAACGTCGTATGCATGTGTGATGTCTGTTTCTTTAAATAATGCCAAATACTCCATAATTCTGTAGAAAACAAGTTCTCTTCGTTTGCGTTTTGTATTACATCAAACTGCAACAACATAATGCTTAAATTCTAATGACAGGTGATACATTGAACGTTCACTAAAGTACAAATGAAAATAATGAGACGAGTTCCTCTAAATGCAGTAGCACTTGGATCGCCAATATAAGATTTGTGGAAGAGCCGAGATTCTCCAATGATTGATCTACTGCTTTTATTTTTACCACTGGCAGAAGGGATGTTTTATTTTGTTAATTCGTATTTTTAACGATCAACACTTTTGTGATATCTTTTCTTCCCTTCGTTGTTCACTGATTCACTGCTTATTGCTTTCTTATATATTATCAAAATAAGTTAATTGTGCAAGAGGTGTTAAAGCTCTATCTAGTGCCCTTTGGAAAATTTTAATGCGAACATATAATAGAAGTGTTCGCTGTACTTCCGTTTAACCACACGAAGTCTCTGAAGCTACTATTTTGTTTAAACATTAATGCACTAAATTACGCGATGTTCGTAATGGAGGGGTTCATTAAACCATTGGCAGCTATGGAGCTACTCGGTTCATGGTGTATCTCTGCTGAGCTCCCTATCTTAAAAAGAGAAAAACAATAAGGCGGCATACTGCGCATCATTGCTTGGCAAACTAAAGGCAGAAAGTGCGGGAAAACGGCTGCATTTGAAGAAAAGGTCTCCGGCTCACACATTAGTGGTCGTGATAGCAGAAGCTGACGAATTGAAGTTCGAACTGATGGACTGGCCACGGGTCTGCTACTCGGCGACATCTTTTGTTGCTTCCTAGGCTCAAAGTTCAGCTCCGAGCACAGAGATTTTCATCGAATGAAGAGGCCAACACATTCATAAACACCCATTTTGATGCTAGCCCAAGATGCCAGCTACCATGTGGATAGGTTAATGAGATGGGGTCATCGTTGAGAACTGAGTATAGGCCTACAAGAAAACTATCCTGAGAAATAAAACAGAATTTGGCATTTTTCTGCCTGTCTTGTTGCTGAGTTAAAACTGGAAAGTTTTTCAAATTACCGTCCTACATCGTTGTGTATTCGCTAATAAGCTATTATAGTTGATTCTGAAAAGCACCGACAAGACACATGTGGTTACAGTGACCAAACAGTTCCTACCTATAGCACCTTCAAAATGGAAAGCGGAAAAATATCTATGAACGATATAGTCCAAAAAGTAAATACTCATAACACTTGTTCTTAAACTCAGTAGAAGAAAGAGATTTGAAACAATTTGGTGTAGGACGGTAAGCAGGAAAAGTAATATTGCCCGTGAGTTGCGTAAGAATATTATTATTTTTATACACGACTGTATAGAATGCCCCGAACAACGCATCAAAAATGTCTCTCCCTTCATTATACGGAATACACAACGTACGCTCACGCCGCTGAGGGTATAATAACAAACTAGCACTTATTTCTGTAGCCAAGAGGAAGGCTTTGTTAGTGGAGTAACAAGCATACATTACTTGATTAGTCCCTCCGCTTTAAATTTGCACCTAAAACTTTAGAATTTATGATTTAGTACGATTGATAGTGACAATTGTTACTGTGTAATCTAATATCCAAATCAAAATTTTGTTTTTTTGCGTAATACCAACGCTATTCGGATAATACTACATGATATGACATATATTTGCACCAAATAATTAAAATATTCACGATAGCCAAAAGGATGTCGCGTTATTGCTAGTAATTCAAGGATTGCAGGTGTTGTTTTTTACGAACGTGGATATGCTAGATAGGGTTAGGTCTCAACGGGAGGGTCGGCAGGTTACGTGACGCCCACTTGTTCTATTTAATATGCTCCATAGATTCAGGTATTGAATTGCCTCACTTCGAATCCGCTATCCTTCGTAATCCTTCCAGCATTGAACTCGAAACGAAGTAACGTGCCACGCATGATAACGCTCAAGTTTGTATGTAAATAAACCCTCCGATACATTTAAATACCTGCTTAGCCTAAGATGGATAAACACTTTTCCGTATTGAAATATAAAAGGGATTTACTTTCTTTGAATATTTATACTACTGTTTTTCAATAAACCGTAATCGAACGGAAGGTAACGAAGTCGATTTTCTCGCATATTGATTTTCTTTGCATTTAAATCCTAATTATCAGACTATTCCATGAACTACCTGTTCATGTTTTTGAAAAGATACTGAGTTACGCATATTATATCAGGGTGTTAGTGGGAACATCACATTTATAATGTGTTGTACAAAAAATTACTATGTTAAGCATACATAATCACATAACAGTATGCAGTATGCTGCAAGCATTGTTAATTTTGAATAAAGAGCAATTAACATCAACCTCCAATTTTATACCGTTTCTTTCAGGTCATTAACGTATTGATCTCAATTTTTCTTCTAAGAACGTATAAAATTCATCATAAATAAGTAATCTTTCCCCTAATTTTACAGAATTGGATACGGCAACCTAAGAATTTTGTGAGTGCCAATTTGAGAATGTTGGCCATGATAGGATAATAAAAATTGTTTCTGCGCTTTACAAAGGATGAATACATTATTGTTCGTATGCCAATCATAAATCAGTGAAATCTGCAACTATTCTTTAATTGATATAGTACTATTTGGTTAGTCTGACCGCACGGATTAATTTGAAATTTATCCTTTTACTTCATTTATATCTTGTGCGTTATGAAATGCCCGTATATTTCCAAATTTGGTGCAGGTATAGAGAGAAAAGGAATATGGAGAAAGATTGTGGAAGTTGAAATTACATAGCAAACAGGAGAGCCAACCAAAGTAGTACAATAAGGTTGTGGAAAATGGATTTACGGAGTATCTTCTTCGTTGATCAAGCAGAGCTTAGGTTTGAAGAGGTAGAAGTTGCTAATCATTCAGTTTGTCAAAAATGATTATAGGTTCTGCCGATGATTAATGCAAATCAGAACATAAGGAGGAGATTATACAACCGCGATGTTTGCATTTAAAGTTTTAAAGAAATGCTGCAAAAGCTCTGCTAAAAGTTAGTGCAACTCCACGAATTACGAAATTACGAACTTATATAACATATATAAATTATCACTCGAAATATGATCTCTTTGCAGATAAATAAAAATCAGGTATTAGAAAGTGAATCAACGTCTCCGTGGCGAAGTAATTAGCGCACCCATCCGACAAGCGGGGCTGTCAGGTTCAATTCCTTGACGTGGCGGCATTTTCTCAGATATTTAATTACATCGAAAATACCAAGTGAGTTACGAATCTTCATTTATTGGTTCATTTTGTTAGTAGCAGTTACAAGTGTTTCTTACAATATGAGCAACTTGTTTAAATAACAGCGCTATGTGGCCTTAAAGTTAAATGTAATATTTGACTATGCTCCTACTTAATTCACGGTAGGTACACATGATAATGGACTTGATCATACATGCCAAACGGCCAGAATGAAGTAGAGTAAAGTGCTACCTTAAAAAAGAGTGTACCCTTGTGAAAATGGTCTATGGAAAAGTGTAAAACCTTCAAGCTTTGAATGTAGAGAATAATATGCCACAACACACATTTTAAGTATTCGAATGCCTTTTAAATGTATACAAACTTTATTTTACTGTTATTAACTTGGAGCACTTGCTGTACTAAATCCTCGAACGGCTATCAGTTTTAAAAAGTTGTGTCAACTGACGCTCCAGATGTTGTGTTATTGGATGAAGTGCCGGGTTACAGAATGCAGCTAACACTTCCATCGATTACTCCGATAATTAGCCAAGCCTACTAGAATTTCACGGGATCCAAAGGCGTTCTAACCTTTGGTAGGGATTTTTAACATGTCAAACATCGTAATGGCTCGAGGGCTACAGTTTTACTTCCTTATCCCAAAAGAAGGCATACTCCGATTTTTGTCGATAATTAAAAGCCAACCGGTCCGGGATGTGACCCATCAGCGTTTGGATCAAAAGGCAAGTATGCTAACAGTTTTTATCACATATATCGAGCTGATAATCGTAACATTCACAAAATACGTTATTTCAATGTCTACTACGTTCTACGCTCGAATACTCTAGTACACGGAATTAACGTTCTTCGTTTCGCACCAATAAGAAAATGAAAAACCTATTTAACTTGTTATTAGTATTCAAATTCAGTCAACACGTCTTTCATTGTATTAAGATTCAGTATTATAACCTTTATAACTTATTAAGACAACGATGTGAATAGAGATGTAAGCTGTTTCAAAAGAGTGTATAAGGTGCCAATAAAAGCAGAAATTGATTTCATGTGTACGTATTCTTTTACATCGATTGCAATAATTGCAAAAATATCCCATCTGAAACTCGTTCCCCAGAGAAATAATTTCTAACTTTCCGGTGTTACTCTAGCATTTGTTACAGTGCAAACATTTGTTCCTCGAGTTACTTTTTCGACCAGATCTTTATTCTCGGCAGAACTTTAAATTACCACCTTTGGTATCGATAAAAATCAAATAAAGTCAAGTAAAACAAAGCTAAAACCGGCAGAAACGATGCGACATAGATTATCGAATAACGAAACTTCTTTGCTGTGCTAGGTGCAATCCTGTAAAAGTTTTAACTTGTTCTACACGGTTAAGATGTGAAAACTTCAGTTGTCTGGTGTGATATTTATCCGCTGGAGAACCTAATACTGGAATTGGATCAAAGAAGTGCTGTACCGATGAAGGGATAAGAACACATAAAACTGACCAAACTGAGGAAAAATCGAATTACTGTCAATTATCTGCTGTTTCTCGTATTGCTAATACGGTAGAGAAAGGTTTTTCCATTATTGATACATTTAGATAATTATCTGAGATTTCGTCATCTGTTCACTTGCATTAGCGGTTTTCTTCTGAATAGTAGATGGGTCCCATATTCTCTATCATCTATTTTTAAATATAATGCTTATTCTGTTCAGCTGATTATTTCATTCATATCCATTCCACAAAGCTAAGATTTTTAATTTGCTTGCTCCAAAATACTAAATTTGGCCACTGTCTTTTATCGAAATAAGCACTTTACTCGCCGAACTTGAAGTATTCATTTCCGTTTACACAAACTGCCCAGAGCTTTGTACTATTGTACTTTTTATACGTATAGGTTACTTTATGCTGGCTATTTAATTTCTTTCGCATGAATAATACATGCATGATTATTCCACAAAGGTGGGGAAATGAGCAACCAGCTAGGGCCCACCACGTACTGTCACCTAGTCAATTTGATGATCAGGACTCTTAATTCATAACAGGAACTAATGGTAAGTGGTAAGAGGATCTACGCCTCACTGAGCAGAGTTGGGCGATGTGCCTTCGATGAGAGGGACATAATAACAAAGCCACGGAACATTTTCCATACACGATTTACACACAAAGTGTTCTTGAAATTATGACAAGTTGTAAGAGGTCTATATACCCCACTGAGACATCACCACATGATGATAAGGTTACGTATAGTATCATAATATCCAGGGTAGTTAACATAATTGCCCTTGTAGTTAAAGTAAACCGTTTTTTGATCAAAGTAATAGCAAGAATAGTTCAAGCAGTCAGACCAATGCTTTTGCAAATATTTTATAACTATTGTAACTGCTTAAATATGCCAGAAACCACTTGCCTATTAGAGATTGAATGCTTCCTTCCCAATATTTCTTTTATTCCTAACAATATGTAATGCTTTATTTACCGTTGTATTCTCGTAATTTGATGTTAGTAGTCCACGTTATTCATACAACAAATTACGTGGCGGCCATATTGAAAATATACCACTTAGAAGTTTCATTATTAACAAGCCAATCGCCTTAAACGTTAACTAGCTGGCTGCTAATGGACTGTTGCAAAGAACAATTATAATACTCAAATATCGCGTCGCTTGAATATTGAAACAATTTAGTATCACCTTTACCACAGTATTTTACTAAAAGACCAAGATCCCACTCATAATTACATTTTAATTTATTTAAATGTATTCTTATCCACTAATATTATCTTACAATTGACGGTAGATGTTCTTTAATAAAAATGGGATCCTGCCAAAGCACGCATAACATTTATCTTGAAAAAATATTGTAGGCTTCCACGGCCAAAATCAGTTAAAGCCAAACGTTCTCTGGGTTTGAACCATGCCATGATTAATCGAAAACTCGACGTTTCGCTCACAATGATATGGGGCTTCTTCAGGAGAGGGAAAGGTGGTAGGTCACAGTTAGCACAGTTACTCAACCATGCCATAGTAGCAGCAGTTGGTAATTCAGCATGTGAACCATGCCGAGGCGAAAATCATCTGCTCATTAGGCTTTAGTTGGCCTAACCACATTCTCACATTCACAGTTTACATTTCCGATGAAGTTCTAAACAAAGAGCGAAATTATATACATTATAAAATTGTTTTGTATATAGCAATTGCTGTTTCTGAGCAGTGTCCTTTTGAGTATTAATTTTTGACGTGCATGAAGATTTTCCAATGTAATTGTATACATTACGGATAGATTTTATTTTGGATATTGAGTCAAATTAAAAACCATATTGCGTACGTGTACTGCTCAAATATCTCCTTAAATGGTGATAAAGTAGACACAGCCTGGAAGAATTATTCATCCACTGTTCGGGTGCCCTGATCTGGCACTCTTTATTATTGTCTATTAAGCTTGAGATTCGGGATTGAAGTTTTAGTTTATGTGAAACAATAGAATAAGTATATGTCTCAAATTTAAAATAACCAAACGAAAGGAATTAAAATCTCTTATATTTGGTATTTTAGCTTTTGTTTAAGTTTGCTAAATTATATAAGAAAAAAACCTTTATTTCGAACATATTTTTCATTTTAGTGCTTCTACACATTGGTTTCAATTTATTAATTATAAACCAAGTTAAGTAATAAAAGCATCCAGTTCAGCTAGAAGAAATTATCCAGCTCTTCTCCTTTATTGCGCAATCATCAAGAAACTATTGTCTGTTTTCACAGAGTATTGGAAAATGACCCATTGTCCGAGTATAAAACGACTTCTCGGCACTTAACAGTCAGTCTTAGGAGAACGTCAAACAAAGCGTTATTGTGGTTCCGTCGTCCGGAACGACTCTGACTGCGGTTCGACGATGGAATTGGCGGCCCCGAAATAACATTTATTAACTAAATTATCTAAAATAGGGTCGTCGTTTTACGTGGTGCGATCGATAATGTTGCTACCATTGCGACGTTCGCGTCCACCAGTGTAGCCGCTCGTTTATACGGACAACACACAGAACGTTGCGGGAGTTGAAAATTGGTGCAGCCTCCAGCCCAAGCGATATTTGAGCTAGTTAAACCGATAAACCCGTTGCTTTTGTCGATTCCCTTCTACATCAATGACACCGAACTACATATAGCGGATGAGGGAGATAACATCTTTAATTTTACGCTTTTCTATTTTCCTAGATACAAAATTTAAAGAATGAAGTCTATAATCCTATTTACCAAAATTGGTTCAGAGCCCTCTACTGTAATTACTTACTTATAGAGTTCCTTCTTTGGGCAGATTTAAGGGCTTAGGTGTAGATATTAGTATGAAAAGTAAGAAGTATTGTGAACAGTAATTGCCATATCTTAAAGTAGAGTGCAGAGAAAAAAAAATTCTGGGAAGGTAGCTCTGTAAGCGTCCTTATCACTGAGTTGGAATTGAGTTTTAGTAGTTCATGTAATTGTATACGCAATTTATACAGATTTGTACGTATGTGTAATGTAATAATGAAGTAAACTTCTTTATTTTAAATGAAACACTCTGTAGGTCTTCAAGTTTGTGGAAATGTAATTGAAAGATGAATGTTATAGTGTAGTCATACAAGACAATTTGACGCTATTTCCGAGTCAACAAAAATAGATTACCAATTTGCTTAGCCAACCTTATTAGAAGTAAATCCAGAGGTGAACACGTAGGCTTGGACGGCCAGTCAGTTAAAACTAACGTGTTCCGGGTTGGACCTTGTCATGTTATTCTTTTGTTCAAATAAAACTCCACGTTTCGCCCACAATCATATGGGGCTTCTTCAGGAGAGGGAAAGGTGGTAGGCAACACCGGAACACGTTTAGTTTTAAATCCAGAGGTGTTTCAAACATCGGTAGGGATTTTTAACATGCCATATTGACACAGGCTCTGCGGTTTTACTTCTTTATCCGACAAAGCATACTCCGATTTTCATGCGTAATTAAAAACCAACCGTCCTAGCCAGATTTTGGCCCGGTTCGTTCGGATCGACGAAAGGCTAATATGCTGACGTTCGATCACCGAGAGTCATTTAGTTAGTCTGTTGCCAGTGTGGATGCAAGTTTTTGTTTTGTTGCGTTTTTGTTTCCTTTCATGCTTACATTTTGTTTGTTTGGCGTTAGCCCGGAATTGAATTGTATAAAATAAATTAGGTATTCGAAAAGGAAGAGTAGATAATTGAAGAATATTTGAAGCACGATTTACGTAAGTTAAATCGGCTTTGCTATGTTGTCCAATTGAGTGTAATAAAGCCGTCGCATATTTATCCAGTTGTATGGTACATGGAAATAAACATCCATGCTACGTAAAATCAAACATGCAAATGCGTCGCATCACACAGCTATAAATACAACAGCCAGCAAATCGATCTTTCCATTCGGAAACGGTACAAAATTAAAATTCCACCTAGCTTCATCCGCGTACGCGGCCGTACGTGTATTCCTTCGGGAGCTGTTTAAAATAATAAAAACTAATGCCCAGAAATGCTCGACAACATCGTTCTGCGCTTAAATGAAAAATTGCGGCTTTCACGTAGACGAACTGTAAATGTGTGACAGGCGAAATCCGCCTGTTAAAATTTCCCAATTTTATTCCGCATTAATCTCGCCATTTAAGGAATTGTAGCCTGACGTCGAAACGTTTAATAAACCTTATTCCCTACAGCAGGTTATTTTATTTGTGTCAATTAAATCGGACCCAAATATTTTATTGTTTTCAAAGATTTACGGAGTAACATAAAACACTTCATGACATATTTCGTGCGATTTTTTTTTTTATTTCAGACGCGAGATTATTTTCGCATATATTAAGTTGGGAAACATTACGTTAGACACTTTATTTTGACTTGGGGTTTTATTTTTAAAATTGTTTATACTTGACAGCATAAGCTGAGCGTAAAATATTCTTTAGAGCAGACTTAAAACCTCACTCGTGCAAAAGATGCGTTGAATATCAAACAAAATACAATGTAGTATAAAACTTCTACATGTTGTTGGATGAAAAAGAAGTTGACTGTTTTGATGTATAAAAGAAATTAGCAGGGATAAGGCAAAAAATTGCGCCATGTGATGCTAAATTGATCCAGCTCATTGCTAAGCGAGGTAATGATATCTATTGCCAGATTGTTAAATCTCAATATCGAAAGCGTAAATTATTCTTGTCATTTATTGTTACTATATGGCACATTTGTAATACCAACTTTGTTGTAATTAATTTCTTTAAATTTGTCGGACACCTATAGAGGTGCAGATTTGATTTAAAATAAAGAATACATTGGTGTATGTAACAAAAATCTTTAATCGGTAAACACAAAAAGCTGTAAGATAAAGTAATAGTTAACCATCCTAGCGTTACTCTTCTCACAACAAAAGCTTTAAATTAACTACGTAGGCTTAAAATTAATTACGTTGCTTAAAATGAAATTACGATCAATAGCTTTTAATTTTATTATACTTTCGAGTGACTCTGTACATCGAAAACAGTTTACAATATAAATGGGCGCTGTAACCTTCATGGTTTTACCTTGGGTATTTGCAGGAGAACAAGAAATGAGTTTGGAGTGAAGTACAAAGTTATGGAGGATAGCGCAAAGGATCCTTGAATATTTAAAGGAAGAATAAAGCGAATCCCGACATGGAGACTGAAGGTCACCAACAAGAGAAAGAGGGCACCAAGTATTTTTAGGGAAAAAACACCAAACCGTCTTTAAGGCTTGCTGGTCCTCGATCAAAAACAAAAAAAAACTTTACTCTTTCAAAAAACACACCAATGCGTATATGGGGGGACAGTTAATAATTTTTGAATTGGTGGTAAATGGAGATCCGGAGACTGGTTCGGAAAGGCCTCGCCATTATATCCAAAATTAGGATTCATCGGTTGGTAACGATTTTCTTAGTAAGTACTAACGACCTTGAAGTTGGGCCTCTAGATAACCAAAGTTTTAAAATCAGTCCTCCAGTGATAGGAGCTGCCAAATATGAAACAGAAACAAAATAGTAGTCTGTTCAAGACTGGTGTAGCAGAAAAAAGTTAATAAATTAAACCCAAAAGAAGAGCTAATTCTCTAACTTCCAGAAAAGTCTGGCGCACAGGCTTATAGACAATTGAAATTAAATTTAAGTCAAATAATGACGCTGCACATGCATAATGAATTTAAAATTGGACTATATCAGGCTGTGAAAAGAAAACTCACTCGTGATATTTTTGGGTTCTCTCACACTCACACAAATTTCGGTACGACATTTCTCCTCATTAATCAGACAATCGGTAAGATAAGTTCCAAGCGGCACGTGGATTTAACCTGAAACCAAATACAACCGAGAAAAATATCGACAACAGGAAAAACATCACTGGAAAGTAATAGAAAATAAATTTAGGACAATTAAAATGACAAAATATATCAAAAAGTAGCGGATGATCACGGATGCTTCCAAGCACCCTTCAAAATTAGATCATGTCAAGAAAAATCTTTTTCTCACTTGCGACGTATTGCTTTTGTTATTATTATTATTGCAACGAGGTGGTCCCTAACGGTTTCCTGCACTCCGGTCGAGTGACCTACTGCACTCTGAATAATTTCTTAATCCCGTAGGAGTTTCGTAGCCTTTATAAAGTCCAGAATTTTCTTCGGGTCTATGTTTAATAGTTTTCCCGGACGTTTCCAATCCAGTGTCTTATGTCGAGGTACAGTACACAAATATACTGAACTGCTGAAGGTGCTGCGTAAATATATGAAACGGAGAATACGGGTGTTATCAATATTTACGTAGTGGTGCAAGCTCTACGGTATATGTGTATACTATATATATTACGCCACATGTACATGCAAGGACACGGCGAGGAACGGTAAGCCCCACAAATGTCGCAATCAATTGCTGTATCTAGTGTTTTTAGCCCCAAATGTAGACACCTATATAAAAAAAAAACAATCTATTACAATGAGTAGCTTAAGTAGAAAGTATATAGAAGCCACAGGCGGAAAACGAAGACCGCAGCGTTTGATAGAAGAAGGTCAAATTAGTAGAAACTGCCGGAACAGGTTTGGATCCACCAAGAATTGATAATATATTTCGCAATGTATCTTTATTTGCTTAGTTGCTTTTAAACAATGCCAGTAAAATTAAACTTTAAATTTTCTAATTTACCGGAAATGATCGATACTGGTCGATAATACTTAGCATTTTTTAGTACCTTCAGATGAACTGCCGATATGACATAAATTGCGAGACAATGGTTTTTCTAAAGATTATGATGGAAATTTTGGAAGTAAAGCTATTCAAATGCAAGGGAATTATTGATTATTGATTATTAATCCATGTGTGATTTGCCCAAAAAAGCAATCCTGGTGAATTGTGCAGTAGAGAATGGACGCAGTATTTAGTCACGGACTTCCGTTGACAACATGAATCAAACAAACTTTGCGTGGCATATAGTTGACCAGAAAATATTGATAGTCATTATTGACGCAGTGACAATTTATCATCGCAAGAACTTAGCAAGAAGAAGAGAAAATACAAAGAATGAAGATAACGAGAATATCAAGGTAATGTCAATACATACGCGTATATTCTATATCTTACACCCATTGTGTTGAAGAGAGCTACCGTACATGCGACCAGCCTTTCGTTGAAGGTGAAAAGTAGTAGCTCAAACCTATGCACATGTTTAACAACAGCTTCCTAGCAGATCCGTACATCATGGGTTTCCTCTATTCATACAGAGTTAAACTTTAATTTCACCTACACATTCAAACGCTAAATGTTCAAAATATTCAAGAGAAACAAGCGCAAAGCAGTACTTTACGGTGTCAAGGCATCCCTTTCCGTGTCTCTCAACAAACTAAAACCATTAAGACTGACACGTATATATGTATATCCCGTCCCGGGCTTGAACCGGGTTTAACATTCTCAGGCACCATTTGAAATTTTGCCTGAAACGCATGTCAACACATTTTGAATGTATTTTAGTAAGTTCCGATAGCATGTAAAATAGCGTAGATAAGCTTGACGTGATTCCTTTCACAAATGAATCCCAGCGTTTTTGTTATAAACTATGAAGCAGACGTGGAAAATGTTCAAAGAATTTTACTGTAATTTTGTTGTGATAAAAGTTGCGGTTTATTAAAAAAGTAAAGTTATAATTCCTCCTTTATCCATCATTATAAAAATTTTATTTGATAATCTATAATAATAGCTTATTTCCCAAAAACTATAAAGGAGAATCTTATAAAACTGTTTACCAAAAAATTAATACAATACGTAGTACGGCAAATTAATTAAATTTTCCTTCAGGTAAATTTTATACTAATGAATAGGTAATTCCTATAAAGTGGAAGCAAAATGATATACATAAACCTTTATAAGTTAGTCTATGAATTGGAAAAGCGTACATTTAAATCACGTATTTTCAGAAAATGTGTATTTCTATCTACATACAATGAGATTTCTGAGCTGTACAGCAGTTACAATTAAGAGCTTATATTATTTTAAAACGGATCTACTCTATGTGGCAGTACTCGATCGTCACAGTACAGTTCTATATTTCCACGATGGTGATACCCTGCAGATGTTTAAGTTTGTAATTGATTATATATACTCAAGTTTATTTCATTATGTTCATTCCACATTCCATTAGAATGGAATTAGAATTAAATTTGATGGAAGTATTTCAATAGCATTGTTACAGACAAATAGATTTAATTGCATTTGTGCGTGTAAAGGATTAGAGGAAAAAGTGGTGTATTTAGTTTTCGGAGAAGGAGCTTATTTAAAATAAGCCATTCTCAGAAAAAAATTGAGTTTGGAATTGGTTTCATTTTGAATACTAGTGTTTGAATCGTATAATAGAATCGGAGAGTCTTATAATCTGAAAGAAAAGTAACACTTCAATTTGATTATAAGAACTTGCTTGTTTCCCGAAACATGGAAAATTAGTAGTCACGCCTGTTTTTAAAAAAGGGGCAAAACTAACATACACAATTATCGACCAATTAATGTGGTTTCCAATTTCTCCAAGGTATTTGAGAGTACGTTGTATAATCAACTGATCAACAAATGTAAACATCAGTTTTCTCTCCAACAGCAACATGGTTTTCTTAGTGGCCGATCTACTATAACTAATCTAGTAGAAATTACGCAATATATCAGTGAAGCTATTGACATTAGGAACCGAGTTGACGTCATTTACACTGATTTCACGAAAGCTTTCGACTCTATAGATCATTCCATACTTATATCTAAATTGGACGCATTTAATTTCTCTGGTACTTTTTTGCAGCTTATATCTTCGTATCTGCGTAACTAATAGATCATGCTACGTTTTCTACAACGGATTTAATTCGAGGCATTATTCACCGTCTTCTAGCATAGCACGGGGAACAAACCTTGGTCCCTTCCTTACTCAATATATATATTAATGATCTTGAAACATTGAGCTGTAGATCTCTGGCATATGCAGATGATCTCAATATTTTTGCAAGAATAGAAACACTAGATGATTGCAAGAAGCTGTTAGAGAACCTTCAGATTATCCAGAGTTGGTGCGGTCGTAATAGAATAAGTCTAAACATTGACAAATGTGCGATGGTGAGCTACTCGAGAACCACAACTCCCATTACTTTCTCCTACGCAATGAGTGAAATCCTTATACCACGAGTGGCAATATTTAGAGACGCCATTACGTTTCAATGACCACATCCGTGATATTTGCGCATCAATCAATAAAGCCTTGGGCTTTGTTGTAAGATCCTGCAGACAATTTACTAATTTCACAGCTTTAAAGTCCCTATATTATGCTTTTGTCAGAAGTAATTTGGAATATGCTAGCGTTGTATGGTATCCACACTATCTGTACCTTCAGCTTCCCGTGGAACGTGTGCAGAGACGATTTTTAAAGTATCTGTCATTGAAGTTGGCCGGAGAGAAATATAGAATACGACAGTCTCTTGGATCGCTATTCGTTGGATTCACTTAGTAGCAAAAGAAAAAAACAAACGGTCAAATTCAGTGTAGCTGACCGACAATAAAGTTGATTCTCCGTCCTTATTAGCTCAGATAAATTTTGTGGTGCCAACACATTTAACACGGTCCTTCGATACGTTCCTAACACCCAAGGCTAGAACCAACACGTTGTTGAAGGCTCCGTTGTACCATATGGCTAATAATTGTAACCAGCTTTATCCAGATCCATTTCTCTCACTCTCATTGATAAAAAAAGAGAATAAACGAATAAAGACACTGATTGTAACTGAAATCAAATTTGACTTCAATTCATTGTGAGTTACTTACATTTAATTATTAAAACATTAATGGTTACTATATGGCTTTTAAATGTTGAAAAGTGCTGCTAATCAGTTCTTCCTAAAGACTTAGACAATACGCATTCTGCAGAAAAAAATAAATTTTATGGAAGTTATAATAATTGGTAAAAGATATTTAACATTCTTTTAAAAGGTACTGTAATTCTCTTTATAAAATCTACAGAGCCCGTAGTGTTATTCGGATGAAAATTGAAACTAAATTTATTTAACACCACCTCGCCTTTGATGTAATAGTTCTCTCCTCAGTAAAAGCAGGTACATATTTACACATACATGCGTTTAACTCAATACTAAATACACTCCATCAAATTCCATTATCTGCTAAATTTATCTCGCGCAAATTAATTATTTGAATGGATCGACAGTTTCACCGAACTAATACTATTTGACTGAACAGTGAACCTCGGTTTCATTGAATTTGTGAGGCGGATGCAGCCGCTCACGCAATAATCTAAAATTAAATTTAAACTCTAACGATTAGTCCGCCGCGCGCAGTGGTGCGAATATCACTAAACGATCTTGAATTATTACAGCTCAATCAGCGAGACATTTTCTAGATGAGTTCTTTACAAGTACTGTTTTGTGCTCCTCTCTTTAATGCAAACCCCAATTGAATCTAATCTCATGCAATAACGTTGTCTATTTTCACCACAAAGGCACTTCAGTTAGAGAATCTTCTTTTGTAACCAAAAGTATGTTGTAGAAGCTTCGCTTCATTTAGTAAATAGATTCAATTCAGTCATCTTATTGCTCAAATATTTTATTTTAGCTTCATTTGCGCTTATCGACGTAACTTCTGGTATTCGTACGTATACTATGAAATGCCAGGGATAGCCCAATGAAAAATTAATAACTTTTAATAGAAATTTGGGCATGCCTGTTTTCTGTAACATAGCATGGATGGAGAATCCTCTGTAACTTTTATTGGTTTTGAACAATCAATGTGTGTTTAAACTTATTATTCGTTGAATACTCTGCTGTTGCTTCTGTAATGGCGTCTGAAGCTGTTATAGCAAATACTCTTCTACTTCAAGAGTCATATTATTCGAACTAATTAATTTCTAAAAGGCATTGATACTTCGTATCAAAGCTATTTATCTCGAAAGAATGGAAGCTGCCAATTATAATTTATAATGTCAACACTATTTCTTTGTTCTTATTATTATACATACGGGATCAAGTCGACTGCTTCCACATGGAGTATCTTTTGTACAAAAGCGATGAATATAAACTTCACAGCAAGAAGACATACAAATATAAATTCTTGTTTACATAGTCACCTCCCTAAATATAGAAAATCTTTTGTCTGATCCGAGGAACCCTTTTAAATCTTCATGCTCATAGCAATTCATCATAAAGGCTAGTATATTAAACCTCGAGCCTATATTTCGGCACTGCTCGTTTTAAAATGTCACCCAAAACCTCTTGAATAACGAAATGAATATAATATAAAGGCGTTGCTAGAGATATCGTCTTTCTATTTCAGCCATATTTGCTAATTATATCACGGTCCCATAGGAAACTATTGTAAATAAGTATACATTTGGTGGAAACCGCTATTCTTAATATCGTGAAGTAACTTGTTTTCATTCTTCTATTCCTCTTCTATTAGTGGTCGTTAAAAGTTTTAAAATAGAATCGTAACAATCAGGATAATTAGAGTTTTCAAGCCTATACATCAAAGTATTAATCAGCGCAAATAGTCGATTAATAGCATCTAGGCTATAATTTATAAGCAGCACAGATAAGCAGGAGGGATACCTTCAAATCTCTATCAGAAAAGCTATTGGAACTATCCAGTCGTAAACTGGGTTTATTTGTTCGATTCTGATCAGTAAGGAATAAAGATAATCGGATTTATTCACTATCTCCTTCCGCTGGAATGCTCGCCATTATATTATTTACGATACTTTTAGTGCTTAATTACAAAGATGGAAAAAGATGCTTACTCTCATTTACGGGAGATTAAAGTAGTAATGGCTCTATCTACATGACAAGCTAGTACCACTCATAATCCAACAAGCACAAGTTGTGCTTATTCCTTACGCTACTGTAACACTTCTGCGCCATAACACCTTAATCGGTGTAGTTTATCAGTAGCAGTGTTGGACTGTAAAAATTACTACGCATATAAATCATCCGATAATGAAAATGCATTAGGATGGAAGTTGGCAGCTACAGAAGCTATAAATCTTCCCTACAATTCAGATCTCTCTAATTTGCTAATTTCTATCCCAGAATTGTTATAATAATGTGAATTTTAACGAAGTTTAAAACTTTTCAACTAATCTGCGCTTATTGCGAACAAGATGATAAGGTAAATTGTAACAGGCACTGACCCAAATAGTGTTACGGTAAGTTTAACTCTAATGGGAAACCATTTGAGAGGAAGGTGCCTATGAATGTAGGTGCGTGCGGTCATTTACAATACATTATAAAAATGGCATCGTTTCTAATTTGTAGGGGTGGTTATCCTCAGTAGAAAAATTGTAAAAATTTGGAAAACTGCTAAGACCTGTAATATATCTGTTGCTTCCGCTTATATCTCTGGTTGATACTAACTCGTTTGTTTACACAACTTGAAATACTGTAATTCAGTTAGAAGTGGTTGTATGACCCTGAAGATATGAGCACAGACATCTGAATGTTTACCGAATTGAAGAAAAAAAATTGAAGAAATTCCAATAATGGACCTCCTTCTTCGAAATACTGTTTTATCATTTCTGAAATTATCTAAATTCTCCCTTCCGCGTTTAGCAAAGATTACAAATGGTTTCTATTACTATGGAATGCTAAAATGAACTAGTAGTGACTCCTGAACATTATTATTACATATGTCAATGCGTGAATGCTATTAGTAGCACAATTGGTTGGCTGTTGGTTGGTCGTCAGTTAGCATGATGTATATAAAGCGAAAGTGTCCTTTCTAGCGTTTGGCACTAGATCACCAAGTTCAGCTAAGCGTTGGGTGACACTCGGTAAATGATAATCAAACTATGATTGGCAGTAAACGTTTCAGTGATATAAGTAAGGTGATGTTGAACCACGGCACTAAGTTTTCTACCAACATGTTCGCCAGAAGGTGTAAAATGTTCATACTTTCACGTAATACCATCGTTTGCAATGTTCAGCCAACGTTACACCAACCATCTATGCTGCTAGTGGAGAAACGTAAAATACAATTATGTCAAAATAGAGGAGGAATCTAATTGAAATTCTCGGTTGTTTGCTAGTATTTCGAAATTAATTTGCCAGAACGTCTCTTGCACACAACCAGCATAACAAAGAAAATAGTTTGTGTAATAATTCATCAAAATAGATACTCCAAAAATGTAAAAGCTCACACGTTTGTTTCCAGAACTATATATACTGCAAAAATAGTTAGATGAGGGGATTTTACACAAACCTGGGCTAAAACTTTTTTAGAATTTAAAAAGTTATGGTACGTAGTGTATTCCATTTAGGGTATGCAAGTTGTTATCGAGTTGTGGAACAAGAGAAAGTGACAAAAGCGTGAAAATGTTTAAGATGAATTAGCTCCATTGGTGTTACGATATTCCTAAATTTCTAAAATTCATACTACTAACAACTACTAACGATAGTTGTAGACCCTCTGATTTGGAAATGCACATCCTTGAATTGGTGGATTTGTTTTATTACTTAAGAAAGAAAGAAATCTAATTTACTGGAGCTTAAACTGTTTATTGCCTTGGCCAATTTCAACGACTCACCAGAATTTTTAGAATTCAAGATAAAGGCGCGCAAATGTTACATTTTTCTTACATATGAAATTGTCACTAGGCAAACTTCATCGATAGCGAATACTTTGAAGTCTGATATGGTATCCAATCTAAAAATTGGTTAGGTAACTAAAGAGAATGTGCCAATAAACGAACTTTAACCAATAACTATAACAGACAAACTCTGTAACAACGTATTTAAATATTATATTTACTGACACCAATAAATCTGTTAGATCCGATAGATTCCATTCTTAACAATAGAGTGAAAATGTTACTTTGATACATATCTAGAAAAACATCTTTATTTGATGCAACTCGCATGATAATAGCGACAAGCAATAGTAATAAAGCTAGGATTGGACGGTCTGACAATGACCAAGTTATTTGGGCAGATTGAGAAATGGAATTGTACGAAGCTTCGTAACGGTAGAAAATATTGCTAACTCACTATGAGTACATTCGGGACTTTTGTAATTTAGTGGAAATATCCACAATAAAAACAACCAGAGAATAATTTGATGTGCTTTCGACGTTGACCAGTTCATTCAAGATGTACAGTGAGCAAAAAAATGTAAAATTGCAAGAAGGAGGATTTAAAGTCAAAGCAAATTCTAGAGAAAGACCTACTTTGTACATAACTACTTTCTACAGTTTGATTTGACAGTAAGATTTGTTACGTAGAGGCTACTAGTTTATTACTATGAAAATAATGCAGTAATTACCAATACTTTGGGACAAAAATGAAATGCAAAGAAAGACTGTGGAAAGAGTGGTAGAATCGGCGTACATAAAGTTTGAGGAAAGGAAAGTAAATTGTATGAAAACTGGCAATACTGAATTTGTGGGAAAATAAAAGAGTAGAGACAACATATTGAGTAAAATAGTGTGTGACTGGTGGTAATGGTAAGATGCAAATGCTTAAGACGAGTTTGGATTATTTAAATTCATTAAAGAAATAATTCAACAATCTCAAGATAGTGAGTGTGTATAAGTAAGTATATTTCGTAAAATACTTGTAACGTATAAACCGTCTAAACCATTTCAAATAACATATGGTGCACCACTATTTAGCCCTCAAATTTGTTTGTAAATTGTTTTTATTTTTTTTGTAATGTGGGGAGACCATACAATCTAATTGTATTTGTACTGAATTTTTGGGAAAGACGGCACGTCACATGGAAAAAAAAGGTGGTTGCTATGTACACTAATTAAAATAGGCCACTATCCTCAAGCTTGTTGTATTACTTACAGATTCTATTGGCCAAGAAAAAGAAATTTCCTACGAAACATCTTCGTTTTCTAAAACCTTTAAGTTGTAAAAAGTAATAGTTTAAATGCTATTGTGAAACAAGAATGTCGGTGTAAGGATATGTTAAATGTAATCCAGAGAGTCATTCGGATGAAAAGGCAATACTTCAATTGAAAGCTCGCAGGAATAATGATGCAAAAAACTGCGTACTAGAACATGGCATGACTTTAATTTTTATATCAGTCTTAAACGGAAAACATAACACCAAGTGCATTTTTCACGAAAATTGCACGTTTCGCTCATTCGAATGAAACTCTAAGTACGTTTCCACTCCTCTCTCTTACTCGACGGTAAGAAAAACTAAAACCCTTAGTTAGTGGACAGAGAAGCAACACATTGTGCCTATATAGGGAACGGACGAACGATATACAATGTGGAAAATAACTCAAGAGTACTTAGTACTGTCTCAAGATGAGATAGCACACAATATACTTCGTCTATACAATACCGCTAGTCGTAGAATTCGAGAGTAGAAGAGGGTAAAACATAAGGGGGAATTGAGTTGTAAATACAGAAATATAGGTCAGCTGCATTAACAGAAAGAGAAGATCTCGACTCGTTTTTACTAATACATGCTACGTTCGCAGGACTACTGTCTTTGATGTTATTGCCGGACTGCAAAGCCTTCGTATTTCAGCCTATTAAGTTAATTCATATTATTTGGAAACTTCTTCCTAACGATTGGATTTCGTGTTTTAAGTTTTTCGCGTGGTTAATTGGAAATACGCTACTCTTGTTTCAGAGTCAAAAAAATCAAAACGAACATCATATTTCATCTACCAGTCTTACACAATGAAGACACTGTTGCTTTATATAAATTTTGAAGAGAAAGTTTAGAGGTTGTTCTAAATTTTACATAGAAATCTTTTTAATTATACAGCAACTTTAGCTGTTCCACTTGGTATGGAAGTTCACAGTGATATTATTAATTAGAACCCGCCTACAAGCGTCGGTCTCAATCCCCTATTGTCAAAATTATTCCGTACACTTCACGCCCAACATGTTTTACAATGTAAATTACAACATATGAAGTAGTGTATGAAATAGTACAAAATTTGCTTATATTTGATTTTCGAAAAGTAAATTTACGTCGAGAAAACAGTAGTAGGATCATTTTTCCTTTAACCTTATAATTATTAGTATATCTTAGCTCCTATAGAGGAATTCATTTGTAAAAAGTTTCCTGTCCTTTAACCGCGCCCTCTTTCAGTAGATTAAGTATAAAATTATACAACTTTTACAGCTTTTACTTTTACAACCTTTTTATCAAAGAAAATGTGTATAGGGTGGACAGTATAGAAATAGCATGAACAAAATTTTACAAGGATTGGTATGGACTGAAAAGAGAAATTTAGTAACGCAGCTATTTTCAGTGTGTGCTTGTGTATATTATAATCCTGTAACGCAGGATTCATCTATAAGCAAAGTTTAATTGAAATATTTTGTTGTTATATTGTTCAAAGAAGGAATCAATCAATACCGGCGTAGTAGGTGGCTGTGCTATATAATATAAAATGGCACACATAAATTGGTGCTGAAAATTTAATTATTAAAGAAGCTGTTGGCACTACGGGAAAATCCACAGATTCTGCCTTGAACTTCGTACTGGCCAGTATCCAACAATCTCTGTATATGTGAGTTCCATATATATGGGCAGGCTGAATCTACAACATGTTTGCCATACGAGGGCCTAAGAGCATTCAAAGCATGATAGCTAAGGGCTGCTCATAAGGAGAAGGGCTTTCACTATTGCAGTGGAAACTTGCCGGTTGTGCAATGGTTAAAGAGAGGGTCAGGTCGCAAAACACGGTGATATGCACCGCAAACTGTTTCTTTGCCTTCAACTACCCCAAAATGGAAATCTTGGCGCTAACTCTAGGCAGCGCACCGCTTAACTTACCTCAAGACTGTAGACAAAAACGCCAATCTGTTTGCTGATGATAAGCAAGTAGTGTCGGCATTGAATCGATCAATAACGTCGAATCTACTATTATACTGTCATAGAACTCTATCGCTAGCCTCAGAAATAAATAATGTCAACGTGATGAGGCTGAAGAGCCATTTAGGAGTGTGGGCATGATACGGCCCATAGCCCTTCGTTCTACAGGTAGCTGTTAGAGGTGACCGTTCGTTATTGCTGGTTTTTACCGAGAACATTTAAAACCATTTACTTGGGGCATAATTCTTTACACAAAAGCAGCCCATACCCTTGATTAATTTCTTTATTGGGCTGATACCTTTTGAAAACGGAGAAGCACGCGGTTTGTGAAATACATAAATAAATATATACTGAGATTTAAACACAAATATAGCTGCAGAGAATAAATAAACTAATGGAAGTTATGTCTTCTTATTTTGTTTGGAAACAATTTACAATGTTGCAGTCCTAATGAACTCAATTACGCTAGCTGAACGTGAATATTTCTGGCTATTCGAATTTGTTTAATTTATTGGCAGAGGCTGTTCATAGGTAGACACAAATTAATTAATTACTAAGCATACACAAGAATAATCTAACAAATTTCATTCTATTAACTTAACTAGACTTATCGTTGTATTCGTGTGCCATCTTCTTTGTACCACAAAGATGTAGTACTACAATATCCTAAGCGAAGTTTAATATTACATTGTTCGTCTTTCCATTGTTTACAATCTATTGAACTTTCTGCTGCAACGGAATCTATAGATTTAATTTAACGCCGTCGATGCCCTAGGGAGATGTTCTTTTCCAACTTTCGGCTTTACTATTTGCGCTGAGTGAATAGCGTTCAAAGTTGCATCTCCCCCACTAAATGCGAACAATACGTTCGTAAAATTTGTGGCGGAAATTCGCCCGAAACGTTTTATTTCCGGGATAATTATTTTTCGATTCTCGCAGATATATCGGGAGTTACAATGCAATAACAAAAGAAAATAAGTTACGATGCTAAAAGTGTGGAAGTGTGAAGCGGAAATGATGGCATGATGAATGATGGCAATGCTTTCCAAATGTGATGTTTTAAATTTTTTACTTTTCAAATGGACATTTGCGAGATTTTCAGTGTTGTGGATATCAAGAGCATACAAATCGTCAAGGAAATCAGGTGTGTAGTTCTGCCCAGAAACAGATTGTTATTATTATTGTTATTAATATTATTATTATTATTATTAAATCTCGCTGTTACAGACTTCAGAGTATAACTATTTTAATTGATGGCAATTCTTTCTCTGCGAGCATCCGTATCTGTACTTTAAGATAAAATAGCGACCTTTCTTAAGCATGGGCTTTTTAGTGAAATGGGGAAAGGATTTACGAAAGAAGGCCAGAAGATGGAGCTCATTACCTGAAGTCGTATCATTCTTATTTTATATAGCAATTTCGTCGTTTCGTGCGGAGGAAACACAAAAAAGTACACCCGAAGGCGTTATATAATAACAATAAATATAATAACTTTTACACAATCCTCGCATCCACTCCACCGAATCCTAGATTTACCGCTACGGAGAGGAATTCTCTTATTCCGGTCATACGTTACACGTTCAGCTATCTACGGTAATCCGTATTCCACATAATGTAATTACTTTTTCACGTCTGACCTACATTTTATAGCCTATTTGAATGTTAAAAACGGTTATTTCCCCCGTCATAAAAACAAAGGAGAGTGCGTAATAAAATCGGAAATTTGTTGTACCCCAGCTTGCTTAAAAATAAATGACGATCATTTGTTAGAATCCTGTTGGATACGCCGTCGTAATGAGAAGCTTATGCGGTACCGAAAAATGTCAGGAATACGTCAAATTTAAAAAATTTTCTTTCATCCTTGGTGCGTATATCTTTGGAGGTAATCTATATAAACTTCATACGTTTGATTTTCACCAATATGTCGTCAATTTTTTACACAATGGCTCTTATTGGTAATCAACATAGATTTGGTAATAATTCTTTGCCAATTCTTTTCTAATAGTTATCATTAAAGAAATGTAAAACACACACTGTATATAACAATTATTAAAAACTACCTGATCAAAACGTACATGCGCATAATGTAAAACTGCAACCGTACAATGCTAAATTGAACAGGTTATTAAGGCTTATGTTGCTTATGGCATAAACGGAATTCTGGATTATAATATTCTTTGCGTGACTTACACATTGCAATTCTATTTTTAAGCTGCTATTACTGACCAGGAACTGTTCCGTCAATATTGACTTCGTTGTGAGTTGCAATAGATCTTTAGAGCAAAAACTATAAACAATTAAAAGCAGTAGTACTAACGCTACTCTTTTGAGTATTGGAGTATGGAATGAACGGAAGCTCGTCATCAACGCTTGTTTAAACGTTAATACTTAGAGGCAGAATGTTCACTTTATAGTAGACGAGAAACAAATTTTTCTACTTTACTGCGCAAGCTAAGCCTTTATTTACCCACTTTGTAACAAACGTTAAGAAAATTAATTGCTGAATAATAAGGAACAAGCGCTGTGCTGCAACATGTTAATCTTTCTAGTTCAGTTTAGGATGTTGTGGGGTCGAAAAAGTGTACGAAGCAATATACTGAGCAAAAGAGGGTGGGTGTTCCAAAAAGTAATGGTTTACAGAATTACATTTATTGGAATTCGTTTAGCAGATTTTTGCAGATACAATTAACAAATAAATTTGAAAAATCTTCCATTATTGAAGCATAGGTTAGCTAGTACCTTGCGGCGGCGTCACTGATAGCGTTTTCTAGTTGTTACCAAATAGATATTTAGGTGCAAAGCCCAATAGGAAACGAAACTAGACCAAATGTTAAAACCTTCTGAATTTATAGAGCATCAACCGCATAATTGATTTCAGCATTCATCGTGAAAGCAGTTACACGTCTCCTAGAGACGCCCCAAAACCCAATATAGAGCAGAACAAATGCTGAACTTAAATATTGTCTTTCTTGTGAAAGCACCTGTGGTAAACCTACACTTAACCGAATTTGACGGTTATATTGGTAATGAACGGTAAATACTGCTGTATCGCCAGCCCTAAAGCAAATTAATTAATATAATGGTTTTAACCGGTTGCTCCCTTGGAATAATGTTTACTATGAATATAATTTCATTACTGATGATCGATTATTCGCAAAAAAATTATTTCCTTGCAACAATGTTCTATTCTGTATCGGAATGAACAATTTCTTTGTACAACTCACAAATTATCGTTATGCATAATCATATTTCGCTTTGCATGTCAAGTGAAGGCAAGTTAAAAATTCTATTATTTTATATAAGTACAGTGTGATTTTGATAAATGTTTCTTTCCAAATACATGCAATACTCTTTTAAAAAGAAGAATTGATATGCAAGTATTTTTTCCGCTGTAACATACCTTAGAGGCACGAAGTTAGGTAAACAACTATAAATAAAGCTTAGTGCACGAAATCCTTATATTTTCGTTTGTTCGCCGAACATATAGATTAATTTGGAGACAATCTCGACATACAGGGTAGATATTCTTTATTTAAAGTTTGAGCACAAGTTCGATAACGATATAATGTAATATAGATGAGCTTTCTCCAGACGTCTTAACGGCACTGGATTGTGAAGTCCCTACGGCGTACACAGAGATTCTCTAGGTGGTGTATAATACAAAAGCAGTCCAGCTGCTTATAAGTTTTGACTGAACATTAGATCTAATCTGTCATAACGTCAACAAGACATTAGGTGTAGGTCACTTAGATTATAAGGAAATCGTTGGTATATTACTTGGGTAAGTGTCGAAATGTTGAATAACCGTTTAAAATGTAGGTGATTCCACAAGTTTCCCTATGCGTATAGGTGGTATACTGAATCTTCTCGTAACCTTATATGTCGGAGCGGAATGTGCAAATGTGATTTGGTTTAAGAATAGCCATAAATTTTAATGACTGCCAAACAGCGTGTCCACCAAGTGCGTGGATGGAAGCCTGTTCAATTTAGAAAAAATGTTTTCAAATGAAAATTATGCCCAACATAAGATTATACCCAAATATGCAGGTTCAGTTTCCATTAGGAGCGATATAAGTTTGGCGTTTTAAACGGAATAGACTTTGTACAAATTATTGTGTTTTAGGATACTTCTTTTTAATTAGTGCCAACTTTTTTCAACATTTCTTATACCTAATGATTCAAACTTCATTCTGATCTCTCTTTCTATTAACCGGCATCTACAAGATGGCCGTCTAAATCTTTGCCATATTAGATTCATGAAAAACTTTCTGAATAAATTTCTTATACCATTACTTGACGTAAATATTACATAAAATATTACTCCCAAAATACAAGTGAATACTTAACAAAATACAAAGTATCGTCTCGACCGAATTTGAGCGATGCAGGTTCAAATCCGGGGCAGCCGGTTGGCTTTTAATTATTGATGAAAATCGTAGTTCTTGAATAAGAAAATAAATTGTAGGTGCGGTCTCAATACGATGTTCGGCACGTTACAAATTCCTATCGGAGGATGAAACAGCAAAATGTCCCATTACAGTTTGTATGAATGGTGTTCACTTATAATAGATGCTGAAATTGTATGCATAAATTACATTTTACAGATCTATTATCATTAATTATTTTTTTAGGAAAATAACAATTTTTAATATTCCTCGCAGAATTCTTTTAGCAAGCTTCATAGTTAATTTACTAAAAAACAACACGTTTTAGTAGAACATCGGAAAATGCCTAGAAAAAATAAAAAAAAATTATCCTGAAATAGCTTCCTCATGGTATTGATGGAATTATTCACAGCGAACGCAGCACAAGGAGAGAAAAAAATACACTACCCATGGACATGTTTCTGTCTACCTGGCGTCAGCGTGATTCCGAGGGTATTTTGAACTCTACCCTGTGTCGTTGGTGGTTGGCGAACAGTACTCAGTTTATGTCACTGCTTAAAAGAGGACGCCAAGAAATGTTTAATTTGTCGTTTTGAAATGTTGTGGGATTAACTGTGAGGCAACACGACACAGGGCAGAGTTAAGAATACTCTCGGAATCACACTGATGACGCCGAATAGGCAGAAACATGTCCGTGAGTAGTGTATTTTTTTCTCTCCTTGTGTTACGTTCGCCGTGAATAATTCCATCAATACCGCGAGGGAGCCCTTTCAGCATTATTTTTTTGATTAACACATTTTAAGTATAGGGGAATGTTTACAAAAAAAATCTAGAACAGCTTCTCTATGAAATTTTGGAAAATATATAGGCCCTTCTATTAAAAAAAAGAAAATCACACACAAAATAACACAAAACAACCATGACAACCATTTCGATGGCCACCTTGCAAACGGTAGCTGAAATAAAAGGAAGTTCGATGTATTGCCGACCCAAGGAATAGAGTATCCAATAAAATTTGATTCACCGTTCTAGCATGTGATTTCAGACGTTAAAGAAACAAGAGAAATCTCAAATTATTTCAACTAGGATAGACTTTCATTAATATTCCGTAATATTGATCAAAGTAGACACAAATTGAAACAAGTGCCTAAAATCGTAATAATGTTCAGGAAATTCCATTTAAGAAACGAAATATGTCCCGTGGTCAACGGAAATTGAACACCCTGCGGACACGCTATATATGTGTATCGTTCGATGTTAGCTATCGACTCTTGCATTCTATATTACTATTTCATAAGATTTTCACAGCTTACTTGAGAATCGCTTTTTGCTACTTATACTATACACTTCTTCATTTCTCATTTGTTTTGAAATATTACTTTAGGATCTAAGTTGCATACAGATATATATTTCTCGTTTCAAATTTTTTTCCCGAGATATTTATGATTATTAAATTTTTGTTATTTATTCTTTTTTGTTCATTGTCATGTACAGAGAACATTATAAAAGTAGCGTACAAATTAAATTCAAAATTCAGATATGCAGGTATACAAAATGCATCAACCAATAGACATATTTTTTCCATTTACAAGCATCAGAATCACTGACCCTAAATGAAATAGCTTCGGTCGAGCTTTCAACTGATAAGCGTTTTGTAGTCATTTCTACTACCTACCGCTTGAACCTAAGTGCGCTCCTACAGTGAATATAATGGGTCACCCAACTCATCTCTATACCGTGATGCTGAACTTTATTTATTATATTTACCTAATTTCAGGAAAGAGTTCGTTTTAGGAATTTATTTTAGGTTTATGTTCATGTACTCTTCTGCAGATACTGTATTGGATTGCACTGTGTTGTATTTATTTAGTGCTTAGGATATTTAAAGGCACAGACAATTGTCAATAAAATTGAAAAGGAAAACACAATAAATTAAAAAAAAAATATAAAGGTTAGTCATCACAAGGTAATATAAACGCACTCTCCAGAAAGAAATGTTTGTTTTTCAGTTTGGTTTTGAAACACTTTGTATTTCGTTGATTTTGGTACAACAGAGTAGGACATCTGCTGAGGTCATCCAGCATCTGCTGCTTGAAGAACAAAGTGAGTAGTGAAAATTCATTCATTTTGGCAAATTGAACACAACATTTGATATTATCTAAAGGAAATAAATTTATAAAAACAGATGTCGGTTAGGGTTTGATCTAGGAAACTATAAAGTTTCAAGATGTACGAAGGATGTTTCCAAAGTTATGCGAATTGTGCTCTAATTAAAAAAAAGCAGAACTTATAATCAATGCTATTGGTGATACACAAGCCTTGACATGTTTATGCAGCTATCTAGTGCAATACACTTCAATCTGAGTCAGGTGTTTGACAAAGACCAGTAATTTTCTTTTTGTGGAAAGACGGTGTGAAAAGTTCAGAAATTATTCAGTGTCTGCAAGGAGTGTTTGGTGAGTCTGCAGAATCTAAGGTAGCGTATACTGGTGGACCAATCATTTTAAAACTGGTAGAACATCATTAGAAGACGATCCACACAGTTGTCGCCCGAGTACGTCTGTAAACGAAAGAAACATTACTGCCGTGGAGGACCTACTCAAACAGGCGAATGACCATTCGTCAAATTAGTGTACGCCTAGGAACACAATTTCATGACATCTTACATGATTATTTGACCGTAAGCAAGCTAAGCAAGGCTCTGGCGAAACGTGGATTCCTTATTTCAATCCTGAAACCAAGGAATCGTAAACGGCAAAAAGGCCTCTAGTTACGGCTTGTGCAGTTCTGTCTGTTGGAAACGTAATGCTTACTGCATTCTGCGATTGCAAAGGGATTGTTTCTATGGATTATTCGCTGAAAGGTACTACAATTAACGCAGAATACTATTCGAATTTATTATCCGAACCATTGCGACAGGCACTTGTCCAGGCCGTTGATTTTGTTTAAAACAAATTTAAAACATTGTCATCGCTCCGTGTAATCATATTTCTAGTTACTGCTGTAGCAGTTTTTGAGAAATCTTTATAAGAGACGGCAGTTAGGGTAATGGAAGAATTATCAACGCATTGATATGCACCAGTGTTACTAATGAACAAATGTCAATTATTAACAAATGTGAGAAAGAAAAGGGACTCAGGATTGACTCTTGTAGTACACCCTGTTCAATATATGTCTTTCACCATGGCTTTGATATAGACTGTTTAAGGATGACTCGAAAAATATTAACAAATGACAACGCTTCATATACCACATAGTTGTAATTTATCAAAAAGAGTATTCTAATAATTAATAATAATTAATAATAATTAATAATAATAATTAATTAATCGAAACCAGTACAACGTTAACATTGCTTGTGTACATTAGGATTCTAATGGTTACTGTAGGCCCTGAATTTCGCGCATGATATTTAGCTTTATCCAAGATAAATGACTTATTATTATTAAAACTGATGATTGCTGGTTTGCCTTTCATATGTTAATCTATTTTTATATATATAACGTCCAAATAAGGACTCATCTCCTTTCAGAACAAAAAATTCAATTTCTGAGGTCATAGGCTAGCCTAGGCTAGCTTTGAAAGCAGTGGATACTTCGTCATCGGGTTCTTTTACTTGTAGTTGAAGCGGCATTATATCAAAGGAATTTTCGTAGATGTCAAGTAGTACGGTATCTTTATTCCAGTTTATAATATTAAAGAGATATTTCTTTTAATATTGCCTGGGGCGTTAACTTTGTCGCTCTTCTCACCTTGATATATACGTATGTACTTGCTACGTGCAATATCACGTTGCGTTTTACGTTGAACATAAATTTTCCAATATCGTACTTTACATTGTAAATTTAAAAGTTACGTAGGTACACGTAGTATTATTAGCATGAGTATCCTATAAAAGTTTATTAGCGAGCCTATATAAAGTAAACGTTAAATAAAGGAGGTTATCCTGAAACTATCAAATTCGAATGACGCGTATACATTTGCCAGAGAATTCTATTGTATTTTATACCTTCGGCGCCTTTTATTATTAAGAAGCTATATTGGAAATTCGCTCGTATAATGTAGAGATTGTATTTATACGTAGCGTAGCGCGACTCTTCGAAATCCCGCCTAATAATGTATTCTGACTCTGACCTAACTACTTCCAATGGAGTGAATATCGCAAGTATATTGATCTCATTTTCGATTTCATTGTCCTCGAATATGTTAGAACTTTCCGTATCGTTGACAATTACAGTTAGAATAATGAAATTGAGTCGCGCCGTTCATTTAAAGTATAATGGCGTTGTTCGAGTACGCTTCGGTTACCGCGAAATAAAGCTTTATTGAGTAAATTAGAGAATTAGAATTTAACGACGAAGTTTGATTAAAACGCAGATTTGCTGAGAATAATAGTTTTAGTTGAAAATCCCATACTGCCATTTTCTCGAAAATGTAGAAATTGTATGTAGAATTTGTGATAAGGTGAATAAATTTGTTATTTAATTACGTATACTACCATCCATCGAGGTTGGTCAAGCACTCAAGATTTCAAAAAATCAAAAAATGAAAAATATTACCAAAAAATAAATTTATGAGACTAAAAAAATTGCTCTAAAATAACTGTCAAAATCTAGAGCAATATTATTTTTTATTAAGGAAATTAGTCCAATGTTAAACAACACATAAGTATCGGCACCCTCCGCACCACACAAGTTTAATTTGTTATATAATAATTAATAAATAGTCCGGGATGGCCGTTTCGAGGACCATTCGTGTCCTCGCCTGCCTTAGAAGGCATAAATAGACATAAATAAACTAACCAACTATGGCAAACGTCTTATGTTGTCTGGTAGTACGAAAGGGGAACTCCAAAGCACTCTCTGATGGATTAAATGCAGCAAACTGGCCAGATTATTTAGCAACTTATTTGAAATTAGATTGCAGGCAGAAAAATAGGAGAAGATAATTGAAGAGTTGAGCAGTTTTAGGCTTGGTAGGTCGTGTACTGGCAATCTCTTTATATTACGGTAAGTGGCTATTAGTATTTATATACATTTAGAAGAGGTTTATGGTTCGATGTCCAAAGTAAAATTATGGTGAGCTCTGTGAAGTAGAAATATTACTAACGACAATCTAAATACAAAATCAATTCGACCCAATTTATCTATTCAAGTTTGTAGTTTATTCCCGATTCTGTCAGGTAAGATTAAAAGAGAATAAAAATTGAAGTACCTACTGCCGCTTAACAAAATATTATTTTGCTCATACCCATGTAGAGAATGTGGTCTAAATGTAAACACCGATAAAGCTGAATACGAGGCAATCGGTACAGGTTAAAATCTCCAGATTCTAATAATCTAATTGATAACATTATAATTCAACAAATCAACGAATTCAGGTTCTTAAGGGTAATCCTAATAAAGTTGCGAACCATCAATACAGATTTAAAGCGAAGAGTTTTGGTGAAGGGCCAGCCCAAAGTTTGGGAAGTGAAGATACTCTGCAGTAGAGGGAAGCCAAGAAAACGGAGGAAATCATTGAAGTAAAGGATATATGTGATTTAAGCAGTTCCTCCAGTTGAACATACACCAAGTGTTTTCATACCGCTATCTCTATACAATATTTACTCCTTTAACAATTACTTTTATTATTCATAAAATTCTGGCTTTTAGTGATGAACATCGTAATATGTAAACATCGTGTAAAAACTGGATTATAGATTCGCGCCATTAGCGGTAAAACTTAATGATGCACTTTGTGTCTACATTTGTTTTTGTTTTCAGATATTTTTTGTTTCACGACTTCAGTAGCTAGGTTGCTTTATTAGTATTTTAGATTTTATAAAACAGTTAAGCTAACTGCAATGCAAACATTTCATATGTGCATACACTTACGGATAGACATAGAAGGGAGGCTTTATTTCAATCCTACGCCTGTATATCGAGGACCGTTACTTTTGATATTCTTCGAATGGTTCCTGTGGGAGGATGCAATAGCTTAGTAATATATACTCATACAGATGTCACATACTTGCGTATTTAATTCCGATGAAACTTATTTCTTCTGAATATTCCTCATTTTATTCCTTACATTTTGCATACGCAATAGTAGAAATATCAACATCAACGGTCTTCTAACCGCAAGTGCTGTTATAATACGATTCCAGCCAGAATAGAAACGTGTCATTACGCAGAGATTGTCATCCATACCGAAGATGGTATTGAAAACGAATTTCGGTATTGTCTGCGAGACGCTTTTATACTCTAAACGTGTAAATCAGGCATAGTAAGGTTCTGCAGTAATAATCACAAATCACGCAGTTACGCTAGGTCTTGCCAACTTTGCTTTATGTAACTGTAACTTGGCTCGACGTAAATCACCTACCAGATATAATTTAATTCCTAAGCCAATACCGAATAATTCCGCAATTTATGCGATTATTGTACTGCTACATCATAATAATTATAGATTGGTCGATATTAGTAGTCCCCCTTAACACGTCTCACATAAATTAATGCAATAAATGTAGTGCAGGTACTTCCCGAAAATTGTATATGTAAAAATTGGGCTACAGTATTTTTTGCTTTTTTTTGCTTTCCATAAATATGCTAAAGAATACTTACAGCTCTGGTGATAATTAAGTTCCTTCATTTTTATTAAAGTCCTACTGGTAGATCCCTTATTCAAAATCGTTAATTTAGTCTCGAAGCCTTGCACCTTTTTCAGACATGGAACGTTTCACGCGTGGCACTTCTATGTAAATCCGGAAACGTCTAACTATCGCTCAATAACTATTCTAACAAATGTTGCCATATGTATGACTATAGATAAGACATCGGCTAAATAGGTTTTTTCCCGGAGCACGTGCATCAAAGAAGGAAAGACGAATCCGTTTGCGGCAAAAGTTGTGACGATTTTTTGGGAATTGCAAGACATAATTTTGCAAACTTGAAAAGATGGCTTGTCGGAAAGTTTCACGTCAAACGCAGAGAAAGCCTATTTCGTTGACTTCGATAAATTCTATTATTTGGATGGCCGAAAGAATTAGAACATCGCTTGACTAAGGTATTTAGCACACTATCTTCGTAGGTGTATTCAAAAGTCGTTTATTTTATCAATTTAGTGCTTAAAAAGTATTTCAAAGTACAATTTTTATTACAGTGGATTATTTTAAAGAACGTGGGGTTTGTATACGTGACGCACGTAAACAGGCAAGGTACGTTAAGCGTAAATTGCAAAGTTATTCTCTTCGAATTAATTATTTCCTCGTAACGTTTTAGATTCGTTCGTATTTCAATTATTAAACTACTCAAAAAGTATGAAACCAGTTCTTCAAGTTATCTACAAAGAAATTTATATCCATTTCATCTCGTCTAAAATTCCAGTTATAACCGTACTTGCTTCAAATTGTGGTCCGCAAATAAACCACTAACTGTATTCGTTATTGTATTGTATTTTTTGTATCGTCTCTATAAAGCACAGACTTAATAGTCTGTTATAGATTGCCATTTTTATTCTCCACTCAATTCAATTTCCAAACATACGCGATTAAACTCATGGACGGCAACGTATATGTCGGCTCGGAAGCAGATAATTCGAGACGCTACAAAAATACACGTACACACAAACACACACATGGACTTTAAGCGGCTCCAGAGTGGTGGTCGATTCATCTCCGGATCCTGAGGAATTTCAATGCCCCGAATCCGATTGTCCCGCGCTTGCCAGTAGAATAACTTTTATTGCGCTCCTACTTTCTTTAACTGGCGAATGTTTTTCCTGAAAGTCAATCGGCGGATGATACAACATTTCTAAAGGGCTCTATAACTGAATAGAAAAAATAAATAGGAAAACAAAGTATATCTCCGATACGCAGGGGCTTTTGTTCCGCAAACGTAATTTTCAAATGCTTTATTTTCGCTTTTGTTCAAGAAGATTAGAAACGATGTGCTGTCACCAATTTGGAACTGACTCCATAACAAAGGGAAACATTTGCCATCTAACGCAAGTTTTAAGCAGGTTCTTGGTTGATGGGTATCTCTCTTCTTTATTTAAGTTTATTCCCTTAACAAACATATCTATTGTATTTATTGTATTGGAAGAAGTTACTACAGCTGCACATCTATTAATGAAAACTCAGTGAATAGTAGTAGTAGAGTGGCGTTGTTGAGGCAGTTCTAGCTAAGGTTTTAACTATTCAAGGCTGCTGCAAGTGAACTTTTTGCATATGCATGGACACTGTCCTCAAATAAAGAAAGAATGCTTACATGTATATTACATGCTGAACCATTTCCGTGGATTCGGAAGATTCTGCCTGGGTAAATAGATCAGGCCTAATTGCGAACATGGATTAAAGTCATATTGAAATGTACAAGTTGCCTCCTAAATTCGTAGCTATCCAAAGTTGTATTTTTTTTTTATTGAATATATTTGTTACTGGATTTTTGGAATCCTCGCTAATTTTCAACCGAAATGTCATAAGGCACTATTGTCTTAATTCTAAGAGTTTCGGTATCAGGGTTCATGGAAAAAGTTGACATTTACAGAAACTTTTATTTTTTCGCAAGTGTCCATTGTTCGCTGGTTCTGAATTGCTAATACTATGTTAAGTTGGTGCGACATATTTTTCTTAAAAAGTCATGTTTTTTTTTTTAATAGAACACCTGTAATTTAGTTTTAAATTTTTGGCAATGAACTTGTGTGAAGATAAATATTGTCAGTATTGCGCATATTTAACTGTACAGAAGGTACTAAATCATGGCAAGAGTATTATACGTTATAATACAATTTCGCCAATTGGGCAACTGTAGTGTAGTCCTTTTCCACGCTTTACACTTCAGACAAACAGAGTGTTATTTCTATTTTACACCCGGTGAGGTGGAAGAAAAGAAGCATAGATTTTGAGTGTCACAGGATCAGACACTTAAAGGAGACTCTTCTGCAGGTGACCTTTTGCTGCCATCGGTTTACACAGTGCCAGCGCATGTCAGAGCAAGAGTAAATCACCTTCTGTTGTGCAACGGATTATTTTGACGTTTTTACGGTAGAGAGTGTAAAACGGTGTGCTTTAATAAAAGCTTAATGGAATTTAAAAACAGAACATTTAAAAAGCCGAAGTGCGTAATATCAATAATTTTTATTACGAAAAGCAGTAAGCAATGAAAATCACTGACATTATTCAAGAGCAAGTGCTTAAATGAGAAGAACGTGACGTTGCCAACCGGCAAATTCCTCGTTCAGTTGTTTGGACCACTGAGAAAATCTCTTGAAGGACAGATATTTGGGAGCAATGTTGCTGTTGAAGCGTTTGAAGGCAATTGCCTGATGCTACGACTGTCTAAGGAAATCAAAAAACTGCCTATTTTGAAGGAATCTATCTCTATTTCAGAACGTTGTAGCAAAGTAGATTTGCATTTACAAGTGCTCCGTTTTAACAAAAACGTAATGAAAGGTAATGGCGGTTCATACCTGGTTTTTAAGTTTGGTTCACTAAACAAAAATTCTTGGCCACCACTGCAACTCCCAGCAGATCCTCAAACAATCGCTGAATGTTTAATCATTCGTACAAAGTAGAGCGATATTTTCCATCATAACATGTTATGTATGATTAACTAGTTTTTTAGCCAAATGTTCAAGATGCGCTACTGTACACGGAATACAAGATCAGATATTTCGTCGCATGACCACTACATATAGCAGGTATAACAAACCAACCACCATGCCGAATTTAGTCAACGTCTAGCTCGTGGTTATCTGGAAGCACGAATATCGAATCAGAAGTCTGGTCGCCGCCTTCAATCAGTTAATTAATTTACAAAGACCAACAAAAGCGAGCTGCTTCCGGATTCAGTCCTCAGTGTACTGCTGGGCACGTTGTAGTCTCTCAGACAGTTTGCAGTTTGCCACGGAGAGTTGAAAAAGGACTAAAGCGAGGACCACACGGTGGTGCACTTTTGAGATGAACTCAGAACCAAACAAAATGCAGCACGCTTTGGCAACGCTAAAGTAATTACTTTAGTTGTCCTGAAGCTGTCGACTGTGTAGAGCAATGCACTGTGTAATTAATATGTTGATTTAAGAACGTATGCACTTACAAATTAGGTTCTCTAAACAAGGAGTATAAATGTATTTCTTCCTAAAAGGTGCATTCAAGTTTAGTACTCTACTTTAATTAAATAGGTTTAATTCATATAGGAAGTGGCTGTGTGTTTCTGCTACAATTTTCTTAGCTTCGAACGCGCTTATGATACAGACTTGCGCATGCTATGGTAAAAGGAAAATACCTAGTCTCCGACTGGCCACAATCGGAGTTTGTTACATATTTTTTTACATTCATTTGCATTTGTAGGACAAATTAAGTTTAGTTTACGATATTTTCATATCCTAACTACCATTTTGTGTAATAGTACGGTACATGCGTGGCACTATTTGAAGAAATCTAGATACTCATTAAAACAACGACGGAAAAGATTTCGTTACCAAATTGTATTACAGTACATATTCCTTGTCGTGGAATAATGAATGCGAACAGCGAACTAACAGTTTTCAGAATTTGTAATTCTAGAACAACATTGTTCGAGCAATGCTCTCGTACAAATCAAGCGAAGTAGTTCTAAAATTGCTGAGAACTGCGGATACGAACGAACTCCATGTTTTTTATCTCTAGTATTGATTCATTTAAGAAGAATTTTACTGGAGAATTACTAACAAGGAAATACCAACATCCCGAAAAGATTTTGATGAAATTCTAGAGACTGAGGGATTATCTTGGTATAAGTACAACATATAGATAGCTTCTTCGAAAATAATTTTGATAATCTTTGGGAATGTGTGATGCACAAATTATGTTCTAAAAGAAATCATATCTGTTAGTTCCCGAGACGCTTACAAAAAATAAAAAACAGTGCAAATTTTCGGAGAGAACAGCACCCTTAAATTTAACGATTCAGGCGCTAAAAAGTTGTTTTGTTGTTATGCCATGATTCCCTTTCAGTTCCCAGAGTTGTATCGAATTCTGAATTTTCGGGTTGCCGATGTTCTCTTGTAAGTTTATTATTGTATGTCAAAGGGAATTTCCATGCTAGCTAAACTGCGCGGGCGTAGCATAAGGGAAAACTTACCCAACATCCACAGGATCTGTCAAGATATTTTTTTTCTTTATCTTCTCTTAATTTAAGAAAATAACATTCTTATTAAGTAAAAAGATAGTCCGACGATGAAATACATATTTGCCACAATACTAACAGAACAACTAATTTTAGAGTAGATCCTTTAGAAAGCCTCTGTTTTAGTCTTTGCGGTTAGATCTATTTGGCATATTTATGGCTTGGTGGGTGACCGTAATCATTATTATACACAATTATTGCTCATCTCATTAAAACATTTAAGTAGAAAAGTTTTTTTCTATTTGTCATACAGATTAAATGGCAGGCCATCTAAAACCTATATTATCTATATTATAACGTTAGTAACTGTATTACCAAGGCACCTACAACTTTTTCGTGAACTACTGATTTTTAGGCAGTTAGAGCATCAAGAAGAAGAAGAACAGCTTCAGTATAATGTAGTACAAAAAATTGAAGGTATAGCTCGCGTTTAGTTATTTATATCAGAGAAATCTTAAAATGAAGATTCAGAAACGGAGTATTTGTTTCTATTGTACTAGAAAATTGTAAATATGTGCATTTCACTTGCATTTTGCATATATTCTTTAACGGAATGGCAGAGCATGTATTTTGCTATCTCATAATAGTGTTACGAGAAGTTGAGTGTAGGCTTTCACGACCGTAATCCATAGTAGAAATGTCTTTCGGGTAATGTCGCGTAGTTAGTATTTTACTTGACGTTTCGCTTATCATGCTGTCAGCTTTTTCAGAAGATTTCTAAAGACGGGTGGTGTTGTCTTTTGCTCCTCATTACAGACTCCATTTCTGTTCCGCTTTGCTGATCCATAACCGTTTCGTTCCGCTGAATCGCGTGGTACATTGTATGAGGACTCCGTAGTGCTAACTTCCACATCAGCAACACGTGGAAGTTTACACTACGGAGTCGTCATACAACGAATGACGCGATTCAGCGCAACGGAACGGTTATGGATCAGCAAAGTAGAACAGAAATGGGGTATATAACGAGGAGCAAGAGACAACACCACAAGTCTTTAGAAAGCTTCTGAAGAAGCTGACAGCATGATCAGCGAAACGTCAAGTAAAATATTAACTACGCGACATCACCCGAAAGACATTTCTGCTATAGTGTTACGAGAAGGTCATAACTTACGAGTCAAGTAAGCTAAGCCAATTAAAAACGTAACTTGTTCGAAGTTACAAACGTTAGACAATTTCAGCGTGATATGAGGCGCGTCTATATTTGTAGAAGCTAACCTTGTTTACTTTATATTGTACCAAATGTTGAAATGTGTGAAGCATACGTTACTACATATTTATATATAATTTGAATTGTCGCAATTTCCTTTACTATTTAGCCAAAATGTTGTAGGCATATGAATATTGTGCGTGTGCTTTAGTAAAACCAACGATATAAAATGAACCAATATAAATTCTCTAGAGCTGTTATAACCTTAGCCTGGGAAAATAAGCAAATAATGAAATACAAATTCCAGAGTTTATTTCAATCAGGCTCTATGTAAACATGTTAGCATGCAGCATGTATTGGGGATATTATTACAATATTGTCGGCTGCGGTTTATACACATATTTTTTCTTCTGCCAAAGGGCATTTAATAATTTCACTCCCCACGCACACTTTAAACTCGCTCGTCTGGATACAAAGTGTTATTTATACGATGAAAACCTAATTTAAGCAAACAAAACACCATAAAAACCAAGAACACCGGAAACGTAGAAGTAAAAGCAAAAATTTTAATTGTACGGAATGAATCACGAGCCGTGATGCAACCCTACATCGAAAAACGCGTTACTTTTTGTTAAAACTTCTTCCTTTTCTAGTCTTCCTCCCGTAAAGCAGTATAATTTTAAAAAGTACCGTCTAGGTTACAATGGGCAGACCAAACGCCGTTCGCCGAACGTAAATCAGGAGTTATTGTTTCAGAAGTGGAATGATATAAATTCTAACAATGGGCGCGCCGTGAGATCACTACGTGGCGCTGTTGTGAATGGTGAGACTGTTGGGCCAGTTCGAATTGTTTCACAGTAGAAATAGCACATTTAACGTCACTGCTACTTTACGGTTTTTGCGGTCATTATTTCCATCGTTACTTAAGCTAAAGAAACAAAAAAATGAAAAAATCTGTTACGGATATCTTACAGGATATTCTTGTCAAATGCAATATCTGCCAGGCGTGAATCAAGAGATAGTATTGTTGGAAACGTTAAGAAATGAGGCGGCTTGAAAATTTTTCGAAGACCATAAAATTAAAATAAAACGAGAGCAATCAACCAAGCAATCAAACCAGCAATCAATAACTGTTGGGTTACTTGATATTATTAAAAATGTGTTCTTTGATATTTGAGATCAAGAAAATATTTCCACTTCATTTCGTTTAAATTGTAGTTAATAGGATTTTATTTTCTTCTCAGCCATTGTGTCAGGCTGTACATGAAATAGAAAAGTCCTTCGAAGTTTTAGAATATAGAACGTTTGTATTTCCGTCTCACGTATTTGGCTATCCCGTCACTTATTAACAAGCTTCTCTTTTGTGCTTCTTGATCTATATATTTTATAGCTCTCCTCGAGATATTGCATGTAATCGATCCAAAAATTCTGTGTGAGTAATTCATCATAAAACAAAAACAAAGGTCTAATCTCACAAACTAATTCTAAGCAAACAGTTTCGTGCCTATCAGCACATCATCAGGCCAGCTGGAGGACATATAAACACAATTCTGTTACCTAATTATCTTTTTCTTGTTTATATCTCCTCCAACTTGCATGGTGATTTGTCGACAGACACGAAACCGGTCGCTTGCGATAAACGAGAGTTTGTGAGACCCTTGTTTTTATTGGATAATATCATGTTATGTTACGGCCATCGAGAATATGAAAGGAATTTCATAGCATTTAGGCCACAATAGACCCATTACTACAGGAGAATCTTTCAGGCCGTCAACTAACCTGCCGCCGCGGTATAAGTTAGGACATTGTCCATAAAATTCGCTTTAACGGCGGAGTCATATCCCGTCCATCAGCTTAAGCGCCCCTGAATGATACGCTAATCACATCCTAAAGAGGTAATCATTGGTGATACTTAGTTTTCATCTACTTTATAAAGCGCAGACACTGCCAGCATTTTTAAATTTCTTGTTACCACTAGCATATCGTCTGCATAAGCAGAAAACTATAAAAATTGATGCCTATTGAAGCGATTTTCCAAATTCTCAAAATTTCCATTTTTAAGAGCGGTATCGAGCAGTTTATAATTTCATAAACATTACCATTTATGGAAGGATCAGAAGTATCACCCGTAAGACGTTTATAAAGAAATGGACTGAAATTAAGTCCTGTTGTACCGCTATAGCCACTTTGACGTATTCTAACAAACGGAGAGATTCCTCTCCAGAACGGATCTTCACATGGTTATTGGGATTTTGACTAAAAATTGGTGGCTAAAGAAGCGTAGGAATAGCCGAAGTCCTGTCATGTAGAGACTGCCAAGTTGGAACACTTCCTTTGCAAGCGCCCTGCCCTGATGACAATTAGAAGGACTATGCTGTGTAACGAGCAGCTACATTTTGCCTCTATTAGGGAGCAACGTTCCTAACTTATGTCGAGGCAGTAGGTTGCTTGGCGGCTTTGGGACTTCCGCGACATAGAGAGGATACAATCATAATGACCTGATTGTGGTCTAAGCGCTGTAGGATCCAAGTTACCTTCTCATTGTCCGTAAAACTTTGTATGCTGACAATAAGTGCATACTTGATCGCGATCTAGCAGCATCTACCTCTTTACAAGATATACTTGGCTAACGCTCTTTTCACTTAAACGGCTATTCTAGACGCATTTGTATAAAACCTTGGCAACTTCATGAACTAACAAATTTGTTTTTTCGAGCATCTATAAATAACCTCGCCTAACGTTCAGTCGACCTTAATACCGTTGCAATATATAAAGGAAAGAATGCGAAACACTATATCGAAATCCCCTCTTGTAGCCCGTAAAAAAACAAGCCGTTCTAAAACAAAACTAATTGATCACTGTTTTATTTATTACGTTTCGTGTTCCTTCTGCCGCTTCTACACTCTGCGACAGAGCGTAGTTTCCATTCGTCGTTCATTTATTTCCATTATTTACGTCGCCGCGATCAATACGCCGAATGCGAATTCCCGCTCAAGATTGCCACTTCTTGTGCACATCGTTCACTTTTAACGCAATTTCAAGTTCAAACAGCGATCGCGCAGTCCCGGCCGAGCTCCCATTTAAATCACAAATAACCGGCGATTGAAAAGAACTTTAATTACGTACTATTCGCCGCCACCACAAATCAATCCCTAAGTGGCGCGAATTCTTTCTGGAAGAACGCTTTTGCAATTTGATGATGTTGGTTAGAAATAATTTGCTGAAAAGAAAAATTATCGATAAGAGGTTTGAAATGAAAAACGTTCGGAAATTGTAGTCTACTTTAGCATAACTTTCATTATTGGTTAATGTTTTATATGAACTGAAGGGATTTTGTTTTAGTACGGATTGTTTTATTTGCGATATACAAATTACTAAAATTGATTTTACATATGTTTTTTCTTCTGAGTCGACATTCAGCAGCAGTATTGCTGTCGCTACTAGGCGGGCAAAGGAGATCTGTAGTCTACTCCGAAGGGAGACAGAAAATTCTTGTAGATCAAGCGATAATTGCATTGTACCCGTGTGGCTAAGTAGTCACGCATGGGCCTTGTGTAATAAGCGACGACTCCAGCATGCTAATACTATAGTATATTATTGCAGATATATAAATTTTCGTTATTTGGCCAGCGCCGCTATGAAATCCTTCTGCAAAAAATCCGGTTACTTTTCACCATTCCACGTTCCTCCAATAAAATATGGACCCAAGATTCTGTTCCCTACAGTGCTCGCGTAAATGTTTATCACCTTACTACCTGAAACCGTCAGGTTACCACTCAGGAGGTTATTATCGAACACAATATTCGTATTCACCTTTTCCATGAGTGAAAGCCGACTCAATTTCCCGGCTCAACCAGATTTCCCCAACCCAAGGAAGTACTTGAATCTTACTTTTCCCTATGACTACCGAGGACGTTCCAGAAAGTCGCCATAGTCCAATTGAGAAACTTCAGGCTCTGGCTCCATTTCATCCGAGCACGCAACCCCAAAATTCAGCCTGAAATTCCAACTTTAGGGGGCCAACTTTAAAGGTTAGTTCTACGATCGTGCCAAAATAAACAAATGAAAGCTGATCACCTGTGATTTAAAATACCTTTTCCGTTGTTTCGTCAATCATATTTATTGAACTGAACCTCATATTTATATTTCTACTTATCTGAAAAAGGTTATATGTTCCGTTAGTTTTTAAACGTTAAGTTTACAAAGAACAAAGCGATTTTTCGCGAGCAAGATTTAGGTTATGTTAAATTGTCTTTGGTTTACATAAGGTACGACGTTTCGTTCCCCTACCATTTGAATGAAATGAAACAACGGAAAAATGTTGGTTTAATAGAAATTTAAGCTTCCAAACGTCAAAGGAATCCTTTGTCATTAATAAAATTAAAATGTGTTTTTAAAGAATGGTGTAGTATCCATTTGTTTGTATTTTTTCTAACCCGATTAAGCATGTCACGTCACTGGCAACATTGCGCAGTTTTAGATGTGCCAAAAACGATTTGCAGCTGAGTGGTCGTGGCTGAGTCATACTTGCACGCAAAAACGACATTATGCTGACTCGTTGCCAGTAAACAGCGACTAACCTGGGGCGTTGTTTCTAGTACTCATTGCAGCTATAAATATATGGAATAAGTTGAGACATCTTGATAATTCTCTTAAACGTAGATTCACTCACAAATCTGTTTTACTTGGACATGTAAAAACTGGCTTAAGGAGAGGGATTATCTTAAGAGTTTAAGCACAATTATTGTATTCCTCCAGAAAGAGATAGGAATTGCTGATACTCCATTTTATTATTACAACCTCTTCAAGTTTAGTAGACGCTTCTGCAAACATTTTCTCACCAATTACAACGCAGCTCATCTCTTTTCATAATTGAATCTTCCCCAATTCTAGTTCCACTTATGCTGTCCAACCTCATAGATGAAAAAGAAGTTAAAATTAAATTTGCCCCTTTCCTCAAGATTTTAGTATCAGCAATGGCCTAGCCCTAAGTGTAGTCTCGATGGAATGTTTAATAATGACTAATTTTGTAAGAGTACATCGCGAAAAATCGTTTTATAGCTCGGACAAAATTCACGTAAGGCGATCACATATTCGCCTGAAAGTATCTAACAATATTCCCCTATTTCAAAGAGAATAGTCACAGTATGCTGTCTAGATGGTGCTAATGTATTAATTTTCATTTAATTTATTATACATTTGTTTATTTTACAATTTTGTTGAATTAAGTTATACTATTACAGTAAATCAATTTGTATTAAAAGAGCGCGTTAGTTATTTGAAGAACTTCTGTTTTGATCAATTTTCTCACATTCTAAACTAGTTGTGTGTGGTTATTGAAGAATTTTTGGAAAGGTAAAATTATTAAAATTTGCTTTATACATTTTTCCCTCGTACGAAACATCACAATATAATACATGCAAAAGTCTCGGATGAAACCATTTCTGTTCATAAAAAGCTTGGTACAGAAATGGTGTTCTGATGGTGTTAAACTAACTGGCATATGCAAATGTTTCTCATGCGTTATTTTTTGTTATCAACATTAAGCGTTTCTCATGTTCAAATGTATTAAACTCGAACAGTTTCGCCGAAAGCAGATCTAATTCTTGTGACCGGCAGCGAGCGCAAGCGAAAAGGGTTTTTTACAATTAAAGAGCACATCATTTTATGTTAGAATTCCTGGAATGAACGAAAATTAAGAGACACCACTGAATATCTACACGCATACTAACTTTTGTCGCGAAATTTTTACGTTAATATCTCTCGAGTTGATTGCTGAAACAAAAAGATGATGATGAAAGAAGAACAGGAAATAAATGAGAACCAGAAAGAACAATGCGACTAGTTGTCCGCCAGGAATAATGGGTTTCATTTCGAATAAATCAGGCGAAGACGTAAAAGTTTATATGTATATATGAGTAACAAGCTTAGAAAACATGTATGCTGCTAAATCGTCGAAATTAAAACCCGGACAACAATAAGTGTACACTTCCTAAACCCTTTTGCTGAAAATACACGCGTATACCCTCGCTGGCTCAGCATAACCTTCCTAGGAGAGCAAAAAAACGCTGAGCGCGGCCAGTTTTATCATCCGTCTCCCGGATTTAATTATATTGCTAATCCCCTTTAATATACTACATTCGCGTATGAATAATCCCGGTTAGTCTTTGCGGGAGAAATAATAGAGTGGTACACACGCGGATTAGGGTCACATTGTTTCGCGTGCGCTGGAATGTATGTGTGCGTTTCGGTATTTATTCCGGTAAGTACCATTCTCGTGCTCAGATATCGTCATTGTTATATTGCCAACAAGTGCGAATCTTATCCTTGGAGAGCACAATGGTGAATTCCACATTACTAAGGATAAGGAAGGATATGTGTAATTGTTATTATATTAACCATTATTGCTCGCATTATGAGAACTGTATACTTTTAAATCCATTGAGTTTTCTGCATACCAGCGCTAGAGATTCTAACAAAAGAAGGACTTTGTAACTTTTCGCATATTTTCTTCTCATGCCGTTTGTAAAAAAGGATTAAGGAAAATAGTAAACCTCTTAGACACCAAACCAGACGTCTATTATGAACTGCATCTAAAGCAGTGGATTAAAAAGTGGAAAAGAAAAGAAAAAGTGTAGAAGAATGATATTTCAGGGCAAAAACAGGTGAAGACTAAACTTCTTCAAAAGCACAGACGCTAAGGAAATATGTCGTTAACATTAAAACTGCCAACCTAAATTCCATTTATCCAATGCAAAAAAGGTGGCGATTAACTCTACCATCTGTACTAAGATTAAAGTCGATAGAAGACTATATGCAAAGCGAACTAAGTCCAATGAGTTTAAAAGGCTACGGAAGATACGGAATACACGCAGAAAAATTTGGAGCAACAATTTATGTATTTATTTATTTCACTATACTTATTGTTACATTGACTATATATGTTTTTTATGTAGTATCCAGTCTTCCGCTGGTTTGTGCAGCAAAATAAGTATTCCTATATTTCTTTCATTAAAAAGAAAATTGCATTTCTTCTTTCCTGTCTAAATGCGAAATATATTGCCAAAGTATTCTAAGCCATAAACGAAATATATTGCCTAAGTTCTTTAAGCTGCTCCTTACATCTTTTTGTGCAACTTTTAACCAATCTAGAAAATATCCCCACATTTTTTTAAAATAAAACTTTCCATTCGACAATGTCATTAAGGGCAATCTGGTTTACAAACTGCAGCAGAGTTGCATCGTCGCTCTTTTCATTAAACGAAAAAGCCATTGTCTAACAACTTCGAAGTGAAAGCTTTTCGAATGACCGTCAACGCCATCCGGATTCCCCAGGACAATTCGACCGCCATCTGTGATCGCGAGCGCAAAGAGAAATATAACACGAAGATATGCGAGACTTTGAGTGTAGAGGGGAGCTAGAGGGCCGAGGAAGGAGACATCTAGGGAAAGGAAAAGAGACGGAGAAACGCTAGGGTCAGACAGATGAGAATTAATGGTGAACATTTTTCTTCCTCTAAACTGATGGTAAGATGTGGCAAGCTCTGAATTCACAAAACTCTCTCCCGTTCCATCGAAAATACTAACCTCTCGCCAAATAAATAGAGAGGTTTTTATTAAATCTGTGGTATCCGCAGCTCTTTTCTCTTTGACTAGGTTTTACCGCGCACTGAGTAGTATATGTATCTTTTGAATGTCAACAGATTCAGTGGTACTTTGGAACTGAACTTGTTGGCAGGTGCTCTTACGAGTACGTACTGATGTTAATTGAGGAAGAATTTTTTTATTTGTTTGTACCGATTTTCTTGCGATATTATATGAATAAACGTCATCATGGATGCAAGCTTACGCTCTCCATATAAAATGTTTCTGGAGGCAGAACCCTATCGTATTTAATTTATTTATATACTCAGTTATAATATTTGTAACGCATTCTACTGAAAAAAATAAATAGCAATACAGCTAGAGGTTTGTTATAGTCTATGTTAACTACACGCTGAGTTGCGCATAATGTGCTCATTAATCAATAATAGAATTAAATCCTATTAAATATGGCATTAATGCTCACAATGCCTGTTTTTAAAACGCATACAGTAGTGATGGGGCTACTGTCTCTGACAGCGAAAGAAACCTTCCCACTTCCACTCATGGTTTCACTCACCTGGCCAGAGGTCTCCTAAGGCCTACTGAGAAAAACATAGTATAAGGCCCCACACAATTATCTTATGTTCTCAAGAAAGATAGAGCCGTTACTATTGTCATCAATACACCATATTGCATTCGCAAAAGGTGGCGCTGTTGCCGCTAGATATGAGGTGCAGTAATTATGCAAACACAAAAACGAGGAGGTAACTGCTAGCTGTTTTTTATCACATCATAGCCGTGGCAAGCTCAAATGCAATATCCTGCATGAAATATTCAAAGATGACAAAAAATGACTTTACTAGAGAAATCGCATCCGGATTAGTTCACAACTATCTTCAGATGAGGTTGACGATAAGAGCCGCTAAATGACGAAGGTGCTATCACGGTAGATACGTATCATAAGGAGATTATAGAAAAACCTTTGCAAACGCATAAGACAATGCCATAAAGGTACCTTTCAGGATGCTACATAAAGCTGAGTTAGGTACGTCTCCTTTTAAGATTCCACTTTCAGTAGGATGCTATTTTATTTTAAAAGTATTGATCACATTAAAAATGGAAATACGAAATATAATATCTCCACGGTTCCATTCAGTGAACTACCATTCTCCGACGACACATTTATTTATATTTGTCAATGCATAAATTACGTCCCTTTAATATATATTGTATTAGTCATTTTACGATAGCTATCATGAATTATATTCGCATTATGTAGCTATTTCTATTACCTAAATCCTGAATATCTGGCACATAACGGTCGCATGTTCCTATGTTATAATAATGAACGACGATATATCTTTCCACAGAGTTTCTGAGCTGTAATTGACATTCTAGTCAAATATTTTAACGTATAACGCATTCAAAATGTTCAAATTGAAAAAAAAATCACTCGGGATGTCTGGAACCGATGAAATATAAAAATGACGGGGAACACGTGATAATAAATCGAAAACTTGAAGGAAACAAAACGCGCCAAGAAAATTCCTCTAACAATCTATTTATTATGGAGTCCCGCCGACATGTGTTGGCAGTAGCATTTCGAAACTGTAGCGCGCAAAATATGCGAAGCTGTAAAATCGATGGTATCAACTACTCCAGGAGATGAAGCATATGAATTTGTTTGTATGATTGAAATGCTATCACTGCATTTGGGAACAGGAAATTACGTACGTAACTACATTCTTTTTTGTTTTTTATGTAGCATTGATGTTAAGGTAGTGCCAATGTATCTCCTATGTACCGACACGATAACTGTTTTCAATATTTGCAACACAAATACCAGTTCAGATAGTGTTTCTATTTTTGAGTGCCATTTAGGAGGATTACCCAGTTATAATACGTATTTTGAATTGGAGTAGTTGTTCTACCTTGCTTCTTTTACTGCCAGGAGGTAATATAAGCGTCTAAATTTGAATAAATCAATAAAGCTTTTAGACTGAAGAGCTCTTGAGCAATGAACGAAGAATAAAATATGAACATGAACATGTTTGGAGTACCGCTTACAGTTAGAGAAATGTACAAACTATTTACGAAGAGGAAAAGTGACTAGATCTAATAGGAGGTTGTCCTTGGCCTGTTCACCTTTCCTGATCTATTGTGGTTCTTACAATACTTTCTATCAAACCTAGTAGCCATTTCTAAGAGACGCTTCCTCTATCAAGCTACGGTTGGTCGTATGCTTTTCATTAACAAGCCTTCTCTTAATAGATCTTCGGCGTCTGGCTAGTAGGTCAGCTGTAAAATTATGCTCGTGTCCAATTATAGATTAATTGCTCCGTTTCTGGCCTGGAGTATTTCTCCACCACTCCTGGAATTTCTTTTCTTTGCATTGTTTAGTATCTGCTTTAACTACGCCTACACCGTACGGCTACTTAAATTATTCAAGCACTTTTCATTTATTTGGTTATCTACAATCAAAATTAAGGTTAGATAACACGAATGGGTTCTCCATCGTCAAGCAAACGAAAAATCGTAGAAATTATATTCGTAACTATTATTGTTAGTAGAATCTGAGTCCCTGACAGCTATACATACGGCAAGATACATAATAGCACATACATGAATCCCTAAATAAATACAAATAAATCCATACGCTATATTCTTGTTTTGAGCAGGACAATGCTTGTGTTAGTTGCACATATTACAGATATGCGACACTGTGATACTTCCACTACTTAGCTTAAATAAGTAGTTTTTCCAGTTTCCCCTCAACTCACTCATCATCCAATTCCCAAACAGTATCTGTGAACACAACATGTAGTACTTAGTCAAAATCTGCACGTATATTTGTGTTAATGACTGAGTCGATTGCAGTCACTTGCTTGACGATTTCTCCAATACACTTTGGCACCGCCACTGCTTTGGCTTGGAATGCACTAACATTTGCGATAGGCTTAGGAATTTACCTTGGCCTAATCTCGCTGATACCAATATCGACTCTAACTTCTGCCTTTGGACAGTATGTGCATGGAATAGATCGACCGGGTCTTACTTTTACAGCCTTCTCTATCTAGTGTTATTGTCAGGACTAGAAACTACTCCTTACAGATTTTTATGACGGATTAAATAAATAAACGTTAGATAAGATGGATAATCTTGAAACTTCAAAGAATATGTTGACTCAATATTTCAAGGTTATGATTTTTGTTAGCCAGGGAAGGAGGCAGAATCCATAAATCTGGGTACAATGGATTTGATAAGGATCCGTTATTAAGGTAGGATTTATGGGGTAACGATTTAAGCTGATGGAAGAGTCAATTTTGAGCTCTAAACAACTCTGCTTGCTATGTTAATCACATAGATCATCTAAGATCATTTCAATTAATGCGTCCCATTTCAGTATCAAAACTTTGGTACGTCTTTTTTATTTTAAAACTTGTATTTTTTACAATTTCATTATTTGCAGTATTATATGCAGTAAATAAGAACTTCGCTAACTCCGTTTACATATGAACGACTCTGAAGATATACCCGCTCTTTTTAAAAATCAAGCTTCTATTGCACCCTTTTCAATTTCATTTAATTTCCAAAATTTAGTTGTGAACTTAGCAAAATGCCCTAATGTTTTGTAAATGTTGGCGAGAGTAATCACGTGTTATTTGGGAACGGCTGTGGAAGGTTTAGCGTTTTGGGTTAAGATTTCCTGCGCCAAAATTATAAGTCACCCTTCATTGAATTATACCCTAGCAACATTAAGAAATCTATTTCGGCGTGATTAACTAATAAAGACCGATGTATTCGAAAAGTAAAGGTTAGTAAGAGATTATGGAGGTGGAGAATGGGTTAAAAGTTTGTTTTTAAACGATGAAGATGGTATATATAAGTAGATGGAAACATATTGATATCGTCCACTTCTTATGCTATCTTATTCAATATAGAACTTTCCATACTGTGAGGGTTTATTACTGCGTTACTAGCTAATTATCCAATTAGCAAATTACACAACAGTTAATTGTTGAATATATTGCCTAACAAACATAGTAACTACTCTCCCCAAATTGATCAAGAGCCTGCGTTCAAAACTTTCATGGAAATCTACTCCGTCTGCGAGGATAACGACTGAAAAAGCGCTCAATCATCAGATCTCCTTACTCGGGCTTAGGTTAATAACAATCGGCATTAAGCTAAGAATCTCATCTTAGTAATAGATAACGTTCGCTTGGCAACATTATCGATTTGCGTTCAAATTTAACCAAGTAGTTTAAAAGTCAATCCTACGGTCCGTACGGTCTAATTATATTTCGCTGATTGATCATTCTAGAGCGCTCCGGATTAATTATAATGGTGTATAATTGTATTGTCGGGGCTTTTATTGCGTTCCATTTGCTTACGCTGGGAATATTGTCGTTATGATTAAACTCGAAGAGGGAGTAATGCTATGAATAAATTTGCTATAACGTACGCTTCTGCTTCAATATGCTGTGGTTAATACGTGTACCTGAGCTGGTAATACCAGTACGGTTACATTAATATTAAGAGCAGTGATAGAACATCAGATTTAATAAGAGGAACGAAACAGTACAATACCTACTACTCAATCAACGGAATTTAAGGCAACCATGAGCAAAAATCAAGATCAATGTATTGCCTCGCTTTCAATTTTCTTAGCAAAGTTAAAGTTAGATTCTTTAAATTAAAACGAGAACATTTAACTGCAATAGATTAGTAAATAAATAGACAACTTGAGTTAGAGTTGTTTTTTTTGTACATGCCAAAATAGGTCTTCACATTGTTCCCTGGGATACAAACATTGAATACAGGCTGGTAGAAAGGGAGGAAGAGTAAGATGAAAACGAAAGGTCGTGAAGGAGCAGCACTGTAGAAAGTGAAAAAGAGGTAATCTTTGGGCCTATATTCAGTATAATATTAGAAAACACTGGAAATGGAGATGTCAATTACTACAACTGCGCCCGATAGAAAATAATGGTAAATGGATCTGAAGTCAGTAAAACAACTAATTACAAGAATCAACGTTTCGTTTTCATTTAAGAAGTAAAAAGTTGAATTTTGTTCATCACTCCTCTCAAGTTGCAACGGTTCTGCCCAACATTTATACACCAACGGTGCCAGCTCTACGTTGGGTAGTTCAATTCCACTGGGATTGATTGAATTAAACTAAATGAAATTTTAGTAAAATGACTACCTACTTAGAAATGCTTATTTTTAATAAAAGAGACTCTCTTAATAATTTAGCCGCTCGCGTCATATGGTTCTCAAGTAAATAGCAGTCATGCAAATAAAAGAGAATATACGACTTATTTCGATGGGAGCGATCCCTTGACGGCGCCTCGCTAGCGAGAACGGAAAAACGTACTCTTACTCTGCCTCTTCTGGCGACCAGTTTTACGTTTAACACTAACACCGCTCACTTAAACCACTATCTGGGCTGTAGTTAACACCCTTGCGTCGTGGGGCACCTATCGTATCTTTGTACGTTAGTACTCCGGTGCAATATTACATAATTTCTTTATTGCCTTATTCGTGGCCGCTTTGTCTACGATGGAACGCTAAAAAATGACTTCCACTGCGAGACATAAGAGATTGGTTACCCTGAGCACAGATTAACATATAACGAAAAAATCAATACTCTTATATAATTCCAACATATAAAATATTAAGAAAATATGCACTTAATATACAGGGGTGAACTAAAAAAAAAATACACATTTCAAATAAATGTATTCCATAAAATAAATGACGGAAACCAATTCCATTATCTGAAAATAAATAAATATTAATTAAAATAATGTTTTAAAATGAGTATCCCGTTACAAGGCTCAAATTCGTACTACCAATAGTTTTGAATAGTTTGGTCTTCATATACAAATTTTAAAAGTATAGAGATTTAAAGAACGCAGGCAACAGTAAGACTTAGTAGCATCGCGCTCGCCGGTTACCATTATTCATATTGCTTAATAAACAAGTAAATCACACTCGTCGGCTAAATTCATTAAATCGTTATTTATATTGTTTAATATAAGGTGCGTTTATGTAACTCACGTGTAAATTTTTACTGAGAACCGAAACCGTAATGAACTTGGCTCAGCAAACTATAATATATTTTTGTTGTGACTATTAATAATATAAATGTCTTTGGTTAGGTGGTTAATAAATCCGTATACTAATTCAAGTACTTTTGAAGTGTTCAGAAGCCCTGAGAAGAATCTTCAATCTTTTCGTTTCAAAAATTTGGTAGAGAGTGTATTAAATGGCCTAAAATAATTACGTTCACTATATCAATACGTTATTCAAATAAACCAAGCGTTTTGCAGCACTATTGTAACTGGATGAGAGTACGTGCACAGATGCGCTTTATTATTAACAAAGACCGTGTTTTGTTTGATCACGATTACGGCGAAATATAAACGATTTGTGCGAGTAACCAAAGCTTGATTAATAAATTTCAATGTTTAACGTTGATTCACAAATAAATTGTCGATTTGTTTTGCTTTTGTAGATGAGATCGTTCCGCTAACGGTAGGCGTTTGGGTTAACAAACCATATCTGTCACGGTTTCCAAATAAAACAAATTAATTATCATTACTGAAGCAGTTTTCAATACTATTCATGCCAATAAATTTCCGCTGATGGAAATCCTTTGGACTGATTGATTAGTAAACTAGTTTGATTGTACTAATTGTCAGTACTTCAAACCTAACCCAAACGGAGACTGTTCACAATCACAGCTATATTAAATTAACCATGTTTTCTTTGTCAGCGCAAAGCTTATTAATTAAACTTGAAGAGCTTTCGTTGTTAATAATATTCGTTTCCAAACGGAGGATTATTATATTTTGGAATATAATGATTGGGAATTTGTGAGCCGTTTCTGTAAGAGAGTTTGTTCTTGACGTAATTCAATTTATTTTCTAGCGTATGCCAGTGACCTCGATTTAATGGCGTTGTAGTTTCGCAATAAAAAGTAGTGTTTGCGCGACATACTATTGTACGTCTATGACGGGCAAACTTTTATTTGACATTTTTATGGTACTGCAATTACATTATTTCTTGTAACTTATGTTATGTTGCGTTTAAACGTCACGCTATAATGCTTATATTAGAATATATCTTTTTCGAAACGTTTTCGGAATTAACCGGATATTCTGTTACGCTCTGTTTATGACGGGAAATTGGTGCCGTGTTACGTTTTTCACATTATTTTAGTCTCTATTTTTGCTTAAATACGACACTGCTTACACAACCACCCTTACATTTGAAGCAGAAAGTATACATTTAAGGAAAACCGACGCCTTATTTTTGTATTCTAAACCTTATTAGCAAGTTTCTTTGTTTTGACACGGTTACATCCGGTGCAAAGGGTTTGTTCCTTTTTTCCTTGCGCGTTCTCTACTAATCTCTAGCTCAGAATTTGCATTACTTGATGAACGTTAGATGGGAAAGTATGGTAGTAGCGGTGGGTGATGACGTAAACGGGAGGGCACGGTCAACGATTTGACCATTTTGATCATCCCTCGTGTATTTCCGCTGCATAGTGCAATATAGACAACATGCGATGAAAATACACGAGGGAATCAAATCGCTGTCCGCGCCCTCCTGTTTACGTGATTATCCACCGCAACTGTAAGATGGATTAAGTATATAGGATCTTCGTAACGCCACTGCATCTATTAAAGCTTGCCACATTCTGCTCAGTACAACAAAATAAATTCTCTAGCAACGAAAATAATGGCTTTAGTTGGGTAGTATGTGATATCTTCTACAAAAGAGCGGTATATGTATGCAGTATACATAATTTTTCGATCTATTGAGACACTGTTCTTTTCGGTAAGATGGAAAGCTATAGTATTAGAGGTTATTCTTTACGAATACTAAAATCACACTTAACAAATTGTGCCCAATCAACCTGTGCAGTTAGATGCAGGCATAATATAGTGGGAGTACCACTCTGATCTAGTTATTATAACTATGGATACCCCATATGAACCGATATTGGGGATTAGATTATCCCAATTCACTACAGTGATCTAAATTTAAATATCGGTCCATCTGTTTTAAAAAAAAAATGACAATGATACATTATTTATTGGGCCCAGTAATAACGTAGACTCGGTAGTGTAGTTAGCTTCAACTGCAAATGTGCAGAACAAAGAGGCTACTATTAAATTATAACAAGACTCAAATAAGTAATTTTTCAAACAAAACGAGTTCATATAACAGAGGCGAAAATTCGTTTATAACACAGAAGCGAATAAGAAGAAAAATAAATAGTCTGCAGCGACAATGTATGAGTGATTCAGAATTAAGTAAAAAGCATAAGGATTGCTCCCAATCTCACAAACTGTTGAAAACAAACTACAGGTTTCAAGCAAAATCTTATAATAACTCTAGCCTGAGAGTGAGCGTTTTTGTTTCAAATCGGTAACTTGTTATTCTTTTTTACTTAAGAAAAGGAATGTTCCTTCTTCCATCTTGTCGAGAACTTTTCAAAATTTTAAAATATTATTGAATTGTAATGCTAGGGAAAAACTAAACTTAAGTAAAATTAATTTTTACTTTCGAGAGGTCTGGGAGTGTCCACTACACACTCTTTTGGCAGTTTGAATTAAAATTCAACAATTATTTTACGGAAATTAAAGAAGAAGGAAAACTAATCTGAAACGTTGACGTTATGCGAAGTCTTTGTGATAACGTGTCGTACACTCAGAAGTTTGCAAATTTAAGCAATAAACACATCGATTGGCAGATAACACACTTAGCCAAATGTGTATACCCAAACGCGATTTGAATTAAGCCAAAAGATCGTGGTTTCTTTGCTTCACTTCTTTGTTCACAATGGCACTTGTTGAATATCAAATACGGATTTTGAATGTACCATATTTTAATTAAATTTCCATCGACTAAAAATACCATATTACAGCATCTAATATACCATGCGAGTACGCAATTTCGACCAACTCGTTAACATTAGGTCCCGGCAATCGCTGAATGTGAACATTACTATCAAACATGACAAGTTGCTGCTATCGATTGAATATTAAAAGGACACAATTTAATTTATTTTGTACATTCTTGTAGGGAAATATATTCGAACCGAACATTAAGGACATGAAGAAAATTGAAAAGAGTTATTTAATTTATTTACTGGGCTTATTGTCGGCTGGAGTTATATATAAGTAATAAAACGCCAGGGAGAGGGGAATCCGAGGCTATACAAGAGGCTGCAAAAGTTCGAGAGAGAGAGGGAGCAGTACAAGCCAAAACTACCCTAAGGAGGGGTCCCCCGATCGTGGTCCCACCCAGAGAGGTCCTACAATTAATCAAGGGGATTCCGGGCAGAAAAGCCTCCGGTGAAAACGGTATAACGGGAGGAGCATTGAAGAATCTACCGCTCAAGTTGCTGGTCAACTTCACGCAGATCTCCCACATAGCGCTCCGACTGATACACTGCCCGACCCGGTGAATATCTGCCAGAATTATTCCAGCCTTGAAGCCGAAAAAGAACCCTCATTCTCCAAACAGTTATCGGCCGATATCGTTACCCGGGACCATCAGCAAGATTCTTGACTCACTGCTTTTGGCCAAAATTAACGAGTGAACTTAAACGACACTCCACACGGCGCTGATGACAGCTACTTTCCATATTTTAAATTTTTATTGAAACACCCCAGCAACAAAGATATATTTAGTTATATCTCGACCCGCAGCGGAGGCAATTGCAGTACTCCTGATCACCATTCTCGACAATACAAGAAATTACCTCGCTTTATGGTTGTCAAATTATACAATGCGCTCCCTGCTGATACTAGATCAACTGCAAGCACAAAACTTAAGCAAAAATTGCGGCAGAGTTTACTACTTAATATATCCACATCAGAGGTTATTTGCATATATAAATAACTGGTGATTAAATGTGCACACGGTAGGTACATTGGAAGAGAATTTGTATATTCTTCATATATGGACGATATGTATGCATGTGCTTATGTGCACGCGTTCGCATCTATGTTATTTAAATTTAATATATGCATTGGGAAAATGTCAGTGTTCAGTTATGAATTAACATTTCGATTACAAATTAGGCAACAAAACGATAAGTATGTGATCCGCGCATTTGTATAATAACTCTAAACTGTGTATAAGGCATGCAGAGGATGTATCATGCCTGGTATAGTTTTCGAATATGTAGGACTGTCATGAACCCTTACAAAAATTCTACGTTAATACGTACTCCGCTGTACTGATACAGAATATTATCAGGAATACGAGGCCACTGGGAACAGATAAAAGGGATTTTATTGACGTACATCAAGTATACTCCTGTGTGCACCATTTAGCAATAAAGGGGGGTGCAAATTTATTTCTCTTTTATTAACTAGATCGTACAATGCTATACCATTGAAAAATACGAACTATTGAACAAGTTTCGTTTATTCAATTTTGATCGAAGACAACTAGAGGTAGCTGTTTATCCCAGACTGGAAACCTTTTATATAAACCCTCATATACTAATTATTCATGCTACGGTTTTAGATTCACACTGGCTGTTAACAGCACAGTTTAATGTGCATTATGAAGTAAATTTTCTGAACGAAACCTTTTTCCCATTAATACTTGAGGTACCGGACATTTTAACTTAATTTTGACTTAATATTTTATTATAAGCATTAATCACTTTAAAGCTCACATATAACTATAATGTTTAGACTCCGAAAAGCTGGAGAAGGAGGGAATTATGTTTTAAACCAGTTAACGAATACTGAAGAAAATCGCAAATGGATTTTGAAAGTTGTGAATAACCTTTAAACTTCAGTTGAAGTTGTCATGCGACATTTACTTATTACAGCAAGTTTTTACGCAGATTACAGGTAAAGCACATATTACATGCCGGAATAAGAACGTCGAAAGCATAAAACTTTCAAAACTTGAAACCAATTTGCGAAGTTTGAAAACCATTTCTAAATGAGGTTAAAACTTTACATCTATTCATTCGCATATGCTGCAGGTTAGAGAACTGCGTTAGGTAGTTATTAATAAAGCCAACTTTTAATTACTTATCTTCATATTGCTACGGTTAAAATAGAAAAGTTATGACAGAAGAGTTGTAACTTTAAACTACAAATTCTCAAACTGCTTGTTTAGTTGCTAGTTAGTAGTTAGAAAGAAATCTAATCAACCACCGCTTCACTAATGAAGATGACCTTGGTCCATTGAAGAATATAGTCCTAATAAGCTTAATTACAAACTGGTGCACCTATTTATAATTAATGTAATTCTCCCACATCTCGTAGAGGTAGCTAAGAAATTGGTTTTAAATTTGCTTATCAAAGCCACAAGTTCTCCAATGTCAGCAATTAGGAGATAAAGTTTCGTGGATCCTCCTAGGAATTTTATTATGAGGTAGATAATTTTATTTGACCAAGTTAAAAGATGAAAAATACTACATTAAGGTTTCTAAGAGACGGTGAAGATTAGTAAAAAAAGAGATCGCTGTTGAATCAAATTACCATTTAAAAAGCTCAAAATCGACTTGTTGGTCTATCTGGATCTTTCTTTGACGATGTTTATAATGTGATCAGTGTTTTCGCCAAATCGTTATACCATGGAACAAGACGAAATACGGAGGAAGAGTTCCTGCAGATCAATTATTCAAGTGTATTTGAGTGAGTGGAAACAATGTTGTTACTGCGAGCGTTACCCACGGACACATTTCAGAAAAAAAATAGAAAAAGGACTATGAGCAATGGGACATAGCAGATTACATATCCGAGTTCTCTGAAAACAGTTATACTAAACTGGTTCCCCTCCCGCTGTTATTGTTGGCTAAATATCGATTTAGTTCGCTTCTAAAGCTTTTCCAGATGAAGTCCTTTAATAGGCTGAATACTAGTAGCTTGTAAAGGTAAAATATTTTAAATATTCATATTAGATTGAAATTCACTGTTTAAAAGTCACCAAAAAGGAAAATGTGTTATGATTTGTAAATTTAGATTTCTTTCCGGCTACAGGGTTCAAATTAGCAAAACTTGCGATCAGAGAGTTACATGTAGAGTAGCCACCCACGCTATTGCAAATATTATTTTGATATAAAAACCTAATTTCCTTTAAAACAGCATCGAGAAGTATCTCGCAACTTACGCCACAATCATCAAATTAGGCGATGAAACAATATTATCTTAAGTTCCTCTGTAACACGTGCATTTCATATAACTAATCGAATGTTCTTTCTTTTGTTACAGTTGCCATACGGGGAACGCTAAGGGCACCAATAATGATTCGTTCACGGTTTCCTGCATTGTTTGTACCTCGGGCGATCAGGGCGGCCACTTTCGTTTTCCCAAACAAAAGCTCTCTACCTTCATAGAACATCGACTTCACATTGCAAACAATAATTAATTTCTATCCAGCACCAAATCCGCTACAGTTCGGTTTCCCTTTTTTCTTTTCCTTTCATTCATATCTGCTCCAGCTTCGTTTCAAACCAATGAGAACTTTTTTTAGCGGTTGGACTTAATATTCCCTTCTACTACATTAAGGGAAAGAGCCGCCTGCCCATTTCAATTAAAAAGTCCCCTCAAACAAAAAAAAACAGCATTTATTATAACATGGGCGACCGCAAGTTACTGTGACGAAATGCATCCGACTTAATCAACCGAAGCGTTTTAATGATGGGTCATTCCGGCGGTGTGCATTTTAAGTACTTGATTTTCGCTGTGTTGCTCGTTTTTGTTAAATGCTGGGAATTTTCTAAGAACGCTAGGATCAGTACACGAATCGTACAGACGCGCTATGGCCGCTTGCAGGGGTTGATTTTGCCGATGGATCAACACAAATATCTTAAACCAATCGAAGTGTTCCTAGGAGTACCATACGCCACACCGCCTGTACATTCTAATCGATTTAGTCCAACCAGGACACCTAGTCCATGGGATGGTGTTAGAATATCTGATAAGTTGGGCTCTGTTTGTCCTCAAAAAGTACCGGACATTTCCAATGAGACGGAAGCCCTCGAAAAAATGCCGAAAGGAAGATTGGAGTACTTGAAGAGACTGCTACCATACCTCAAAAATCAAAGTGAAGACTGTTTGTATCTAAATATCTACGCACCTGCTCAAGGTAAGTCTCTTTGGTCTATAGATTTGTCGAGAATGTTAACGTGATGTCTTCTAAACTGTCAGGAGTACTAGTTTTTTCATCTTCTTTCAAATTGAAAAATTCTATGTAATCCGTTTGTAACCTTATTTGTTCTAAACTTACACCTAGTTTAAAGGCAAGGAAATGACATTTTATTATATCGGTAACAAAAATGTTTGAAAATTATTAACAGACAATGTGTTGACATGCATAAATTGCTAATGCTAGTGAAACGAGAAGTTACTGTCGCTGTTTTGTTTACATATAACTTATACTCATCCATCCTGTACTGTTGCTGCAATTAACCATATTTTCAAATACGTACAGTAGTGTAACATAGAGATGGAGGATAATGTAGTGCGGACGCTAGAGCAACGCTTCTAGAGAACCACTGAAGCCTATAGATCTACCTAAGTGCTTGTAAGAAAACATGCGCCACCGGTCAGATTTCAAGAGAAGAACGGGGCACGATGTGAAAAGGGTAGGAAAACTAAGATGCTCGCAGAACTTCCTTAATATGAATAAAAACTAAGAATAATAAAACAGTTAACATATATCGGTGAATCGCGTGCCTAGTAGGTAGATATGCAAAAGATTGTTTTAACATTTTATCAATGATTTACAAAAATTGCGAGGGTAATATAGAGCTTTTAGTTGCATAAGTTGCGTAAAAAATGGCCTTTCAGGAAGTAAGATGCCGTATTAATTTTCTTGCATCTGTTTACTACACTTCTGTATGAAAAAATTAAACAATACTGTTCTGAAGATTGTTAGACTTGTTCAAAAAATATCAGAAATTGTGCCTGTAAAAACCACACCCTTCACCCTAAGAGTTGTGTAAAAAATAAGGTATTTATCTGTTAATACGAAGTCTTATTCATGTGTCGACAAGAATACAGCACACACATATACCTACAATGGCCGCCTTATGTTTTATCTCACCTTTGAACGACTAAATATCCATGCATCCGCGTGGCAAGGCTAAGTACTTAGGTTCTGCAAATCCTACCAATCCTGCAATAACCTAAGCGCACGGTCACGAGTCGTAGAAAGTATGGATACATCGTCTCAGGGGGAGACAAAACATGAAAATGTCACTGTACATTTTTATAATAAAATACGTGAATAATTGGAAGGCAGTGTTCAAATCTGACCTGGAATATTTGTCTAACACTCATCTGCACTTAAATCGTTGAAAAGACATTTTTGTAATAAACATGTAATTATACTAGCTTCGTTATAAAATTTTAAGCTGGCAGTACTTGTCAATTCAATCGGCATTTATTTAAATCAAATTTGACAAGTTGAATATAAAATTAAAATTTTAAACATTTTTTCCAGTTCGTTGTTAAAGAAGAAAATGTATTCTGATGAAGAAGTAGAACATTGATGTTATAATACAACTCTATTTAAATGGCTTTCTTTTTTATAACATGGCAGAACAGTTATAGGTTATATATTTAGTTTAGTAATTTTATTCAGTTACATTCAGTAAATACCAACTCTACTTCTAGTTTCTTATTATAACATAATATTATATAATAAGAAACTAGAAATTGACATCTATAGAAAGGAAACCAACACGAATAGGTACATTATGAGCGATTCTAACCACTGTGGACAACACAAAATGGCCGCGATTAGCTTCTTAATTAATAGATTGGTTAAATTCCCTCTAAGTAAAAGTAGATTTAACAGAGAACTTAAATTCATAAAAAACGTAGCTATTTACAACGGTTACTCTTCTATAGAAGTCGATCGCATGCTTAAGAAAGTCCAACATAGGCTTTACGTAAGAAATTCCACGACCTTAACCCCGGTAGAAACTAATAGCAAGAAATTCGTGAAACTCCCCTTTCACGGCATATCGAAAGGCGTGGGGAAGGTTTTGAAGAGTCAAGATATGAACGTATGCTTCGGTTCGCGCAACACACTCAAAAATCTTCTCGGTAATCCTAAAGATAAACCGAAAATGGGAGAAAAGTCGGGTATTTATAAAATTGAATGTAGTCACTGTAATAAAGCCTATATTGGTCAAACAAAAAGAGCGATAGAAACTAGATTCAAAGAACATCTACGAAATTATCGCTACGGCAGATTGGAGGCGTCGAGTGTGGCACAACATATAAATGAAACCGGGCATAGTATCAAATTAGAAGACTTAAAATTGATTAAAAACGTAACGTCGCCCCGAGAATTAGACGCGTACGAGACGGTTTACATAAAAAGTAATAAAAATCTGATGAACCGAGAAAACGGACCGTTGTCGTACTCTGTTCTTTTTGACCTTTTGCAGTAGGCTGGCACTCGTTTATATTTTGGGCCATAAAAGAGATCTTCCCGTCCATCTGGCCGTGTTTTTCGCATGTCGTAGTTTAAGACACGTAGAGGGTAGAATTAGGCACTTGTAAAATACAATATTTCTTCTCGGTGAAGGGATAGTTCATGCATGTTATCTTTCGCACGTCGTAGCTTCAAGGCGTGCAGGGGGTAGAAATAGGCACTTGTAAAGGATATCTGTTCTAAGAAGTAGGGATAGTAAATGCATGTTTAGTTTTAGAAAAAGTTTTTTCTCACTTCATTCGGTCACCGGTTGATGATGAGGACCATTCGTGTCCTCGAAACGGCCGTCCCGGACTAATTATTATATTACTATATAATAAATTAAACTTGTGTGGTGCGGAGGGTGCCGATACTTATGTGTTGTTTACCATACTACGCCACAGTCCTTGCTATCATTATCCATTATATTAATACTGACTGACACGAGCATCTTAGCCCTTGACGCATATGCATGCCAAAGCTGAATGACTGTAGCTCACCGATGTCGAGTGATTCGTAGTCCTTAGAGGCAGCTGTCGGTCTGCGTCCTAATAATTACAAAAACAACACTAATTTCTTTCAAATAATCCAAATAAGATCGTTTTTTACATGTCCAGCGGAGGTTTCCAATGACAACACATTTCTTTTGCCATCAATCAATAACGGCACGTGCTCAAATCTAAACAATTACTGTTTTTCCGTTTAATTAAATCTCGTGGGGAGAAGCTTTATCCCCTATAGCATTTTTACAACTTCCAAGCTTTGTTATAAATTCTTACTTCCACTAATTTAGAAAGCATTCTCCATTCAGAACCAGTACGCTTATAAATTTATTTGAGCGCCGTCTAGAGGGCACAGATGCATCTTATCATTGGATAGTAATTAAGAAAAACATTTCTTCTGTTTCTTTATCTATATATTGCAATGAGAGCTGCAGTCTAGACCTAAAATCGGGGTTACAGTACTAATGTAATGCATAAATATCAGAGACAAAGACAATTCCTATTTTTATATTCAATGGTGGCACTGAATTAATTAATTTTGGAGCAACATTGTTTTGTTTCATACAAAAATAAATTTGTGTGTAAAGTTTGCCACTTTCTGTGCGTTTCACAGGCGTCAGTATGGGAGTGGTCGTTCGTCTCTCGAAAGTTCAAATTTCTCCAATGTATTTAAAACACTTCTGAAATGTTTTCAGCATTACATTGTTCTACTCGTCTGGATGCTAGAGAAATTGAAGATAATGGTTGATGTGGGTCCATTTTACGTGCCTTCACATTAAGTACAGAATTTTTTTACAGTCAGTTGTTTCGTTCACACATAACCATAGTTTTTTATTTTTTAGTTCGGCTTTAATTTTATTTTCTAAGTGTTTACGTTACCTTCATAACGTTGTCTGTCTCGGTAATGTAGGATTGGGGTATTTCTTCCAAACTGAAATAAGTGCTTCGTTGCTTAACAAAGTAAACGGCAGATTACACACAATCATAGTTACACATAAATCATGTATAAACCGTTCCCGATATACACCTGTTTTGTTATTACTGTGCTTTGCACTTCCCACGTGGTCCTGGATATATCGCAAACATTTTATTTTTGCGCCATCGTATATTAAATTCGAGGAGTCTTTAATAAACTCATTCACTTTATCTGACAATGGTCGTTTCCTTGATCCATTTATCGACGACATTTTACTACGTATAACGTATATGGAGCATTTCGATACACTCGCGTGCATTCCAACCAGCCCCTAAACACAATCCAGTATTGCGTTATTACTGCAATAAGATGACTTGCACATATATTACGAATCACACACCCGAACGACCACTCCCATACCGATGCCTATGAAGCACACGAAAAGTGGCGAACTTTATTTATGTGCATTTTATTATAAATAGGACATTAAGTGTAATAAAAATGACACCAAATTTTTCACCTAGTTTTGGATCTATGATGAACGCAAATTGCGGTACCGTATACATCTGGTGATTTTACACCTAGCGGCACCTACTGCAAACCTAAAACAATCTTTGACAGTAAGAAATTGACACTCAACAGTCCACTTTATAATAATACGATTTGTTGTGTTGAATTAATAATAATTTATCCCCACGTTTTTCCTCTTTTTTCTTTTCTCGTACTTGTATCTAAGTTCGTTTATTGCATCGTTATTGAACATTCACGTTTTTCATTAAGTATTAGGTAAACACAAAGATTGAAATAAAAACAGCGTTTTATTATGGTTTCTTTTAATAAACCAGACGGGCTAAAAGGGTGTGCCTTTGGGGTTTTTTATTCTTTGAATATTAAGAGTTCTCGTATTTTCACGTTCAGCGGGTCCCGTTAATTAAAAAGCTTTGTCAGTGTCCAGAAAAATGGTCTCGATGCCGATTAGTCCCCTTTTTCCACTGTCAAAGGAAAAGTTGCTTAAAACAGGACGCAAGTTACTCCCATAAAAGTTAAAAAGCATAGTTTGCTGATAATTGGAAGCAGATAATCTGTATACAATAATGCGTACACTATGTGTACATTAATTATAATTTAAACTTTCGTACTGTATGTAAGCAATTATTTTGGATTAGATTCAATATCAATTTTCTTGCTGATGGTACAATCGTGTTTATTCGTTTTAGGTGTACACCATACTTAAGGTTTTGATAATTTCGTACATAATGGAATTATAAGAATTAGAAAGAATAGACATAAACGAAATAGACTTTGGTTTTAGGATTCGTGCATGCGATGGAAGATATTCATCCATGTTGGACGTCCAGCTGGTGTTTAACAGTCGTTTGTGTTAGTCGATGGCAGCGTTTCTGTACAAATAGAAAAAATCAAATATTGAGCCGTCATCAAATTCCTACATTTGATAGGTAATACACCTACGTAAATTAAAGCCAAGACGGTGATGAATGTTTGGAACGGCCAAAAACTGCAACGACTACCGATAACATTGGGGAAGTTCAACGAATGGTGCTAGACGAGTGTCGAATTAAAGTTAAACAAATAGCAGAGGCTGTGGACATTTCCGTTGACTATGTAGACTACAGATTTGAGCATGAGCAGTTAACCGCGCGTTGGGCGCCGCGTTCACTCACTCAGAACAAAGGGCGTATTCGCATTAACATTTCCAGCAAGTTCTGTTAAAGCGAAATAAGATGAAAATTGAAGAGTGACACTGCTACAAAGGCCAGAAAGGTAATGGGGTTGTGCTATGTATCTTGAAAAAAGACAAACAGCAGTGGAGGTATATTACGCATCAATACTTGAAAAAGCTGAAGGCATAAATTGATATGAAGAAGGGTGTTTGAAAAGAAGGAAAAGGAAGTTTTCTTTCACCGAGACAACACCCCGCCTTACACTTTAGTAGCCGCCACGGCAAAAACTCACTCAACAGATCTGGTCCCTGGCGAGTCTGTTTTCCTAGATACAAAGTTTTGCCCCGAGGATAGAGATTTTCATCGAGTCAGGAGGCCATCGCATTTGTAAACACCTATTTTGCAGAAAATATGCCAACTACTATTTGTAAGAAATAGGAACATCGCTGGGGAGAATGTATAGATTCACAAACAGACTATGTTGAGAAATGAAACTGAATTTGCCGAAAAAAAAAATTGTTTCTATATTACATTGGAAGCTTTTCAGGCTACACTCGTAGTGGCTTATCTTTCTTTAGAAAGAATAATAGGGTGAAAACTTTCCGCCCTAAAAGGGAAATCAAAAAATTATGATATAAGCTTTCTTAATAAATTCCTTTTAAAGATATGCCGGTGTTTCACACAACCCTTCTCCTGTAGGTGTTTTTGTCCAAGTTTGCAAAGTAGGCGTTCGCCGTTCCGATGATTTCAAGACGCATGGGTGCTTCGCCCTTGCCAGGAGTTTCTTCAGGTTTGGGAAGACAGTGTACTGTGAAGTGCTTTATCGAACGAATAAGGCGACTTCAGTCAATGAATTTTAACAATCACCGCGACAGCTTTTTCACTGCGGTCGTTGTATTTGTGAAGAAAGACCTTCTTCGTCACCAGAATTGGCCTTTCTTCCTTGATTTGTTATTTCAGCTGATCCAGAAAATTAGCGCAATATTCAGCATTAATCGTCGTGCCCTTTCTTAGATAATCCATCAGCACGATTCCTGCAGCTGTGACGATGATGTTTCCTGTAAATAGGACGCTCTTTGCTTTTGCCGGCGCTGGTTCGTCCCTGCCTGCCCAATGTTTTGATTGCTACTTGGTTTATGACGTACGGTGGTGAATCCTGTTGTTAACTGAAGGTCCATTGTGTTGGACTGGCACAGAGCGAAGCACTGCTCCGATACGGTCATGCGACTCACACACGCGGGACTCCCAATATTTTCATTCCCAAAGTACCTGTTAAGATACGATATGATATTTCTCTCGATATGCAAGCAATCTCAGATACCTACGTCAATTTAAATTTGGGGTTATTCATAATACTTTTATGGACGCTTTTGGCGATGTTTTTGGTCGTGGTAGATTTTGATTTCCAGAACGCTTGGCACTTTGAGTGCTTATACGTCCACACGTGAAGGCAGTAATCCATGTTTCTACGGTTGTAGATCAAGGCGCAGATTTTCCCAATGTTGCATCTCGCTCCGCCTTAATCTCCGTCAGAAATAAACCTTTGGTAAGGAAAATTTTGTTGGGAGCCGCCACCCTTAGAGGAAGCTTTTCGTCCAACCTCCTCCGAACTTTCTCGTTTTTCTTTTGAAATATGAACTAGTTTTCTAAAAATTTAGAGACTAAAAATTAGCTTTTTCAAAAGTCAGTTACCTGGCTTGTTACATCACCGCTTTGGTAACGTTTTATAGCCTTGTTATTTGCAAGGCTATAAAATGTCAGCCAAGGTTCTTAACTTTTAACGGACGTCATAATTTTGGATTAATAAGAAATCAGTATTACATGGACCTATAACATACTGAAACTTAAACTAAAGGATATAAAAGTAGTAGACATTTTCAAATCCTAAATAGTCAAAGTTGTGTATCAAAATAAGAGATATTCTTTGCTTGTTTTTCATCTCCAAAGTTTGAACAAAGCATTCTATATCAGATGTTGATTTCAACAATAATTCCAAGATCAACACTAATTCAAATGAGATTTTCTGACATATGTACATATATGAGAATTCATGTGGCCGTATAATTATATTTGCAATCCTACTTTGAATTCGAGGATCTCAAATTTACCGAAATTGTAATAGAGGTAAGATATAACAAATTTAAGAAGCTCATGTTTTATTAACGGGACGGCCTACGTTGTATTTGGTTCGGCGAGACAGAGATCCAAGGAAAGTTTAATAACAAGAAGTAACGCATTAGCAAGTAGACTTCAGAGTACATCATTAATTCAGTAGTCAAAACTAATACAATTTAGCAAAGTAGAGTACAGCAAATACTGAACCTTTTAAGTAGTTTTTCACGAAAAGCTCTTATTGGTTTCTGTATGGAAATTGCCTGGTATGCCATACTGTTTCTATTTGCATATTTTCATCGAAGTGTAAATAAAAACATAAAAACCCTGGTCAGACTACATATGCGTAAAATACTGAGACGCCTCCATCTCACATACAGATAAAGAAGGTGATGTTAACTTAAATATATGACTGACAGTTGGGACGCCCCGACAAATTTTATGTGGGTACACGCCTACCTTTGACGTATAAAAGAAGTTGTATATGCCTACGTATTTGATGCGCATTCGCCAACGGTTTCAAAGTGGGAAAAGCTCGCCATCATCCGTCAGCCACCGGCTTTAGGAAAAAATTCCGATATCTTTTCCAGAAATGATTATTTACGTCCGCAATTTTGGATAATGGTGCTTTCGGCGAGAGAAAAACAACTGGTTTCCTTAACACCGAATACTTATACGTGATATATTGGAGTAGGGTCTGCATTTATTTGCTTGCAGTTGTCAAAACACTTGAAAGGGATCTTGTAGGGGACTTTCTAGATCTTTCGGTTTTGGTGTATTCGGAAATTGGCCATTCGCGGTTATGACTATGGTTTCATTCATTTAATTGTCTGCTTTTCTACACAGAGACATTACAAATAATGTAATTTCATAGGCCTGTTGCTTCTTGTTTAGTAGGATGACACAAACATCTTTAACTTAAGCGATTGTACGTTTTTGGATTCCTGATTTTAAGTTAATTCCATGTGCATAGGTGATTTTTGAATTAGTTAATGTCCAGTCTACATAGACGGGAAACTATACCATGCAAATGCTGCTATATTTCCTGGTGCTACTGTAGAATTTTGTAAAATACGCCCATATAAACATAAATACACTGTTGTAGGATAAAATAGTTTCAAGAAATGTGTAAACTCTGTTGGTCTGAAGAACGCAACAATTCTAATTAAATTAAAGCACACATGAGAATATTTATAAAGCTACAATAGCTACATTTCGAATCTCCGGAAAAAATTCTCAGTAGGAGCTAGATTGAAGAACTTGAAAGATTTTGAATCTGTTAGAATAATGATTTAAAAGGAGTACATTATTGGCGAGTACTACGATGTTGGTAAAGCCATTTCAAGCAGATTTCTCATTATCTGAATGTACGCTATGTTCATTTTAAAATGATCAAAATTTTGATATCTTGACGAAAATTTGCTAGGATATACCGATATTGATTTGGAGAGCCAAATATTTTATAACCTCTTTACACCTCTTTGCATGCGCGAAGGGCACTGAGCCATTTGTAATATATCAATTTGTAAGGTTGGGCTGGTAGTACTGTAAACTGTATACCTATACCGGTCCTGGCATTCATTTTAGGATGACATGAAGAAATGATTTTACGAGAAAATGTGGGGGACAGTTTTTATTGGGAATGCCCACGCTAACGTTTGGAATTGAGTAAAGAAATAACAATATCTAAAAGAAACGAACAAGAAAGAAGAATGGTTGAAAGCAACCTCTGCTTGAAGATAAGTCTATCCTGATCCTCAATATCCATCAATACGTTCGTGCTATTACCTTTTAAAGAAGGAAATTTAGCTTCAGATCAATCAAAATAAAATAAAACTGCTTCGAGGAAATGTTACGAAAGCAATAAGCAATATATTAAAGCCCCGGATAATCGTGTAGGTAGGTGAGTAAGTATATTGTCCTATTGCGAGATTAATTGCAGCACGCATCTGCGCAAAACTGTCTTACAATTTAATATATGGTTGACACTGAAATTCCATTTCAAAAATCGATTTTGCCTTAATACAAATAACTTATGAGCACAATTGTTTGTGTGATACAGCTATTATTTACAAAGGGCCTTGGTTGACCTACTGCCCTTAACCTTCTATGAACCTAGAAAGGTTACTACAACCCGACGGCACAGTACAATTAATATAATTGAAATGGGAGATAATTGGAGCATTGTCGCAAGCAGCCAATAAATAGTGTTTCTTAATACAAACTATTCGTTTCGATTTGCAAATTAGGAGCATAAAATTATTGTAAATAAGTGAACTTTGCAGTTTCGCATAAATATTAATGGTAGTACTTGATTAAGTTTCATGCACAGTTAATAAGGTATTACACATATGTACCCAGAAACCTACAGACCGACATTTTTCAGCTTTCCCAGATATACTGATCAAAATTTGAGACAGAAATGGGATTAAATTAGTGATGTTTTTCTTTGAATTTATTGACATACGCGAGGGCGTGTGCTAATGCTCAGTCTCTGTTAATTTATAGAGCAAAATCATACGCACTGTCGGTATATTGGCCAAAATTCATTGCCTTTTCTTTAATTCAATAAGTCACCAAGTATCTAAACAATTCAATGCATTGATTGTGTTCAATTTGTACAAATTAAAACTGATCAGGGAAAATCCTCTGCGCTACTTAAAGTGGATGATATGAGAAAGATGCAGTTTATAACAACCAAACATCCTTCACGAAAAATGAAGTATGGGAAAGCTATCGGCGGGAAGGGGGCTGCACCTGCTGACTGAGAGTATTTATCCAAAGAGAACGTTTCAGTTCTACTTGCATTCATTACGTCTTAACCTTAAATACTGCGTCTATGCTCAACAATACTTAATTGCTTGGGGATTAATAGGGATTTTCTCTGATAAGAACTATCGTTAATTACAGTAACCACCAAAGGATTTTATAGGCTAAACGGCCTACGGAAACACTTCCAAGAAAACTTAATTGATATCAAGTTGATGAAAGCTGGATTCCCTTGATTTGTTTTTAGTGAATTGCTTTCTCGGCTTGCAATCCCAACAATTCCTTCTTCTCAATGTGCAAATCCACACTCCATTCTTACAGTTAAGTATAGAATTGTCTAAATCTTACTCTAACTAAAGATGCAAGATATTGATATAATTATATCACTAAGAATTAGCTATTGGGCGTACATATGACTATTTCTTGAAATTCTCAAATACAAAGTATTTTGGTCACATATTAATTGTTGAAATAAAGTCACCCTTGCAAACCGCTGCAAACATATTAGGTGCTTACTATGCACACGAGTGGCGGCATTAGTTGAAAAGAAAACAGTGGCTTCATTATGTAAAAAGTTTTAACAAATTCCATATCCAACAACGACTTTGAGAACTGTAGGTTAAGTAATTAAGTGGATGATGTAGAATCCATTAATATCATGTAGGTCTCGTTTCTGGAAGATAGTTTGATATTACTCAAGCTTTAAAGGTTCTTTTTCTAGTAAGCCAAGATATTGAAAATGTCAACAGGAAATAACTAGGATACTACTAAAGATTTGTTGCTAGCAACTGGAAGGACAAAGACTTCTCCATGCATGTCACTTGTTTATTGCAGCAATCAGACAAAAGCGTTTGAAAGAGGCAAAAAATGCATTGTGAAAAATGAAATCTTAAAAATGAATCAAATTACCCTAGCTATGGAAGCATAAATTGTTACTGTTTGTGGTACGTACACCAACAGGCGCTTACAATTTAATAATTGAACGGTGGAGAATATTATAAATATCCTCTTTTCCCATTCCCCAACACACTTCATAACTCAAACTATAAAAATTTTATTCGAATACCGCCAAATTTATTATTTAAAGCTCATGTAACCGTATACATCATCCCGAATGGTATAAATGATTGATGAGGAAATATTTCAAATACGTAAAGCTTAATGGAAAATATCCATATTTCACAAAATGCACCTCTAAACACGCCGGAAAATAATAACGAAATCGAATCTGTTGGAACCCTGCTAAAGGTATATATAGGTAACGGTTGGGGTTTTACTAGGAGCTACATATATCGCACGTTTCAACTACTATCAATACACCTCATATAAACTGGATGGAAGACGCGCTTCGCCAATTCTGTATCGGGAGGATGATACGTTGAAGCTCTGCATCTCTAACTATTGTAGTTGTGAGAAAGAGGTAGGTACTTACGTTCACAAGTAATGTAAATCGCGACAATAGATTTACATCTACCGAACTTTTATTTACATAGAAGGCGTTATCTACCTAGATAGCGTCTATAACAGAAGTCAATATTTATATTCTTCTCAGGGATTGCATATGATTGTAAAACCCATCTAGATAAGTCGCAAAAAGTTCATATTATTGAAAGGAATTGGAAGAAATAGAAGAAGTACACCGGCAATTGTGTGTGCTTAGCAACTTGCGCTCGTTGGTTTTTCAAATGCAAAAGGAAACCTTTAAATATGCATGATGTTCTTCGATTAATGGTACGTGCGTCAGGTAGATGAACCTGTCAAGTTTTTTCTGGTACAAAAAGAGGCAGAAAAAGATTTCAGTTGGTACTTAGCAGCACGGTCTTTGAGACTATTGTTGTAATATGGTTGCCGTATAAGTTTTTCATTTCGGAAGTAATATTTGCTGAGTTAGCTTAATTCTGTATTTTATTTCGTATCTACTGCTGGAAACTACAGGCGGGGGCAGCTAACATTTCATGCAAGTCAGTAACATTCAGCTGTTACCGAGATTTTTCATGCTTTAAACAATTTATCTTGTTCGTAAATAGGTTGTGCTTTCATTTAGATGATTCAGGACTCACTGTCGCTGATGTAGGTACTAAGGATTACTGTGCATTGAAATGAAAATGATTTTAAATTTACCATTGCAAATTTAATTATTTACGATTACAGTAAATATGTACGTATACAGCAATAGCATCCAAAGAGAAGGAAAGGTTGGAAATATATAAAATTATATGTAGTGTCTGTATGCAAAGCCCATATTAGTCAAATGAAAATATCGATAGGCACCAGATTCAATGAGCACATTAGGTGTTACAAATACAGTAGGATAGCATCGCCAAGTGTAGCACAACATAAACAAAGGTGGGCACAATATTAAATTGGAAAACCTGAAACGCCGTGGGAACTAGACGCTTGCGAAACTATTTACGTAAAAAAGAGCACAAATTTGATAAATCTGTTAACATGGACAATTGTTATGCCCAATTCTGCTTGATATGTTAGGGAAGGGCACACACATGTTTTATGTTCCATACTCCAATGACAAGAGACCCTGTATCTTTCCGTATTTTTCACATGTCGTAATTTCAGCGTGTGTAGGCGGCAAAAATAGATACTTGTAAATAAATATTTTTTCGCGAAAGTAGGGATACAGCAGGTATGTTATAATGGTCTTTCTTCTCACATCATACGGTTGATAATGGGGATCCACACAACCTCAGAGCACCTGTTTTGGATTAATTAATTGAACCTGTGTGGTGTGGACTGTGCCGACACTTTGGTGTTGTTTGCTGTAAATATAATGTATTATTATATTTTAAAAAATAATAATTTGTGAATATACCTCAAATTGTATTACTTCATTCGCCATTTTAAAGTAAGAATAAGTTTTCTATCTATCCGACATTTTAACTATTATCATTAATTCAGGGTAAAATATAGAAAAGGCGTGCCTTCTCTATAAACATTTCACTGCAGTAACTTAAGAATACTGCAACTTACGAATACTCTGCATATCATAATGCGGTGCAAGATATCGAGAGACTTTATTTATATTTGTATCTACACTTAATATTTACATGCCATATAATTTCAAATATTTCCAAGCACAGAATAGTAGATTGAACTTTTGAACGCTCTATCCCTTTGAACGTCCCCTTTAACTCCAGTTTATATTATTGTCTCAGTTGCTATGGAAGCAGGATCGTATACACCTCTAATATAACCTCTAATATGAAGACACATTTTCCACATTAATTACTTCCATGTATAAATGCCAGTCATCCAATGAATATAGACAAATACCAACTAACATAACAAACATTCCCATAAAATCACTATACCGAGAACTTCCGAACGTAAAGACTTAAATCATTGTACGATTTTATTTTAAATTAGAGAAATTCCAGTCAAGTAGATTTTCTTGGGACGTTGATAGATGTTCTCGTTCCGCATAAGTGAGAAAGCGTAATACACTTAAACGTCTTTCTTGTTCCTTGAAAGTGAGGCACTCTAAGGAATCTGTAGGCTTATTTTATCGCCTTGAATGTATGTGGAATCAGACTATCCTAAAATGTATCACGAATTATTGATTTATTGAACTAGAAGCCACAACAAATCATTTTTTAAGAGTTAATACATGAAGAAGTTGCCGAATAGCGAAGGAAGAAAAGTAAAAGGTTGCAACATTTGTAAATACGTACTCGGAAGGCTAATTCAAAATAGAATGTAACAAAGCATCAAATTTAAATTAGTTCTTAACTCAATATTTTTTATTAAATAAAAAATCATACCAACCAGATTTGCCTATGGCTCCATGATTCGTTCTTCTTGGAGATACATTTTCTTTGAATAATAATTGAGAGAGAGCCACGATGTTTTTTTTTTCCATTTGGTATTCTAATAACCGAGTACCTTGTTTTTGTTGCAGTATCCAAAATGGACAATATCCTATTGGAGTTGGGTTAGTACTTTGAGGCGAAAGGCAGTGACTAGCAATTTTGTTAAGTCTAAAGTGAGAACAATAAGATTTATGATCACAGCCCACTTTTACTGGTGTCCAAGGACATTTTCGTTTCCTACCTCAGCTTTAAGGCTAAGGTTCGCGTTTGAAAGTGTTTTCTTTTGACATTTATTTACATTTAATTCCATTTTATTACGAAGCGAAGCAATTTTTACCAGATCGGTTTTTCTGCCTTGTCTTACATATGTAGACAAAAAGTAGAAGAAAGTCGTTAACACTTCACAAATAAATACATTTTGACATTTTAGCACCAAAATTATTATCCACGGAAGAAGAATTGAAGAAAGAAACAATGGTTTTGAATCGGATGAAGCCTCAATCCAGAATAGCAAAAAGAGGCACCGAAGTTCCTCAATTCACTAAAAACATGCAAAATTTATTATTTGGCCAAATAAATAAGAAAATTCAATTTAATTAAATATTCAAAATTTTCAAAACTTATAATCCTTCCATAAATATTTTGATAGCTGTAGAGTAAAGATTGGGCTAGGTCACTGTTTGAAAATTGAAAACCTTGTCAGAAAAAACATATTTTTTTAAAGCAAACTAAGTAGTGTGTCTCTTAGACACAAAAAATTGTTTAATCCTTCTCGATTTTTCTTAGTAAAATAAATTGATATTTCCCACATTGTAAAGGGAATTTTAACATTTTTACGCAAAGTCTCATTGCAATACATATTAATAAATAATACCCAGGTGTTGCGGTCTGAATTGAGCGAACTTCTTTTGTTTCATTGCATTTTGTGTGCTGCAGCAATTCGAGAACTTTTTCAAAAAGGCTCTCACAACGCAGAGGAAACTATGTTGCATGCATCCTAATTCAAAAGGTCTTTTCCAAAACAGTACCCATTAAAAATAAATTTACAATAGTAGGAATGCGAAGTTTTAAAGCCCCCTCCAAAAAGAAACAAAAATAAGTGTCGATATTGGTTATGGGTATCTTATTATAAGCTTGCACACAGTTTAAAATTTAGCTTTTGCGTTCTGCTAAATGTCATTTTTTGCGATCTTTTGCGACAATATTCTACGCTTTATTGATCCTAATGGAATACAACAATTTTTTTTCTAATAAGCTTTTACTCACACAGCAATGTTAGTTGAAGTCAATCCTTCACATTAACGTAGTTCCGTCCAAATAGCTTGCAACATGCTCTAGTAGAAGATGGTTTAAGTGTTTTCTATACGGCATTATAAACGCTTGCATTCTACTTAAAATTTTAATTTAACCTTAACAAAAGACCATGACTCCACTAGCTTTCTAAGTAGACTTGGAAAAAGTTGCCTCCTGCTATTGGCAGGTGTAATCTACGAGGGTGTTTATTTAAGTTTTAGTTGTAGAATTTTACAAAAATCAATGTTTATAGGAACTTTACGAAGTAACATAATTATAAACAACTAAACGAACTTAGGACCTTTCTCTCTCTTTTCTCCTCTCTGTGCTTTCCCTTGATGTTAAGAACTACTGTCTATAGGACGACGTTTACTCCTTTTATCCATGCTAAATTTCAAAAGAAATTCAAAATCCGAACTATGGCAATAAATAATATTATACAGCATCGATATAAACCATCTTTTTTGTGTGCGTCCCTATATATTGATGTGTGTTCCATTACATATGCCGTATGTCACTAAAGAAATACTTTCTTGCAAAATAACGTTAGACATAAGTACTGCATAAATTTAAGAATATTAAATTCCGTTCCCGGCATGACATTTATTACCGCTACCACTACAGTAGCAATGGCGAGACGTCGATAGAAATTGATGGTGGCCGAACACTATCTATTTAGAATACCAGAGAGAGTATCCACACTGCGCCGAACGATCGAACACATAAACTATGGTGTTCCTTAATGGAACTCACTTGAGGATTGCCCTTCTATTGAACACAAATGGACGCCAACGTACTTTAATCCTTTAATTCAGTATATTCAATTCGTTCTGCGTTCACTGGTCATTTCGTTAGTGATATTCTAGTTAAACATTACGTCGGAATATTTACATACGTTTTACATATTTCACAATTTGTTAAAAAAAAGAAAAAAAGAGTTATTCATGAAGTTATTTAGAAAGTTTGTTCGCTGCGAAATTATACAATCAGTAGCAGCAATTAAAGAGCATAACCACAACGTACAGGAGAAGGAATGTTGTGATCACTGATCACTATTTCTGCGCCGCTTTGATGTATATGACCAGAATCCTCTGCTGTTTTGCTTTATTTCCATTTCCACTGTTATATTATATTATTGATAATCGGATTGAATGATATTTAGTTCTAGCTTCGAGTAATTTGAAACAGAATTGGACTTTTATACATATTCCTTTCTTCCTAGAACATTCGTAGGCTAAATCAGCAAAAAGCTTCGAGCCTAGAACAAAAGAATGCAGAAGATGTTTTCAACGGCTTAGCTCGGCACTGATAGTTAATTTATTGCAGAGGAGTATGAGGCCTTTTTGATCGTATCTTGGTAAAAAAAAGAAATACAGGAAGCCGCAAATAAAGAAATACTTTTGTTATTAAAAAAAGAAATATTTACATTTGCATACAAAATAAATTCAATATGTATAAAATGTCTGGTTATGATGGTACGATTTATGGGAAGCAAGGATAAAATAAAATAACGTAGTTAGATTTTTATTAGTATGTTCCCGAAAGCGTGGTCTGTACACCTACGGCGACGACCCGGTGTGAACTCCTAGGTAAATAAGGCGTTGGTAATTGGCAGCCAGTGAATGTAAAAAACCTTTGCCTCGCAGGTTGGTAAAAACTTCTCAAAAGCCCTTCAGAGTTTTCAGGAAGAGGGATCGATTCGAAAAATATTTAACAGTTTTGGGGATGAGACGTTAAATATGAATTACCACAAAAAAGGAAATAAAGAATAAAAGAACCAAACGAACCGGCTGAAACTAACAACAAAGGATTCGAATTACAGTTCGTGTGATTATACAAAGAATTTGCTTAAAACTAACTCAAATTTACATCAGCCGTGCGATTGACCACTACTCACTGCCTTCTTTAAGCTTATAGTTACTTTCTCATAGTAGAATCCCGGAAAAAGAGCAAACTCAATATCCAATTCCCAAACCTCCACCCTCCCTTACCTACAAATTTGATGTGCATATTCTCGTACAACATTCAATTAGTATTGTTGAGTATAGTTGTGTTGTATCAATTGTAATGTTTGGGAATTCGTTGTTCTCTTTAGCGCTCTGTTGTGTTTAATTTCCACATACATTCTATATTTCAAGCTTCTGAAAGTTATAATTGTTTAATCATAATATTGTCCAGGTAAAGAATCCATATGTTTCAGTTACTGTTAAGGGTGAAAGGTTCTAGTTCCATCACGCCTAAATATGCATTTTCTAAACATATCAGTAGACAAATGGTTCACTATTTGTTCAAAAAAACTATAAAATTTTGCGAAAGAGAGTAATTATACCACTTTTATGCAAATCGAAATTGTATATTTTCATTAAAATCGCATCAACATAAATAATTTATTGTACTTAACAAGTTAACTTTATAAATTTGAAATAATTTGAAAGTAGCGCCTGAAAATTTCTTCTGAGTGCTACCCAAAACGACAATCCATGGTCCATATTTACCTGGTTTCACTACAGTCTATAAATTGCATTAGTTTCGATTGCTTTTCGATATTCATTCAGCTGACGAAGCCACATGCGGTGACACAATATTATAGTGAAAACTATAATAAATTACTTACGTCATAAGTATCTCCCTTATCAACTAATTAATACATTTAGGTCTATAACCTCTCTATCTGCAAAAAAAACGCGTCCCTAGGTATACCGAAACGCGAAACAGCTCCTTGATTTTGTGGCAAAAAACAAAATATAATTTTATCATTGCCAATACAAAATGCGCACTGATTTTACATGGAATTTATAGCAGTCGAAGAAAAATGGTAAACACGATAAAATATATACGTAGCAGTAGCCATAAAACATCCTATCACTTGATTTCTATTGCTTCTCTTTTTCAAATAAAGAGCACGACCATTTCGTTTGTTTTTCTGTTTTGTCCTTAGTTCGCACGAATTTACAATAAATTTTCAATGAAGTGCGAACGCTTGCTTGTGACTGTAACGGTAAACTGATTCATCTGAAACGAACGCAGAAACATTCGCAAATGTTCGTCCTCTATAAAGCTCGTCATAGATTCACGTATTGCCTCGCGTAGAAGAAAGGGGACGGAAATATTTAAATCCGCAGTAAGTAAAAACCAAGACAAATATATTCAGGCGGTTGTACTTTGATTTGGACCGCACACTGGTGTGTTTCTCTTTAAATAGTAAATCGTGAACATACCTGTACCCATAGACGCTGATATTGTAGAACTAAGGTATTCACCTTTAATTTTATTTTATGCACCCGTAAAGGCTAAAGCCGTTTCTTTCATTTCTCTACATTCATCCTGCTTGCGTGATGTGTTTATGTGTGGCGGCAGTACTAAAGTCTATGTACAACAAAGTCAAATTTTTAGAAGGGCTTACTCCATTCTCGGAAGCAGCAGACGGATGTAGGATGCTAGCACCTCCTATGGATATCAATTTACGTACGTGCAAGGAGATATAATCAGCGTAGCGTCCTAGTTATATATTAGGATGTCCCCTATTTTGGAAGGTTGTTTTTCAAGAACCCACACCTTCTTTTTTTTTTTCTTTTGCTAATAAAAGTTCAGACCCAAATCGAGAAAATAATCAAAATTCATTAGCACATGCCGAAGAGCGTATTTTGTTCAAAAACGGTCGTCCAATATGAAGAACTAGAAGCAGAAAGCACTAGTAATTTTATACTACAAAAAGAAGTTCAATCGCTACTCCTGCTAAAAGGACAAACGAAAGACTGCATTTCATTAGATCAAAATTTATTGCAGCACTAGATAAGTATAAATTAAGTGTATAAAGCTTCGTGTTTATAAAAGAAGCAGCCACAGAAGCTCTACGTTATAGTATTGACCAATCCATCGCTGTAGGGAGAGGCTGCGAGCCGAACGTGCACATTGATTCAAAAAAGGATATTTGCCACATAATGCTGTAGTTCACCGGAACGGAAGATTCTTACCTGGAGAAATATATGAGAAAATGCTATGGAACGTTTATCCATCACTGTTATGGGCGAGATTATAGAACAACTTTAGAAAACTGGGAGCTGCGCCAACGCGTTTAGTGATTCTGTTTTGACACTACAGCATCCATATCAGCCACTTAAAGGGAGCATGCTTTATTGGAGTAAAAATTAGGAAGAGATGTCATCTATGTGCTTTCGAAGTCAAACTTCCGCAAATTACTACAAACCCAGATATTTCAATGTTTAGACTTAAATGCGCAAAGCGACGAAGAGTGCCTTCAAATCCTCCATAATAAACAAAAAATAATTTCTAGCTTGCGCGAGAAAGATTGCAACTTATGCTACATACAAAGATGATTATTAGACCTCCTGGTGGCATGCATCAAGCCTGTGGGATGAGTCGTGACATTTACAGCTTAAGGGTATTTTTATTTCAGCACCAGTGTCAACCTTGGATGACGATTTAAATTCGTTTGGAGATAGTTGCGTTTTTATTGTATCTATTTATGTCAAGATTTCGTCCAATTGTTCGTGCCCTATTAAAGCACCAAATCAGGATATAAACTTCGTAAAAGATTTGGAAAGGTAGGTGTATTTTTGGATTTTCCATGGGTTTCCAACAAAATATGCAGCGCATAGGGAATTTCTATTGTGTTGCGTCCAAGAATACCGTCGTTTATTTTTATAACGCGACAAGGAAACTTTGGGAAAGGCTTAGTGGTGTATTGTACGAATGTTTTACAAATATTGTATTACAAATTTGTCATGCTTTTGAACTTCAGACCCTCTGCGATACGGCTAAATGCTTTTCGATAATTCTAAAACTATCCTTGAAGGAAAATGGAAGGTGTGCGAGACAAGATTTTAAAAAGTGGAAGAGAACGCCAACACAAAGAGCAACCTATTATATATGTTATCCTTTGTGCAGATCTGATCAACGAATCAAATATCAAACAGAACAAAGAATGGACAGTAGCTTCGCCGAATGGAACGGATCCATGCTCTTTTCAGTGTTTCAACAATGGAAGCTACAACGAGGCACATATGTTTATATTCATTATTCGTTAGGTTCGAAGAAAGAACGAAGAAAATCAAGAACATACAGGAAATGTTGATAGTTTGGTAAATAAATTAAACATGCCTATTATTCTTTCCTCTCACTCACAGCTGCATATTTTTATAAACTAGATGGCTCCATTCTAGTACGATATACGCGTTGTTACGTGACAGAATTATCGCAGTGATTGTCTTTAAATGATTTTAAATTAAATAGTGATAGCTGATACAGTATCAACCTTCTCTCTATGGAATTACATCCGTACACTTCGCAAAGGTAACATTTCCCCAAAGCAAGAAGCCATAAAAGGCAACTGATCCCTATGTTGTGCATTTCATGCGTTCACTCGGAAGTAATCCTTTTAAAACCGTCCGTTCAAAGCAATATAACCCATAAAGATACATTCAAATAGAACAAATAGCAATTACTTCCATTCAATATTGTAAAACTTTAAAACGAATGCCTTAACGAGCAATGAACATGGATAAAAGAGCCGCTCCGTATTCATTTGAAAGTTTACTTTCGACTGTGATTGTTCTATTTTCTTATTATTCGCACTCTGCATTAGGTTTAAAGAACAATGGAATCCTAGTGAATAGGAATCTTAATAAGCGTACATATTAGATTGTTGCTATTTGTTTGCATTTGATTGCACATTTGCGGCTGAAACCAAATAAGTTTCTTTGAAGTAACACTTATCTGTTATGAGCCTTACAAATTCTCATTAAAATGATGATGGTAGAACGTTATTTAGGCAGCAAACTAAATGAAACCTTTTTTGAGTTATTTGTAACTTAATTAATTCAAATTAATTGCTTATCTATACTCTATTGAACAAGAAATGTGTAATACCTAATGCACTTAGTGACATTTTAGAGTAATATATCTGAGTTATGAACTAAGAAATGTGTTGAAAAGTTGGGCATATTTATAATTTGGCAACCATATTTGCTTACATTAATAGCTTATGCTAAATAAAAGTTATCATGATAACCTGTATTTGGTTGAAGTAGTATTGCATATGCTTTAACAACAAAATGCAAATGCAAATGTTATAAAAATTATGTGCACTGTAATATAAGTCAATCTTAACACATCATAGCAATGTCACACAATTGCCACTAGGTCAAATAAGGCAAAAGCTCAGCTTGCTAACACTATTCCTTATTATGATTTCATGTTTCCTTTTTTTAGAACAGACCAGAAAAGAACTTACCTTTAGGAAATTATGATGTATGATGCTTTCTTCTTTGAGGAAGATACTTTTCTTTATTTTATAAGGAGTTCTGAATTTCGCAAACGGGCTACATCCTATAATACTCATCATTTGTTGATTTATATGAATACAACATTAGGGTACATTACGGTACCGCAATGAAAACAGGACCTGACTAGTTTATTTTAAACGGCATTTGAAAGATAGTATTTTCGAATAGCTTTTGATGCGATTCTAAATGCGGAATTATTTCAGTCTCTATTAATAGATTGAGCGAAAAAGCACACGGAAAACAAACAAAATCGATAAATCGTGGCCGCATGCAGGCGAAATGAAACGACGTCGGTTTAAGTGACGAATTATTTTGAATAAATTTCATCCCTCGGTTATTCCATTGTCCCGACATATTAAATGGGTTGGCCCCGTGGCGTATCGTGATTTACTACAGGCTACCGTTCGACTATTGATAGGCTTTCGCGTAAACGAAAAACGTGGACCTGGATTGGCGATAAGGAAATTAAAAGCAAATTGAACGGAAACATAAAAAAATATTTATATGCAGGCATGATATATTACAGGGTTCGTAAGCTATCAGCATACGATTGGTAAAAAATTAGCAGCTATTCGTCAAGTGGTAACTGAAAATTCCTTAGGAGGCTTTCCTCCTTAGTGGATTTCATAAGTGGTACTACAACTTAAACGTCAAAAAGGACTGTGCTCGTCTGAAAAAGCTCGAGGGCCTTCGTTTTCAATATGATCTTAGATTGCCATCATGGAATGCAATGGTGTTTCAAAATCTAACGCCTCTATTAGTTTTTTTTTTAACAAATTCCGTCAATATATCGCTGAATCTAATTATTTAGTTTTCTTACTACACCATATGAAGTAGTTGGTAGGTGGTGTGGGAACAACGACCTTAAACTTAATATCATCAATTACTGCAAAACTGCGTACAGGACCTTTAGCCAATATGTCTTGTGTGGCACACTCCTGTCCACTGGCGCAAACTTTCAAAATCTTAAAGTTCTCTTCCATTCTACACTCATTTGTTGCGCTCTTTACCTACGTAGGTCAGCGTCCAAAATACTGGAGTTCGTAATAAAAACTTGTAGAGAATTTACAGATAACGCGGCTAAGGAGTTGTTATATAATGATTTGCGATGAGCAAGCTTCATCGTGCTAGCATAATAGAGTATTCAGCCTGCACAACGCATCTGTTAGTGATTCAGCGAACACAACTGTTAGTTGTACCATACGCTGTTCCAACCTGGGCGAAAGCATGAACCAGGTGCTGCAATATATTTTTATGCATATTTTTGTATGGAAGGTGAGCCACAAGTTACAACCAGACTTCGTAATAAGAAAAGACCGTTTTGAAAAATCTCCATTCAGTAAGGTACACTCTGCTGAACCCATGGAAACGACTTACCTAGAGTGCACGTATGTGCCTACCCGCCTACATGTATGTTTGCCTTTTTATTATTCTATAACTGGACAGACCCTGTTTGTGGGGTCCACTACTGCCTCAGAAAGGGTTAGTACTCTATTTTTTTCAAGTTGTGTACTTCATTCTTTGAAGTTATATTAAAATTCCTTAAATTGTCAATAGCAGTTCGATTTATATCGCCTAGTAAGTATTCATTTTAAGTAAATAATGTAGATTTTAGAAAGCTCAACGTGGTTACGTGAACTATTTAAGGTTTCTTTATAGTAACGAAGGTTTCAGAGATGATTTTGTATTTTGGTGAAAGTATGCAGTCGAAATTTCAGCTACTGAATTTTGGATAAAGCTATATTTAATTATTACTAGCACAGCATAGACTTAAATACATTTTCATATGTAATGTGGTTGAGATTCTTACACGAATAAGTTATTTCCTAGTATTTTTCACATGACCTTATGTATACAGGAGGAGTCGCGAGGAACGAACCAAGCTCCAGGAGTGAATTGAGCACGTGCAAATAATATATACGTATATAATAAAATAAATAATTATAGCGTAATTAAAACATTTTAACTAGCGTTCTTGTAACGGTCTAAATTTTCGCGTGTTTTCGAGTTAATAAATCTAAAATAAAATAAAAACATCCTTCCATTGATTGCCCACGTTAAACGAAAGGTCAGGTGCATTCTATATTAAAGGCTCTTTTCGCTTGTTATCGTACGACGTGAATCTATCCTTTAGAATCTGAAAATGTTTAGAGGTCAATAGTCAAATGAAAGTCGGATAAGAACATATGAGCATCTTTGTTCACGTGTACAATACACTGCTGGTGTTTTGTCTGTTCTTTCCGACTCATCCTGTATGTATCCGAATAACATATTTGTTTGTTCTGTCTTCCACGTATCCATGAGCTCCTATGTTTATGCTTATTTCACTATTCGCTTACCGTACTTCTTCAGTGGTTTATGTTTTTCCAAATCTCTCCATATTACCAATTTATCCAACCCACCTCTGTTCGTTACTCATGCTTCATTGTTAACGGTGTTTTTCTTTACCAGCACCATTTTTTTGATTTTCAGATTTTGCTTGATATTTCTAACTATTTGATACTTCATCATTACATGTTAGAAAAAGTGGACATTAATCTCTTATTCAATCCTCCCATAAAAAAATAATACTTAACAACAGCCATTGTAGTTTCACATTTCACAGCATGTAATTACCCGATACAATTTTATGCGACGTAGCAATCCTGTTCAAGGAAAATGGAAAAGTATAACTAAAATGTGTCAACTGAATAGTTCCTAGTATTACTAGTGCATTGTATATTAAAGATATACGGTAAGGTATATCATTACCGTAACTAGATTTCTACTTGCATAAGTAGTTACAGCGCGTTGCTAAATAATGCACTGCATTCCAGTTATCCGGTGCATGAAAATTTAATAGGAAAGACTCCCTCTTATAAGCTTATGAATAGATTAAGATGCTCCGACCCTCTTACTTCCTAAGAAAATTCGAAAAGTTATAATTTTCATATTGACCGATATCTTTCGTTTAGCTTGACTTGTCAGATTATGGAACTTATTACGTACATTCGAGTTAAAAGAGAACTTGAAGTAGGATTTTCAAGACAATTCGATTTTCAGAATCGGAACAGATTTCACAGCTGCTTTAATTGTGTTACAAGTTTAATTATACAAAGAGTATAAATGAGCGGATGTGAAATTTTACGAGCTGAACTTGGTACCCATTTCAGCAATTAACTAGTAATAGTAAACCCCAATCGGGGCAAAGCTACCTCAGAACTACATTGTTTTATTCTCGAACCTGAATTAATTGAATCGTGTGAAATAACGAGTTTTGCACGTGTGTGGATTGCTTTTAATAAGTAAATTCACCTCCGTTGAAGTAATAACCTACTGTTTTAATCGACAATATATCAAAGGAATACTGTAGCGCACACTAATTTTTAATGAGAAAATAAATTTATATATATATATACCTATTAAGGTGAACTCACACAGAGTCTACCTCGACCCCTTAGAAAATATGTAATGACGCGCAAGAATATTTACCTTCTTTTCTAAAATGTGTAAAATTTCTTAAATCTATAAAAATGAAAAAATTGTTATTTAGTCTCATCCCCAACTAAATTATTAGATACCTTCCTGCATTACAGCAATTTACTAAGACCTACTTACAGATACCGAGATGAAGTAAAAAGGTCAGTTTCTGAAGGATCATTGCACACATGGGGGTAATTTTCACTTCAAATTCGCACCATATTATTACCATCTAACTTGAACGGAGTTCAAACTAAATTAGATGCTATTAGTGTAGAATCAATTTAATGTCACGTACAATCCTGCTGCAGTTTCTGTTAGGATGAAATATGTTGCAGAATCCCTAGCGCTCAAGCGACTTCCCGGAAAATCGTTAAATGATATTCAATTACTAACGACACCTTCAGTTGATTAATTACGCTAATGCCAACGTATCGCGAACGAAAGTTGGTGCAAATTTAGGATGATGTGTTGGTTCTCAAATAGACGGATAATTTATTTATTATTTATAGCAAATGTATGCTTTCTCCAAGAATACACATTACAAACACATCAGCTTAATACTCTTATGAATTATAGCATAACTTGAGCACCCAAAGTATAAATCACCGATTGTGATGAAACTTTGTCACTTCGCAGAATCCACTGAGTGTTGTTCAACGCTAATCAACGTTGCTGTAGAGATATAATCTACGTCCTAATTTTTTTGTTCCTACAAGATAATTTCTGAGTCGCTAACGACAGAAAATGGGTTTCGTTTGATTGAAAATGAGTATGCTGTTTTCTTAATTTCACGGTAAAATAAAAATGTTTTATATCGATTAGTCAGCTTTGACCATGGTTATAACAATAGCAAGCAATTTTTGTTAATTACTATATTAAAGATATGCTGATTTCTTAACGGATTTATATATATATATAAAGTATGTTATACAGTGTCCGCGGAAGAGTCTGCACTATATAGAAACCGTGTAACTGTGTTTGCAGTTTGTCTGTGCATAATTTTTTCTTCATAGAGGGCTCCAGCTGTTAACTGACACAATTCTTCTGGTTACACAAAGAATTTCAATAAATAACAGAATAATTTTTCAGCAAGCTCCTCCTCATAGTATACGAGAAATTGTGGAATTTTTAAATATTTACCTTCGTCATGATAGGAGTGGGCAGTTTGGACCTCTACTAGAAGTTCATATTTAACCAACTCAGACTCTTTTATTGGAGTTATTTAGCTACTAAAGTGATAATACCAGTGATAGGCCTCAAGATTTAAATGAACTGAAAGCTAGAATACTTCAAGCCTCTAATAGAATTAGTGTCAGGCAGGTGCAAAATATAAGAAGACATTTTTCAAGATAACCTTGGCCACTATTTAGCAGCATCCGGCAAACAGATTGAACATTTTTTTAAATTATAATGTATTGTAAACAACACAAAAGTATCAGCAACCTCCGCACCACACAAGTTTAACTAATTATACAATAATATGTTCATTAATCCGGAGTTACTCGAAATGTTAATTTTCATAAATTTTGGAAAAACATTATGTTTTTTACAGCGTTTAAGAAATAAGATATCAGCTTGAATTAACTTAATTTTAGTACTCACTTTACCTTTATAATTTATTATTAGTTTTATTCTTTTTTTGTGTTCTGTTGAAAAACATTTTTCTGTTGTTGCTTCTGGTTCTTCTTAAGCGTAAGAACTAATCCAGAGGAAGTAAAGATTTATGGCTTTCCAATTGGTAATTTTTAATTTACTGTTAAAATCACTGAATTTAGTAGTGCACATTGACTAAGTCTACTAATTTAAAAGACAAACAGGGATCAAATAAAGTTATCTATTATCCTTTTAGTTTAAAAGATTAGGGATCCCAGCGTTTTTAAACCTATTAAATCGTGGAGAACATGCTGTAAACCACAGGAACGCCAAGGTACCTTATGTAGAAAACCATAGACAGTTTTGTTTTTACTATGCTATTTCCTATAAAAACATGCACTGTATAATTATTAGCAATCGAGCTTTTCTTAAATATAAATATTGGTATATCATATTATTGTTCACTTGTGCAATTATTTTCTTACGACAGTCGGGAGAGAGGTATTAGCAACCATTACTTAGAAACTTTGTGAATGTGAACATAAGCAGTAAAGATGATGTAAGTAGTAGGTATATTTGTATGTTGTTTTATATCCTGCAGATCGTAGCAGATTCGAAAATATATTGGAATCTGATTTCTCTGTAGTTCTTGTACGAATGTCCGAATACGTGTACTTTATATATGTACATACATACGTACGTACATGTACAAGGTGCACGTACATACGTTCGTACTTCCATATGTGAACACAAATATCTGCTCAAATGAGATTAGAATTTAAGTTGGCTAACAGCCAAAGCGGCATTACGTTTACCGATCGATCCGAGCCTAGAATTGAGTGCGGTAAGAATTTAGTCGATTCGGAAAGGCAAAGGGGAATTACCAGCAGCGAGCTATAGCTACTTACAGCTTATATATTCCAGGTTCAGTAAGCTCGCTGAGGGTATTTGTTTACTTTAATATATCTACCAATCTACATTGCAGCGTTGAAAATCGCGCTTCCTTCACGCAGAGTTATACTGGTACTAATTCTCTGTAAAGCAACGACTACGACCGACCGAGAGCGAGATTGGTTGGAAGAAGTTGGCCTAAATTAAACTTTGATGGAAATAGGTGTTGAAATGTACGACGAGAATTGAATACGTTCGGAACTATTCGAATCCTTTTTCTTTTTTAAGAAAAGCAACTTCGATGGAATCTTCTAGCTTCTGATGAGATCTCAGATCGTAAGATATTTAACCAACCGCAGAAGACTTGTCTACTTAAAGAGGAAAGCTACTGGATAAAGTGTTTATTTAACATTTATAATAACAATCACTTTCCACACTTTTTCTAATTCAAGAGAAAAAATTGATTACAATGACCAACATTAAGTTACTTTATTTCGTTGATTTTATCGTTTGAGTTTGACCTGCAATTTCTTTTTTGTTTTCAGGCACAGATATTAGCTGTGTTCCTTTTAGAGCTTTTAAGTGATAAGTAAGATCCTTAGTTTATTGTACCATGTCAATATAATTGTTTATTTATCTTATCACTAAAGGGTGAGTCTAAACTAAGAATATGTGAAGTAATCTCCTTTCTTCATTTCAACTGAGCTTGGTAATATTTGTGCTTTCGAACTCAGAGCAGGTAACACAACATTCTGGCAATTTTGAAATTGATGCCTCCATAATTACACATCCTCATGGTTTAGCATTTCGGCTGCTGAAAGTAGAGTAATTATCTTATCATCTTAAACAATAAGTGTTCAAAAAAATCAGAAAGCTTTAATCCACAACCGTAAAAAAATAGCAGCTAGCGAATTATCGATTATCGACCAACAGGACACAGTATGCCCCAAAAGGATATGAGCAACTTAGGTCTAACAGCATTAGGCTTCTATGACGGACCAGCAGCCCTTGGCATATTTTGCGATTTCTCACGAGGCGGTTATGTTCGCTGAAAAACCAAAGCTGGTATAAGTGACCTAATAAATTTGGGCACGACTGTGGATCTGAACAGATCGCAGAAATTTTATCTAGACTAGCCTTGTTTCTCTATAAAAATACTACCTACAATGTAGTTATGGATCAGCAAAGCGGAACAGAAATGGGGTATATAACGAGAAGCAACAACACTAGTCTTTAGAAATCTTCTAAAGAAGCTGATAACATGTTCATCGAAACGTCAAGTCAAACATTAAGTACACGTCAACACCCGAAAGATATTTCTATTATCGATTACGGTCGTGAAAGCCTACACCAATTATTGAACCGAATCTTGTTTTTCCCTCCGTATTTTCCATATTTCGTTTGAAGCATTTAATTCTTCATGCACTGACGTTCGAGAGACACACACTTGGTTTCCTTCCCAATCTTCAACAAGCGATGAAGGAAATAGAACACCCACATCTACTCGAGAGATATGCCCTTTTGTGTCAAAACACATGCAGGAACAATGGATTCTTTAGAATATTATCTCCCTTTCCCTCATTATAACAAATAATGTACTAAATTGTGTAGAATGTGCATCTAAAACTCATTTAAATTTGCAACCTCTAAATATAGCTTTGCCCTATACTATGGATTCCGATGACAAACTTTGAAGGAGAACTAAAATTAAGTTCTATGCTTCTTTTCATTGGAGAATTGTATCGATTTGGCCCTTGTTGACTTTTATTATGAGAGTGCTTAGCAAAAGCTGTACTGTTTACGTTGATATGATCGTCACGGTCACTTCTAATGTTTTAGTTGTTTAGTTAATGATTTCACGAGTATAACAAAAGCTTCTAATATAATAGTTTTGGATTAATATTATGGTTTAGAAAGCGCATTTCAAAACTAGGGGTACCCCCACCTGACGTAATCAGTACACATGCACAATGCACAATGCTGTATACTGTAATATTGTCAAATATTGATTCTTCCAGAATTATCGTTATTTGAATATAGATTTACGTAGTAAAACCCCGCCGACAGGGACTGGAATGCCTCATGGTATAGGCTGCCGGACCGCATTCCGCTGAAAGTACTCTAGTGACACCTTCAAAACTACAATAGATGTTACTCTCAATCTGTTACTAATACGGCAATATTAAATATATGGCTGGAAGTACAAATACGTGCAGTTGATAGATAGTCGTCATCGAGTGTGGTGTATTTACTAAGGAGAGCGTAATTTAATTTTATTGGGATACAAAATGCCAACGGGAACTAGAGCAAATCCTGATAAGAGTGAGGAAGTAGTTATTACAATTAAGAGTGGTGAACTAAAAGAAATAATTGCTTCTATTATAAGAAATGAAACCAAGCACCTTCCACATTCTATTGGTGAATTAAAAAATGAAGTTCAAATTCTAAAAGAGAGTAATATAGAATTACTTGAATTATTAACAAATAAAAATATCCAAACAAATATCAGAACATCTAAAACTTCTAACATGCAACAATATCTGAACGAAGAAAAATCTGTTTCTTATGCAAAAGCTGTAAAAGACATCGCTAAGGCCAAGGCAACTATATCTACAAAGTCGCAAGAACAAAATGGTACACTTTTATACGATACAACTAAGGAAAATACTTTTGATAGCAATGCGAAAAATAATGGATGGGCTGCATTTGGAAAAAAGAATAAACGAGGAAGACAAAATGTTATTGTTAGACGTAATAAAAGTAACATTCTACAAGGTGTTTCGAAAATCTGGCACTTACACGTTTATCGTTTGGTGCCAGATATGAAACCTGAACAGCCAATAAATTACTTAACGTTAAAAAACATATCTGATGTAAAATGTGAGCAGCTGAACAGTAAATTTCCTGAAACCTATTCATCATTTAAAGTGTCGGCTCTTGATTCCTTGATGACATCGGAAATGTGGCCAGAGGAAGTGTGCGTAAACAAGTTTTTTCATCATATCCGCAAAAGACAAACCAATCCGTAAGTCAAATACGCTTAATGCATCAAAATGTTCGATGCATAACTAATAAAATCAACCAACTCGAAATGATCCTAGCAACTCATAATATCGACATTTTATTGCTAAGTGACCACTGGCAAAGTGACGAACAATTGCGTCTTCTCACGTTAAACAACTATATTCTAGTGTCATGTTTTTGTAGACTAAAAAACAAACGTGGTGGCGTTGCTGTATACTCTCACAGCCGTATTAAATCAAAAGCTAGAGATGACATATTAAGGATTTCACTTACAAATATTGTTGAATTGTGTGGCATTGAATTAATATCTACCGTAAATATTATAATTGTAGCTGTTTACAGTCCTCCAAACTCTGAATTAACAGTTGTTGCTGACAGATTAGACTTACTACTTAATTTAATTACAAGAGAGAATAAATATATTCTAATTGGAAGTGATTTCAACTTTAACTTCAATCTTAAGTCGCTTCTTATTGATATCCTTAAGAGTTATAATTTGTGTCCTACTATTTACATACCCACGCGTGTATGTTCCAGTGTATCTTCCTGTCTAGATAATTGTTTAGTTAACTTGCCAATGGATATTTTTGTCACTTCTTGCATAGATCTGTGATTATCAGATCATTCTGCTCAATTCATCACTATACAAACTAAAGCAGAAACAAATGAAAACACATATTTTACAAAACGCAAATTCTGTGCAAGTTCGCAAGATTTGTTTGATAACTACTTGGCTAAGGAAATGTGGCTGTGTGTATATGAAGCAAACTGCCCTAGCTTGGCATTCAATACTTTTTTGGAAACATTTATATATTATATGGACCGGATATAATTCAAATGAAAAATAATTTATTGTTTTTAAAAGATAATAAAGTAATAAGTATCCTGTCTTTAAATCGGAATTTTGAAAATATGAAGTCTTACAAAAATACCATAGCTCTTAGTAAAAAGGAGTGTAATGATCAGTATATTATGTCATCAAAAAATAAAACTAAAGCCGTTTGGAACATAATTAGGAAAAGTTGCAATTTCAGCGCAAAGACTATCAAAGTGCCAACTTTGTTTTCTGATCCATATGAGTTATGCAATGCTTTCAATAACAGTTTTATTAATTGTAATAATCTCCCCACTAAACAGTGCAACGACACACATTCAGCAGATGATACTACAATAAGGCAGAATAATTATAACTTCTTTCTAACACCTGTTGTTGAAGGTGATATCCTTTGTGCTATAAATCGCCTAAACAATTCTAATTTTATGGGACATGACTCTATTGCCAGTTTTATAGTTAAGCATTCTGCTCAATATATTGCAACGCCTTTGTCCTACCTAGTAAATTATTCTTTTAATAATGGTATTTTCCCAGACACTCAAAAAGTAGCTAACGTGATACCAAAAAAGGAGATCCCAACAATCTACAAAACAATCGCCCAATTAGTATACTGCCAGTTTTTTTTTAAATTATGAGAGTCTATTATGAATGAGAGAATACATTTGTTTTTTAAAAAGCATAACTTACTTTCAAAGTGCCAACATGGTTTTCTCTCTGGAAGATGTGGAGATACAGCACTATTTGGGTTTATTAGGCAGATATCGCTGGATATTGACTCAAATGTATTTTCCTTACCCGTATTCATAGATTTGACAAAGGCATTCGAAAGTGTTGAACATAGTATACTATTGACTAAATTGGAAAGATATGGAATAAGAGGTGTTGCTTTGTCATGGTTTGAAAGTTATTCGTGTAACCGGAAACAAAGAGTAATTTCGAACAACTATGAATCAAAGCTTTCTTCAATTGATAGGGGTGTGCCCCAGGGGTCTGTCCTAGGGCCAACTCTATTTTCAAATTTTATAAATGATCTTCCTTTATACTTGGAATATACTAGTAACATCATTCTCTATGCGGATGATACAACTCTCCTTTTCAGTGCCAACAACTTTAACTCATTGTTTCAAAGAGTAAATAGTGTATATTCTCAATTATGTCAATGGTTGGCCTTCAATAATTTATCAATAAATCCAGATAAAACACAATGTGTCCTTTTTCATGATAGTTTCAAATACAACATTGAATCCTTTATCCTAAATGGGAACAGTATTCACCTAATTCGGTCTGCAAAACTATTGGGCGTCTTAGTAAACGAAAACCTCAGATGGGATACACAGGATGACACTCTATGTAAATAACTCTCAAAAGTATGTTACATTTTATACAGTTTAAAGCAAACATATAATCTTCAAACACTATATTCATTCTACTTTTCCACTTTCATGCTAGAATGGTTTTTGGAATAATTCATGATATCAAGTCTATCAAACCTCTTACGTTATTTAAACAAGGTGTTAGAAATTATTTATTAAGTATTAGTTGTTATTCACTAAATGAATATTTAATGTTTAAGTATTTATATAATCGTTCTCTTTGCGATCTCTTTCTTTATCCTGACACTATTTTGTGGACATGTTGTAGTCAAAATAAAGGTTGTTATTATTACTATTACATAGACGTAAAGCCTACATTTAAGTTCAATATTTAATCACATTTCAAACGAGGCGATAATATGTACATATATATTCAACCCTAATGGTACCTCACTAATTCGCAAATCACGAACTAGCTTCGGCATCGCTAGAATTAGAATAGGACAAGCGGAGCTTTGATCGAAATAGAATCCACCAGCGACGTTGTCGGATACAGGACTGGAAGGCTTGGAAAATTATTTATTATGCAAATAGACTTGGCAAATACAAGATAAGATTATTCTCATGGATAATGGTCGTAGAGGCGCACTTAAAACAACAAATCACCAAATAATTATTTACAGACAATAACAGGGGGCTCCGTCGATGATCGGATGGTACAGACAAACAAAATTAATCCTCGAACTCGATATTTCTGCTTGGAGCTCGCTTCGTATGCATATGTGTTCGCCCGACAACGCATAGCACAACAAACATTTCAGCGCACTTCCATTTTAATGTCAGTTAATGTAATGAAATTGCAATGGAAATGCGCGCCGTAGTGCTGGCAGAAAGAAACAAAAAAACCGCTAGCAGTACTAGACGAGCAGAGCAAACAGCAGTCGCTTAGGATTCGGGAAAACATTGCTTTGCAATAAAGCAAAGAGCAAGGAGCAAAACGAAGAATGCGACTCCTCTGAAGATGGTTGCATCAGTAGTAATGCAGTCGGTTCTACGTAGACATATACATACGTTTAGGGGGATGAATTTCCCTCCACCTCCGCTTCAAACGGTACTCTCGAGTTTATCGGCTTCCAGAACAGGCTATATTAATATAGCCGTCTAAGTAGGCTGCATGGGTATGCAACTTGCTTTGCATAGTCTCAATTCAATTACTTAGATTTCTAGAGTTCTAAACTTTATAGCGGACCTGAACCGTATATTCTTATCAAACAAAATTTATTGTTTTCCCAAATTAATTTAGAACATATACGGTTGTAAACGAAGATGCAGAACTCGGAATTTGTTTCAAATATTAGCATATTTATCAAACAAGATTTAGATTTGTATGAAAAATTAATAAAATATAATTTACTCAAACAAATTATTTATTCTCTTTTCCTAACGCACTCTTTTACACATTGAACTTACGAGTCAACTTCAACATAGGATATTTGGTCTCAGGGCGTGTGAACTTACTGCTCCGTTTCTTCCACGTTAAAAGCAAGAGTTGGATTCGTTAATAGCCGCGTCCCACGCAAGTACAGTTAGCAGAAGATAGAGACACAGACACAGACAAACTAGCGTTTTCGATCACAAAACACAAAATGTGATGATCTTATTAGAATCCATCATTATTAGCCATGGTAAAGAGGGTGGCGCTATGGATATATTTAGGTAGTGCCAAAATGAACTAGCTGCAAAATGCGGCAGTCGATACTATAATGCACTAACCTTTTTGCACGCATGGTATAATCCGTAAACGCACATTGAATCCTATCCACAATTGCAGCACCCTACAGTACTTTTCATTTTTGTGCACCTATAAGTTAATTCATTTTATATTGCAATGTTCAGCTCGCAACTTTGTTGGTAGAAAATCTTGCGAAAGGTTTCAATATTTTAAAAATGGTGCAATTTCAACTGCAGAGAGTGTTGTTTTCACTAGGTAACAGTTTGTAACATGTTTGCTTGTGTATCTTTATTGTCACCGAACTATTTGTTTGAATTTGTTACTGTTAAAAGTTCAAGTTTAGTTCAATGTGACTCTTTTTAGTAATTCCAGTGTAATAGTGGCAAAAATGTCTAAACGTGGGAATTCTAAACGTCCTAATAGCAGTTTTTGTTAGGTTTGGTTTATGAAATGTTTTGGTGTGCTAATCCGTCATCAAGATAAATTGTGTGAGATTTGCAAAGAAAGACACCGTTTATAGTTTTGAAAATACCTGGATAATGTAAGTAGTTGTTATCTTTGTATTGAAGTGCAGTATATAAGAAGTTGCCCGATCGGAAAGGTCTTATGTATCTAGAATTCGATCTATTCTTATTTCACCCGATTCAACTTACTTTATGAAGAGGCTTCTGAAAAAATCTTTCAATAAATAGTTATTTCTCGAATTACTTGAACTGATTTGGAGTTTGATTCCCTTCTACTGAACAGGATAATCAAACTCATCAACAAAATTGTTGACAGATCGATGAGTGCATGTGAGCTTTTATAACTGTGAAAGCCTGGAAAATTGAAATTTTGCAGAATTGTTCGACAATTACTCTTAAACCTCCAAATGGAGAAAGTGTCAAAACTTAATTTTTTTTAGTACAATTACTCACTTTTCTCTTTCTTATCTATTGCTCTTATAAAAAAAAGCAGAAGAAATGTATTCACTACGCATCTAAAATTGATATTCTTCAAGATATCTAGGAAAATGTGTATTGTAAAACAATTTTGTTAAAAACAAAAGAGTACCTAGCAATGAGAGCGTAGCTTAGAATGTCGTCCAGTTTTGGTGTCATGACCATTTGAAAACAATCCACCATTAATGAAACGTTGAATCTTTCCGTCCTAACTATATGAGGATCTGAATTGCTCCAGTAGCGAGAATTGTGCTTGGTTGGCAGTCCGTTCCTTATAGTTTATCCAAAAATAATTTATGCTTTTGAATTTTTATCTTGACTAATCCAAAGTGCTTTTCAAATACTCCATTATCCGATTAATTGTATTCGGTGACGATTTCTATTTCTGTGGACACAGAGTAGCAAAGGTATCGCATTGCCTTGATATCACTTTATTACATTCTCTACAAATAATAAACATATATAAATAATCTGCGTTCGTGTGCCGATATTATTTATAATTGAAAACTAAGTAACATTTCACCCATTCTGGATTCTTTTCTAACGGTTATGACTAACTTAGATATATAAAAGTTGGATGACATTTTATAATATTAACATAATTAGAAACTACCTTCATACTTCGCACATACATTGACGGTTACCTTTATATTAATTTTAGATGCGTAATGAATTTGAAATTTTTGTTGGATTTTATGACAGGAATTTAACACGACAGAGCAAAACGATTAGTTGTGTTAAAAAAAAACGTTTTGACACTTTTCGATTTCAAAATTTAATCGTAATTGTCGCACACGCTGTATAATGTTTCCGAAAAGTTGCTTTGGATTCTAATCTAACACCCTATATTTTCAAAAGTTCTAAAAAATTTCACTTTTCCAGGTTAAATACTTTCACAGTTAGAAAAGAAAGAAGAAAGACAAATATTTCAAATATGGCTAAAAATAGGGACATAGTTTCGTCAAACACACTGGGCTGTTCCATTTGTGGGATTATTATATTTTTTTTAGTTCAATAGCCTACTCGATTTTAGTGCACTAGAAGGTTTTCAGAATTTTCTAATGTATAGTCTCTCATACATCGGTCGATTCATTTCCCGATATGACAGCCGGTACAGTGAACTTCACATTTCAAATTTGTACGTCTTTAGTTTTCCGCAAAACACAATTTTCAAGTTTTCTTTTCCGTGGAAGATAAGCTCTGCTATTATTCTGCTGTTAGTAGCTTATTTAATGAAATTTGCCGAAGCTATGACTGAAAAGAATGGCGCCTCTTAGACAAGTTTAAAGGTAGTTTCTCTACACAACGGAAATGTACCACCTATCTCCGTTGCGTATGCGACATGTCTAAAAGAAGAATATAACGAAGAAAGGATTAAGTACAATGAGTAACACCATAAGGTTTAAAATGCCGGGTTTCTACTTGGGATTATGGGAACGTACTAAAAATTAACGTAGCACGTAAGGTAAAAGTATCAAAAAATGCACATTTAGTACTTGCTGCTGTTTGCGAATGTTTTGCGTCAATTGTGATACAAAACACCGAAAAAAGGGTTTTTTGAACTCACTCTTGTTCCACAGGTACATTAAAATATCTCCTATTATTAATCATAGCATAAAACAGTTTTAAATAATTCATTGGGCTTTAAAAACTAATGGCAGCCAACTTAACACTTGGGAACAAATCGGACAAAATAAATACTCGCGTTTCCATTCGATATTAATGAATCGCATTCAATGTTTTTATATACACCTCACTCACAACAATGGCCGTAATCAGCCGATGCTCGCTCCCTCTTTCGGAAACAACTCGAGAGGAATGTTCTTATTGCAATTTCTGCTTGCGTTTTATGGGAGTGTGTTACGTATCGGATACAGATGAGGGCGCAGAGTTTCAAGAGATTTCCGAGTCGGACGGATTTAACGTTACAGTTCCCTCGTATTAATGAAATATCCATGAGCAATAAAACGAAATGATAACCAATAGTACAAGAGAGAGATGGCGGTAAAATGAAGTTTTGATGAGATTCCCTCTGCGGATAATCTTTATTGCCCCGACATAAAAATAAGATAATTGGTAATTCTGTACCGCGATGTATTTATGCGATACCAATACCACCTAATTAACGCCAGCTAGAGCGATGAAAGGAGCAGGAAACAAACTTTACGAAACTACTGGAAAAATTAGTCACTGATTCTTTCTAAGCAATGTTTTTCTGAACACCAGCAGAATTGGAAATGGTACACACAATATAGGCCCGCAAATAACATTTCACCTACTTAGTCGTTTTAGTTAGTAGTTTAGCCTCCTTTCTTTCAGGTCTTCATCTTCCAGTTTCGTTGAATGCAATGTTGCTCAACATATACACTGCAGATTACCACAGGATTACCATGGAAGATATTAAAATTATTCAATATGTAGACGGTATTTGTATTGTCGTTCCTGAAAAATCTCTTTCCAAACTACGAGACAGACTCTTCGATGAATTGCTCTTTTCAAACGGTTTGTTTTACGCATAGAAAAAAGGGACATGGTAACATAGAATCCAATCAGAAAACATATTGGCTTAGACAATAGCTCGGTAAGCATTAAAGAAGGCATTAAGTACCTTAATTTTATTGTTGACAACAAATTGAAGTTGGCTACATGTGGAAGGTGCATGAATATAGCTGATGTTTTTGGGTGCAAATCGGCGGACTCCACAGGGGGCTGTATATACGAAAGCGCAAGAACCGTCATTTTAACTGTGGAGGCAATTTTTGACAGAGAAGTAGCAGAAGAAGAAGAAGTAACGCAATTGACCCGAACACCGTTTCGAACAATATTTATTGTCTATCCAACTTAGATATGACTATTCTCTACTAGACAAAGAGAAAATCTACAATATATTTCGCCAAGTCTGCCAGCATTACAGATAATGATGGTACTAACCCTACATGCGGGAAAGCCGCACGAGTTCGTCACTCACTGGAAGAAGGCCGGTTGTGCCCTCCTTCCCCCGTGCTCTACATATTAGAGAAGTTCCTTTCTCAATCTTCGATAGGTAACGGTAGTTGTCGATCTCTGGGAACCTACCTCACATCTTGCCCACCGAGGTCTAGGCTGTACAAGGCGGTAACTATGGGCTCGTCGGAACCTAGGCCGCCCACTTCTGATTATCGGTCCCTCGGTACCTAGGCAGCCAAGCACTGGCAACTATCGACCAGCGACGAAAACAGAACCGACTGTGAGGTATAATGGGCCTGCCCGTGATTCAAGCCTATACAATGGCGATGACTGGACCAAAGCTCTACCTAAATCATACTTGCCGGGATGTTCGTTACCCAGAAACCTCGGGTTAAGTCAAACCACGACGGCTAGCTGCAGACCTTAAGGTCCAGGCAAGGATCTCCTAGCATTAGGATAAATCCGTAGGATGCCCCAACCAGTCAAGGTACGGTCGGCGCAGCAAAACGCTGTCCCCTCCCCCTTGTATACTTTCCTCCGCCAGGCTCGATACTCTGTGGCTTTATGGGTAAACGCCGTAGGGTAAACGTTTACCCAGCTTTTGCCAGTATTACAGTCAGTATATCACTCCCATTGTGACTTCCTTTCCAAATTACATGGGCTACAATGTGAAGGATAAAGTACTAATTTTATCCACTCTGCTATCATCTACACCCATGCATCGAAATTAAGAAAAATACTTGCAGTTGCGCGACTTTTGAAGCTAACATTAATGTTAATAAGTCGTTTAGATTAAACAACTTGCTGAATACCTTTTCTGTGGAGACTGGAGTAATTAGAGTCACTTGTATATATATATAGAAGAAATGGGCTTCATGTCAAACTCTCAAAGTGTTCTTAAAGCACCCAGGCACAGAAAGTGGTTTGCTAAAATTTTTTGCAAAGAGGGGATTGCCTCTAGTATAGTAGCAGACGCTTTAGGAAGCACGCCAGCACCTAACGGCAAAGTAGCAGATTTTAGTATTACAAAGCGTAAATTTTATGTAACCCGAAAAATTTTTTTTTAGAAAGAAAATGGGAAAGCGGGTGACAAACCTTATATTAATGTCGTCCTACGTAATATGCCATAATTCAGCCCTCGGTCTTTCATATACGTTGGGATAGTAACTCTAGGGTGCCAGAGTACGTCTATTGCTACATTAAAATTCTGACATGGTTGCTTCCCTTCACATTTACACAAATTTTTTGGATTATTCAGCTTGCACATGTGGATATGAAATCGGTGATTTAAACCATTTATTTTAGCATGTCAGGTGTATGTACACCAAAGACGGAACTTGATTGATTGATTGAAAATTGTAATTAGTAGAGCTTACGGTAGCATCACCCGCTTACTAGTCCTTATTAAGGTTTTCATTGAATGGCGGCTTACAGAAGTTTTCAGTTTGGAAACTTTGTAAATGCGAAATTGATAACAAAAATAAGATACTGTGCTTCGAGCAAGAAAGAGCATTTATTTTTAATACTTTATTCGTCACTGAAGCATTCATAAATTCTTTAACAGTGTAAAATAGGTGGCTAAAATGACGAACTATCTAAAATATTTATAGGAATACAATAATACAGAGAAAATTGAAAAACTAAATTCCTAAAACAATTAGAAATCATCATTGCTCGGCACTGCTCCTCATTTCCATATTCCATAAAAGTTAGGCAGTAAATCCGGTTTTCTAAGCTTTTGAGATTGATGCTTCTCTAAAATCATTTTTGATATTTGCACATTCTTCCAGAAAAGCTATTTCATTTTCTAAAAATACTGTTCACATCATCAAGGACACTCGAAATGGTCAAAATCGGTGGAGAGCGAATGTTGTATTCGTGCATTTAGATTAAAATTACTACGGCATATTGCAGCAGAGGAACAAATAATGTTTTATATTTACGCTCTTTACTTTAATTGAAATGTTACACATTTATTAAAGCAGGAAATAGTTTTACATTTCATAACGTTAAAATTTGCGCAAACAAATTAGTTCAAATATTTGTAATTATATATCCATATTTGCGTTTTGTATCAGTGCAATTACGTATTGCCTTTGCATTAATTCACAATCAAAGATCGATCTTATCAGCAAATGTATTGCATATTATTTTAGGGAAACGGCAATTAATTATAATCCATTTGCATAACATTACCATAACTATTAGATACAATTATACGATAATACCTATTGCATATTATTGTATTAATTTCCGGTTCGCAAATTTCGAAGAATTCGCAATATTCCTTCCGCCAATTCAAATATAGCGGAAACAATAAGGAAGTATCTCCATTTTGCTTAAAACTTGACAAAGCTCATCCATCAACGAACTCGGAAGCTCGGGTAATGCGAAATAGGAAAGTTAGTTCAGAGCGTTTGCGGCTAATCCCACCCCAAGAACAAAAACTAAATTAAATTTCAGCATAAGTTTTAAAAATCCCATATAGCGTTTCCTAGAAATGTAATTAAGATTACTATTACTGATTTTTCGGAACGTCACGGAAAAGCGAAGTAAAAGTGCTCCCTTCGGCAACGTTCTTAACTAATTAGGGACTTTATTGTTTCTTTTTTCTCCTCGTCTGATCTATCTCGGAATAATAGAAGGGGATCGCGAAGAAAATAAATGACGCACTGCGAAAATTATTAATGTTGGTGTGCTTTGCAAAAGATAATTATTTTAGTGGACGGCGAACTAATGCTGTTTAGCAAAACTTCATAAACGTTCACGTTTTCTTATCTATAAGGAGTTCTATTTATGAAACTATGCAGATTTTTGCTAAAGATAAATGCGTAACTCCAACAATAAATTTATGTGCAAATGTGGAACGAAGTTGCGGAAGATAAAAACTTTCGTCCGAAAATTGTAAAACTGTAAACAAGCTTTAGAATCAACGTCGATTATGTTAAACAGAAAGCGAGAAGATAAGTACGGTCTGGGAATATGCATGTGCTTTGGGAAGTAGTAACATATCGTGATATTATCTAATTCTAAGTAAAATATTCTTATACATCCTAGAAGAGAGAATGTCAATTTATAAAATAGCACATAGTTAACAGATATGCAGACCTAACTCTGTATGTATACTATTGTCATTCATTATTCAATGGATTCGTGAAACTAAGCACTATTAAAATGTAAGTTAAGAACAAATCTTGCTCAACATATAGTGTTTCAATATGTGTGGTGATTCACTTTTTACTACATGAACATATTTGATTAATCCGAGACTTCTGTTTAATTATAATAATCTGAATAATTGATTGGAATTATGAGACGTAACTACACAGTAGTAAGAATGATACTGGGAAAGTTAAATACTAAAAAGTGTTGTACCACGCAACCCATACATTATTTTTTCTTTTAAAAGACATCCCCCGCAGTCTTTACAAACCGTTATTCATCATTAGGTGCAGCTAAACGTTGCAGGCAAACACTGTGAACCTTCTGCCAGCTAAAGACTTTCTTGCAGCTATTGTAAAATCAGGACGCATAAGGTTCGTTTCCATAATGGCTTTGACAAATTTGACCAACAGACCGAAATTCATTAAGATCAATTGAATCACTTATTGTCTCAGTTACGGCATACAAAAATATCATCTCAATAATCATTAAGTCATTGGCGCTTCTTTAGCCTTCTTTGAAGACCTTGCACTGATGGCTCAGCTTTTTCCAAAGGTTTCTTTGTTGAATTTCAAGCAAAATTCCATTAGTGTTCCAATGCGGTTTACATTTTGCTTAGTACGAGGCACTTGAAGGGGATACAAAAATTCTTTCAACTGCGGCATGGCAGGCATGCAATAAATTGATGATCCTATCGAGCCTAGAAAATCACTTATTCTATATTATGTAAACAGGTGGTTAATAGAATTTTCTGTATTATTAGAATGTGTAAAAGTAGTGTAGAGACATAGAGTATTGGAAATAAAATAACAGAAGTTTTATTTCTTTTGTTACCATACAACACAAATAAATATAAAGTGGTTGGGGTGATAATGTTTTATATTACATACTTAGTATTCAGTGTTTAGTGATATACAAATGTACGCACAGGTATGCGCCGTAAAAGTAAGTGGTTAATGTTTTCTTTGAAGTATGTAAGACTGTCCTTTCACAAACATTTTGCTTGTCTGGCTAGCGAATTATGTGTAATGGACATATCGCAAATATTGGACATATTGGGCCGCAGTCAGCACATTAGGTTTGGAACTCAGATGATATGACGTGTATCCGAGCAGCAACCAATAAACATAGAAAAAAACTTAATTTACTACTCTAGGAATTTTCTATCTGCTTCGTATTAAGCGAAGCAAGCGCCTTAGACAAGAAATATCCGATATCTATAACGTGGGACAAGGACGGGCGACTTTCGTACGAAATTACTTCATAGCTGGTCGATTCCTTAGTAGCACATGCTGCTGCCATCGTAGAAGAAACCGTCATATAGAGATCAAGTCATCCAGTTCCCTTTTGTGTCTTAGACGTAAGCGGCAATGCCATATCTCTATTGGGGGAGGCTGGATGGACGACTAACTGGCCTCGGCGCAAAAACTATATTGTTCGAGTGATATATGGACAACACAGACGATTTACACCACCACAGGTTTATACTTTTTGCGCTTGGCTTTCTCTCCTTTCGCGTCGATATTGGCCGGATTTCGTTCCGTGCGGATTCCTATACTGATTTTCTTGTTCTTGTTTCTACTCGTTTCGATGCCAGGGTAGCTTTTTTGTGCGGCCACGATCCGGCGAACACTTTAAGTCGAAATTACTGAAATATCAATCATTTCGATGATTGCACTAAGGAGATTTGTAGTTCTAAGTTACATCTTCCCTTTCACCTTGGGAATAATATTTTATCATTATACTAAAGTAGATAAAATATTAAGAACGTACATATTTATTCGACTTTTGTGTATATTTTCAAAATAGTAATTTAAAATTTTTGAAATTATATTTCATTACGGAAATCAACAAAGCATAGTTGTTTTTTCAAGTAAAGAATACAAATTTTTCCGTAAAACGCTCAGATAAATACTTCAAGAAAACTTCGTTCTCGATAATTAAGCTCCGGAATTGTACAACTGTAACCAATGCGGTCCATTCATCACCAAAATGTAAACTTCTTAATTTTGATAGATTTCAGGGAAGCATCCCTTTGCCAAAATCCCACATATTCCCTGTTACTAACAATAAGTGCATTCCTTCAGTTGCTTTCTCGCTGAACTTTTCATTTAAAAACAGGATTCCTATCAAATTAATATGAACATGCGTTGGACATATATTATGCTAAAAAAAAATGTAAATAAGAGAGGTAAGCAAGTAAAAAGTTGTATTTTAGTTACAACTGTGAATTAATAAAAGACCGTCTATAAAACATCCAAATCAGCATTTCGAAGAAAGAAAACCTCACTTGAAACGATTTCTAAATGATAGACTACAATATCCATAATATTTAATAATATTCATACCTATTGAGTAATAAGAATCCCCGGAAAAGATATCGAATAAAAATAACCATAAACGACTCCGACTCCGAATATTGGTCACAAGCAAACAACGCCCGAAGCATTTAAAGTAAATATAGAATCGAAAGAAAGAAACGCAATTCCTCCAACATCCTTCAACTTGATTCCAGAAAGAAAATAACTATGTTTAATCATCTAGAAGCGACAAAAATCCTCGCGATGGAACCAAAAAGTAAAAGAAAGGAACCCAAGCGGAGACTCAAGCGAATACTCAAAAACAGAAAAGTAAGTGTAGGAACGAAAATGAAAATTTACAGAGCCTTAACAAGACACACGATTATTTAAGTATTAGAAACCAGCGCGATGATGAAGAAAGGAAGAAACGGAGTTGATAATTCTAGAAAAGGAATTATAAGAATGATCCTTGAGCTAATGATGACCATAGACGGTTAACGAAGAGCAAAACCAAACATGGAAATTGAACAGGAAGAAAATATAGTTCGTCATATAAAAGCAAAGCTACTCGAATATATGGGACATAGAATGAAAAGGACACCGACAGAACCGATGAAAGGAGCAACAAATTGGTTCCCACTAGAACCAAGAAGCAAGAATCAGAAACAGGGAAGAATGGATAAGGAACACTTAAGCTAGACAAAGAGAACTGATCAAGATGCCTGTCGTAATCGAACAGGTTTGCGATGATGGTAGCAACTGACGATAAACTTTTTAACAACCGTTCTTAGCGCTTCCTAACAATTTTTACCTTTACCTGGTTTTTGGTGTATTTCAACTGCACTATTGTCCTTACATAAAATCAACCAACAGACTTAATTTTATTCAGTACAATAGTTACAACGAGTTAATAACGGGATACTTCCGAACCCAGTTTTGCGATTTTTCGCTATTTGCAAAGAGAACAAATTCGGAATTAGTTTGTAGTATCTTAGAAAAGGGTAACCTTGTCATTTAAAGAACGACAGAGGCTTGATTTGATTTGATAATGAATGGAAGTACTTTTACATTAGAGCATATACGAAGAGCCAACACTAATTAGAATATGTACATTATAAGTTTTAACAGTAGTAACAGAAGTAAAGAAGTAGAGCTAATTTGCAACAACTACCTTAGATACAGAAAGATCTTTTAAGTTTCTGCCTCAATGTAATTACATTTCGTATTTTCTCACTTGCTTCGCTTAAATATACATCCAAGAGCTTCTTTTTCAAGGGTTTATTTTTTCCTTCGCTGTAAAAGAGCATCCCTAGGCAAGCACCCTCACAACTAAGTACACAAAAAGACGTTAAGCTAAGGTGCAGAATGTATTTACCATGGAACCATGTGTCGGTGCTTTGTGAATGAGAATTACTTTTGCAGCCAAGCATTCAAACACTAGCATCGTCCACTTGAAAGCATAAAGCCGGAGGTGATGCAAAAGAGCGGTCAAGCCTTCCCGGAACTAGCAGATCCACTCCATTTTCAGACTGTTTATATTTTAAATGACTTCTAAATGAGAAACTCTGCCCCCGCACAGTACATTTGCAGGTTCATCCCGGATAATATTTTGCTTTCAATGCCTCTTTAAATTTTCCATCTTGTCGACGTTACAGTCGCTTTCGGTCTTGATAATTAACCGTCTCGCTTTCATCAAAAGTAAAATAACGAATAAGAAATTTGTATGTTGGCATCAACTAGCCGACGTAATTGTGGAACGTTACAGAACAGAGCTGAAACCGGTCTAAAGGTTACATCGTTTCATGTGTATATGAACTAAATACGTTTGAATATCGACATTTGCTGTATTATGTAGAGTAAACTGTAATATTGCGGTGTAATGCTTTTGTATAGCAGACCCCGCTGCTACAAAATATACCAAGCCATGCATTGACTGCTGTATGCTTTATGATTATTCAGGAATAATTGGTATCGTTGCTTCTAACATCAGCTGCTGCAGTCTAATATGGACCTACCTCGTCAATCTTCGCATTGGAGAATTTGTTTATTTAAGTGAGAATGGCAAGAATGAATTCCGATGATGACATATCGTATCGCTTTCCTTTGAATCGGCCTTTTATCTAGCATATAATACAGGAAATGAAAGAAATTTCGATTTTAATAATCTTATTGTTACTGTTAATCTACCTTTATATCATTATATGTAATAGTAACAAAGCTAGGGGATAGTAATAAGACATTCTGAAATATAGGATCTACCGGAGTAGCGATTATTTCTTCTGATCTCGAAATCCTTGCGAACCAGGATCCGATTCATTCAGTGCAGTGATTCCAAATCCGTAGGTGGTGAAATCTTGTTGGTTATAAGGTCTAAGTGATAAGATCCCATAAAAATATTTGATCTTAAACTTATTCTCCGGGAATGTTGGTGAAGCTATCGTCGTCGAAAGGTTTGCTTTCTCGATTATTTTTCTAATCTCCATCCATAGATTACTAAGTTGATTAGGTCAAATGACACCCTTGATGTAATGAAAACTATTTAAAATGCCTTGTGATTCCTTCAAAAAATCTTGGTAACTAGGAAATTTGTATGATTCATATCTAAACACTTTTAGTACAGTTGTAGTTGAGATTTCGCGTGACTGAGGGTTTACTGGCTTTAATTCTATATATGTCGAGAGGTACTTGAAGTTCTGCTTAAGTTGCTCTTAATATTACCCTTATAACGGTAACTAGGGCACGGAACCTACGACACAGTTCAATTTATTTCACTATGTTTTATTGTGCTCAATTATTCTACACTTTCTCCTTATTTTAACTATTCTAATTCTCTACTCTATTGAAACCCTTTTTCCGACTGTCCTCCTACATTTTTTCTTTCACTTCTAACTTTTAACTTCTCCCTACTCCCTTACCTATCTTCTGCCTTTTTCTAAGTTTCATTTGCGTTTTCTATGGCATTAAAATTAGTGTATCTTTCTGCGGTTTTTTCTTAAATTGGGTTAAGTTTTTGGGACCATTTAAGTTGAGCTAAGTGGGATATGCGAATGATTCATCAAAAATTTAACATGATATTTTAAGTATTTTCATAGTTATAAGCAATATCTTATTTAACGTCTAGGCACCTGGAAAGAGTTGATAACTAGACAAATATTTACTTATGTATTTCCCAGCGTACCAGGTAAACAAAATATTGTTTTTTTAATAAACCTAAGATATTGTTTTTTTTTGTTTTATGAATCCAACGTTGTTTTTTATTAAATTATTAAGTGCGACACTAAGTAACGTGCATCATTGACCGTAAATATGAACTTGTGGGTAATATAGGATGGGTAGGTGTTTAAACTAACATTGAAAGGTTTCACAGTTTCATTGTATTTTATTACATTTCATAGCCGATGTTATATGTTGTGTACGTGGCTGTAAACACTAATATCAGAGAAACGTATGGATTCCGTTCATTCTCAGAGCTTGGGAATTAAGGAGCAATCGAAATGTATTATATAAAATGACTATAAACAATTCACTCAGCATTTAGACAAGCCGATAACAGCCGGCCTGATGCGTTTGTGTGCAGTTGCCATGGACAACCAGCAATCTACCGAACGAATTACGATGTATTGAACTAAATATACCAGAACTTTTCCCGAAGTACCCAACAGTAGGAGTCCTTATTCATTTTCAATATGCACTTATAAGAGAAGCGCAGGAATATTATACTTAAGATCAATCATGTGTAGTTTGTTTTATTCACTTTCGAACTAAAATAAATTACATTATTATATACTTATTTAATGAACTGTCGAATATTGAATGTTTCTTAAGCCTTTGTAAATTAATAAGATGCAATGAAGAAAATTTATTTACATCTATAACACTCTTGCGTTAGTGAACTGTTAAATATGGCCTGGTGTTTCATTTATTGAATGAAAGTAAAGATATCTTTAACCAAATGGGTAAAATGTTTATTGTTGAGAGAAAGAACACTTTTCATAATTTTTTTTTACATAAAAATAAAAATCTGCGTAATGACAGAGAAAGGGAAAGATAAACCTAACATATGAACTATCAGATTATCAGGAACGCCTAGTATGTTACAAATTGTCATGTCAAGTAATTGTGGTATTTGTGAAGACCATGACCACCGAAAGTAGTAAACATTACCCATTTGCAGGGAATTCCTACGTTTTCAGATAGAGAATAATACAATTTAGTTCCAGATCACTTTTTCATATTTGCTAGATGCCAGTTGCACAAAATGGCAAACACTTTGGCTGTACAAAAATACATTTGTGCGAATACTCTCTCTAATCAGATTATGTTCAGAACATTGCCGTCCTCCAATCACATTTCATTTCCCTATGGAATAGGAGATAGTAGAAAGTATGCAAATTAGTTGTCCTCGCAGAAGGAACAGGGTTTTCCAACACAAACTACTTGTAATTGTCATTAATTCTATCTAAACGATCTAAGCTACATCTTTACTTATCACCATTTTCATCCCTTTTCCTTTATTTTCCACCAGAATACATAAGTTCTACACTGATAATTACGTTTCTATACTACACCATAGTTTAGCAATCACCAAGTTAACTAAAGCATTAGCGGAATCTTAAGGTAAAATCAGTTTCTTTTTTATAATCGGTGACAAGCAAGCACCGGATACGTACTGCGCCCATTTTCAAACACCCCATCCTAAAAACTATTTTAATTAGAAATTCTATCAGCTCCAGCTGTTGAAATGCAAAAAAAAAATCCGCAGATGCTGAATCGAAAACAGGGAAAAAATTAAAAGAGAGTGGAACGCAAAAAGAGGGAGGAGCTCGCTTTTAAATTACGCTTCCACTCCTTGTCCGAGCTCTTCTTATTGGGCTGCATTAAGCAATCCATCACGAGGTGAACTCGCACAGCGAAATGTGCAACACTCAGCGTGGAAATAATTAAATTCGGAAACGAACACGATTAATTTCGATAAGATATAAGAGAAGAGCGAATTCTTCGAACGTTTTCAGGCGCGTCTAGCTTATTAGTTCGTCTACTTTATAAATGTAGATTTTATTTGAATAAAAGAAATTGATTGATTTCGATAACGTGCATGATTTCAAATTTGACCTCGTTAGTTATTTGTAGAGAAAAACTAGCCAGTCATAGCTGATTTGACTTCATTCTGTTTAGAATGGCTTCCCCTAAAATATAATGGAAAACACTAATCAAACTTTCCCTGAAACAGCATTGTTAAATTAGTAAATTTAAGTGTTAAATACGCCAGTGTTCATCCACTAGTCTACTTTTCAGGTTTGCTTATAACAGTCGATATAGTCAAATTTACTATATAGAATGCTGCTTGATTAATTGATTGATGAACTCTGCACTTCCTACTAATGTAGCACTTATGGTAAACAACACATAAATATCGGCACTCTCCGCACCACACAAGTTTAATTTATTATATAGTAATATAATAATTAGTCCGGGACGGCCGTTTCGAGGACACGAATGGTCCTCATTATCAACCGGTGACCGAATGCACTTATGGTTTACTTTATTTTATACCATCACCTCCTATTGTATTCAAATATACTACTTGCATTAATTAAATGAACATTTCATTGTTAATGGAAACTGTTGGAGTATGGTACATTGATAAATTTCCCAAATTCTATTACTTTAACTTGAAAAAGGGCAGATTAGATGGAAATACTTCGAATTACCTTCTCTTATATTGTTACCTACGCAATTGCACATACATGAGAGCTATCTACAACAAAGTTAACATTACTGTGAGTACAAAGAACTACACCGCAGTGGGAACTATTGATGAAATAGAAAGTACACTGGCTGCGGAAGTTCTGGTCAGTGGAAAGCAAAAAGATCGCTTCGACTTTCTTCGGCCCTAGCGGCAACGGGAAGACGATCTATCCGTTGTAACTTAATACAGGAATTCCTGCTCGAGTAGATTAGATTAGACACTGGCTAGCGAGTGCCTGCTGAAATCTATGGCCACCTGCGAGAAATTTCTCTCTGTAATTAACTGGGATATGTGGAATGCTTATTTCAAATATACAACTCTATAGTAAGACTCCCGTTTATTGATGTTTTACTAATGTTAATGTTCTACTCTTTATCTCTACAGAAACATCAAGAAATAACATTCTCTTAGTTAAATTCCAGGAAACAGTTTGCTAACAGCGCATCTTCTCTTTAGTAGAGACATATTCTACTATCATATACCCTCAAGTTCATTTATCTGAGAAATTTCGCCTAAATTCAAGTAAATACTGGCAATTTATGTACTTTCAAGTTTTCTCTTTTATAAGCCCTGATTGTCGTGCTATAATAAGCATATCTACATGCTCAGAAGAAACGTATTTGTCTAGTGCATTTGCTAAATTCAAACCAATAAAGCAAGGTATTTTGTGCACCTGTACATATACATATATACATAGTCCTTGTAACCATCCCATACTAAAATTAACTTCTGTGGTTTCCTTAAACTTTAAAATCATGGGCTAAGATAAATGTGCAAATTACATTTTAAACTTTACAAAAGACGCGGAATTAAACGCATTGTACCACACCACTATGATTTGTCCGCTTAAATATTTGCGTTTTCATTAAAATTTAACAAAAAATAAGGCTATAAGTCAGCAGGTTTTATGAAATATTTATATTTTCAAAATATCGCAACATGTTGTCGTTCCAGCACTGCTCAAAAAGTTTTGTTTAGCTTTGTCTGGTCTAGCAAACAACTAAACACAGCGAAATGTGCTAAGTACGTATTGATGCATTATAGCGGATATTACACCAAACAAGCCTCTGGACAAACAGAATTTCCGCCGCCACCTGCATCTGGTTACTTAGTATCTCTAATGATTAACGCGTATTTCATATGGGGACGCAGATTGCTACAACAAAAGCTAGTACCGCTTATTACTTTTTCGAATGCAGGTCTTTTTTCCAGTTTACGTATATATCAGAATTTTAAATTAGTAAATTAAAACCTTTTAGTATTTGTTCGTTTTAGTGGGTAAATTTCCTTTACCGAATATTGTGACATAGTGTTTCTTTAAAATATTGAACTTCACAATCTACGAAAAATCAATTCCAATTCTTCTTCTCACTTTGTGGATATGTACCTATTGTGGTAGCTGGGGAGGATAAAGTTACTCGTTTTTGTCTAGGACAGACTCTACAAATCCTCGACATAGCAGGCCGGCAGCGATCAGGACAGCTTGTATATCTCCTTAGATGGATTAAATACCAAGAAAGAAGCTGAGTAGGAATGTTTCCTGAAGAGCTCTACTTGCAGGAACCATTGCCACTATAGACCTACACACACAAAAGGTTCCCGATGCTAGGGCAAACTTCAAGCTTGGGTTGTGACCACACGTAAAAGAATTTTTTATAGGGTTAGTAACATTTGACGAATCTCTGTTCGTTCCACAGATAAGCTTGAACTTTTCCCTTCTCTTTCTAATGTACTTGCCGAAGAAATGATTAAGGGTCACCAGGATATAAAAGATTCAGTCACATAAAAAAAATAATAAGGCAAGCGAAATACACATTTATTATGATTGACGCTGTACATTTTTAAACGGTACTATTAGTTCAACTAATTTTTTGTAACCTCGAATATCGAACAAGCCTACATCAATTAATACGTCATCAAGGCGTGTAATGTACAGTTCATTACGTGCAGTGATAGCGCACAAAAATGTGTTATCGTTACGCTTTTGTCCCTTGCTGGCGGCCTCTGTCAGTGTGTATTAAAGCGACGGTATTGCGCTGGAAAAAATCGCTCAACAGTTTGCAGGAAGCAATCGGCCCGCATTTTTGTTTACGCTTATTGAACTCGATACAGATACCGAACAGACAAACAGATTCGTTCGAAAAACAATTAAATTTCGGTGTACATTTGTAAGATTGATTTTGCCAGTGGGAATGTAAAGTGGATTATAATCCGTGTTGGACATTCGTAGCCACCCCTAACGAGATTTGCTTCCATATCAAAGGTAAAAAATAAATACTGAATATAATGCTAGCAGAACATTTTTACTTATGGATGTCGAAAAAATGGTACAACGAAACATCAACTGGAATGTGATTACTGATTTGCATCTGATATATCTGCATGCATTCTTAAGTTTGTCCAGCAATGCTTTAATTTTTTATAGAGATACATGGAAACGCATTGAGAATTGTTAATCATTATTTCTCAGTTATTAACACGAACGTGTCTTGAAGAATAATACACTGTAGTGGGTCATCGAGGTGACCTGCACTTAAGTCATCAATTTTTATTATTTTAATTTCAATCTTGGATCGCAGAAAAACTGTTGGGAAATGTCGTCAAAATTGAAGTAAGGGAATAAGTAAAACTCCGAGAGCTTTTGGAGAATTTAAAGTGAACGAAACCGACAGAAAACAACCGAATAGCACATCAAAATACAGGAGAGTTGAAAAGTAAGTGGGCAACTAGTATACAGGAGTGAACGAAACAAATTTAAAGTTATGTTCCTGGAACTTTGACTTGAAGGTCCCTTGGTCACTTCACTTACGCAATTTATTTTTCCAAAGCTGTAGGTAATACATAGAGTTTCCAAGACATTACCAGGAATTACCCTCATTCTGCCATCTGATCTTGTGGTACTGATTCTTTTCTTTTCGTTTACACTCCTTCAGCAGCTTGCTGGAAGTGCCCGATTAGTTTCTGTTGACTGGTCCAAGTTTAATTATTAACCTTCCCATTCTGACTTCACGCCTCTAAGATTAAAACATGGCCATGAAAAATGTCTAATTTATGTTAAATTGCTCATACTTGAGCAATAAATAGCAGAAGAATTAAAAGTTGTTGGAATGAGTAAGCTAGTCACTAAACCAACGTAACGTTTTGTGAAAAGTGCAGTGTATACAGGTTTGGCGGATGAAACTTGCGACAGACGTATTCCGTATATGAAATAAAAAAGTGGGTGTATAAAACTACTTTTCATTTATATTACAATGTTGGGCTTTTACAAAAAGATTTTTGAATAAAGTAAAACTAATATTAACTGCGAATTAATGTTAAATGCGAAACCGCAAAGTAGCGGAGGCTTGCTATATATACGTTATCGCCTCTTTCTGGCATGTGCACAAATTGTACTTTGCCGAATGAGTGCAAGGGATTATTCACTGTAGGTAAGAAGAGAATGCTGTTGATTCTTTAATTTGGGAACCCACAACTTTAGAATATTGTTAGATCAAACAGGGTGATAAATTTACGTGTCAATAGAAGCAATTATGCATTAACCATTCTCATTAAACAGCTTGAATTCGTGCTTTTTCAAGGCATACTACCCGTTTGCATTTTTAACTAGAAAGAAGATTTACTGCACTGCTACCCCTTTCCTTAAATACCCAAGTACTTAGCACAGAATACCTCTGCTAAGTATTTATTTGCGTTATACCTAATTAATGGCCTTCTGTTACCCCAGAGTTTGTGTAATTGTGAAACACACGATTGTATCGCTGTTGGGGAGACAAATGAGATATTTATCTGGCGTTTATTTACACGGGAGCTTTATTAGTGTACAGTCGAAGCGCTTTAATTAATTGTACCAACAGTACCCACGTTCCAAAGACATATAAATTTAGAGGAAGGTGCACAAAATAACCCTAATATCATCACTTTAAAAACATATGTATTTATACACGAAATGAATTACTGTGTAACATATATGATAAACATTCACATGCCTAACATTCGTATCTACCTTGAGGAATAATAAATTGCTACAAATTTGGTGCAGACGCTATTATTTCAGATGTACTATCACATGACGTCTAGAAGTAGCTTCTATATGTTTGTTGTTAACTCCCTCATAGCGTTCCATACGGAATTACTGATGAGACTAAGCTGTGCGGTGATTTCAAAACATCAGTTGAAAGTAATAGGTAGTTATGATTTTACTACCACGATGTGTTGCTGCTTATCTGCTTAGTAGCAGAATAAAATAAGAGAAGCTGTTATTAACAACTCATCACTATATAGCACCTTGCAGAACACCTCTAACGGGGTTCATCTGGTAGTAAAAGAAAATCGAACACAGCATAGGAAAAATTTACTTTGTGCAATTCTTACGTTTCGTTTCAATTATGCGGCGCACCATACAAATTAAAATTGCATTGCATAGTATGATGGATGACTAATCGATAATTCTGATGGCCGTAAATCGTAATGAATGAACGAGTAATAAATAAATCTGGCATGTCGACAATTAATTACATGTCAGTATTTATTCAGAATTGGTCGTTTTCTTCCTAGGAAGAAAATCGTTGGAATAATGGGTAATTGATTATTGTTCACCGTAAATATCCATCAATTAAAATAGGAAACCTTCTACATCGTACAGGAAGAAGAAACATATTTCTACCCACCCAAGATAACTCATCTTGGTTCCTTTTTTCCCAACAAAGATTCCATACTTTTCGCTTCCTATGGTAGGTATTGCGGTAACTACGTTTCAACAAAATCACCGTCCTTTACTAACGACTTTACTACGACAGGAGTTAGGCAAGTACTGTAACCCTGCTAGAGGCAGTGGGATAGAGTAATGGTGCATCTTTATTTTTTCGTAATTATTTTTCAACTTGATGTCAGATGGTCAAAATTAGTGATATTGTTTCGGGGAAGTTGTCCGCTAGCGTGGGTGTAGCCCATGAAAGCATTGGCAGCCCTCTACTATTCATTCTGTATCCCTCTGCATTCTCTTAATCGCTGTAAAAGTTACTTCTTTGCTGATAGCACGCAATTGTCTTTTTCGTTTTCACGATTTGAACTTCCGATCGCTACTTCTTGTCTTAACAGAGATCTGAATACATTAGTTGTGATATCTACAAACATTGATTAATGTTAAACTCTAACTCTCTCTGGATATACTTGAATGAATATGAATGCTACTAGTTTTGGGATTGCTGACAATGCTCGTAATTTGGGATTTAGATTTACTTCCCATATTAACATCAAAGTTCGATCATCATATGCAATGTTAAGATCTTTGCATGCAGACAGATCTATTTTATCAACAAACCAGCGTAAATTACTGTGTGACATCTTAGTTTTATCTCTTTTTACGCTGATGAGGTTTATGGTCCGTGCTTAGCCTACGAAACATATAGACATATACAAGCAGCGCAAAATGCCTGTCCAGGTTTTATGGATGGTGTAGACAAATATGACTATATTAGCCGTCATACTGGCCGAAACAGATTGGTTGACCATTTCCGATTGTAGTCATCTGCACTCCGGCATTTTATTTTATAAGACAGGGACCCCTATATTTTCGACCCCGCACGGCCCTTGCGGAGTCTGCGAAAGCCTTATCTACGCCTCTGCAAATTTAGTAATTAATACTTTCAAATTTGGAGCCAGTTCTGACGTATACATACATATATTGCAGTGAGTCACTGAGCAACTTCCCTTTCACTTTAATTCGTTAATTTTTTATTACTTAATATCAATATTCACAAAATAACAATAAATTCAATTAATTTCAATTAATATTCAAATTGTGGTATTTTGATAATTTATGTTATTAACATTTATTATTTAAAAAAAGATTCCATCAACATCATTTTGTGAGCGATAATCTCCAATTATTTTATTTTGAATACATTTATTGTAAAAACATACAAAACGCGTATAGTATAACACATATTATTTGGAATCTAGCAGTCTAAATTGACAATGTCAATCCATAATAACAGAAATGATCGTCGTTAGGCCAACTATTAAAGATGTGACACAAAATTGAAGGTATATATAAACGATACCTGTATCCCGCGTTTCACTTCTGCAAATTTCCACTTGAAGATTGTATGTGTAGCAAAAACCAGAATCTACCAGGGAAAACACTGTTGTGCCATACAAATGAAGCTTACTTCTTCCACAAAATGCGAACGACATTTCATCTAAAATCATGTATTGGTTTAAAGAATAATGGTTTTAGCAACTATTGCCGAAATTGTCCATCACTTCTCGTAAAACGGCTAAATTATCGGTTTGATTTCCTATATGACTAGTCCTCTTATTACCAAACCATAACACTTCAATAGGACCTTAAATCTATGCTATATAATATTGTTGCTGCTATTCTTCCATGTTCTGATCCATCAGCGTCCCACAATTTTGAAATATTTAAACGACCACCAATTTGAATTACCATTGCATATAAGGTGCCAAACAGGGTTTTTATTTTAGTTAATTTTGTAGGCTTGCCGCCGTAAAAATCAGAACAATGTTGTGTTGTCTGACGTCAGGTCAATCTCCTTCACATACTAAAGCAAGCATATCAATGCACTTTCTGTTCAAACTGCCGTTTCCCTTAGACGATATTTTGAGAATTTTGAGACGTACGAACTCCATTTCACTCTGAGAATTCTGTTGCAAACACGGTGTAGCCAGGGAAATATAGTAAAAAATAAATTTCGTAATTATTTAGCATTTCAAGAAATATATTATAGAACTAGAGGCCAAGCAAAGGTTTCTGCAAAGTGTATAACTTTCTGTGAAAATAATAAAAATGGAATGTTCATTTGTTTCAAACCAAGTGATATTTTAAAATTTCAGTAAATTTGAAAGACAAAAGAAAACGTCATCCAGTATAAGACTTAACAGACTTCAGTTTCACTCTCGACTAGGTAATGACTGGAGCAACTCTATGTCGTTGAGGTTATGTTTATAAACTATTAAATGTGCTACCAAGGTTCTCCATCCAAAACTTATTTGCTTGTACTCACTACCTCTCGTTTACTGGTAAAGCGGCTTGCGTCTCACAATATTTGTCAATTACAGCTAAATTGCTAGCTGACTATATACTCGTTTGTACACACTACACCAGAACCATTTTGCCAAACACCACAATGTTAGTTACTGTCTTACAACATCTTCACTTTATAGGCTTAGTTAGAGGCCACACACTGTACCTAAACTTATATGGTTCACGACAGCTGAGCGCTCGATAGTGAATGTACGAGATTTACTCGTTGTCCAAAGAGTAGAGATTCAGTTGTCCCATTAAACTTCGTAACAGCCCGTGTTATGGAAATTCATTTGACACATTCTAATTAAAACTTTCACGCATAACGTACGCGTACGTGATTACTTATTTTACAGACGCTAGGGCGATCTAACGCAAGCGATGTTGCTTAGCATCCACGTTGTGTTCTTGTAGATTAAAGTATTATTTTCTTATTAGACAAGAGGAGGAGAATGACTGAGATGAATCGAGGCATAAATTTTTAGATCGTCATTAATAACGGCAATTTCGTATTAACCGAATAGTGTTTATTTGCTTAAGAAGTTTGTCATCTTAACTAGATCATAAATATATCTGGTTTGCGCAGGTGACAATTTAGCAAGGGCTGCTATTTGTCTCTTGGAATGAATGTTCCAGTTAAGTGACATTTCTATGATTTACTGTGTGTAATATTAGGATTATTATCGCGCCATGCCTTCGCTTCCGTTGTTTGCTGTATGTGAGAATTCCTTGCCTTTTTATATCAGGATTTATAAATTAATGTGTATTGCGTTTTCCTCTACGTTATTTGCTGAAATTTAGGTCACAAAACATTTGCATAAAAAGTATCTTCTGCTACTTGAAATGCAGTACTTCTTTTTCTCTTTCTGGCTGCTTATTGCTTTTTCGTTTTGGTTCAGCTCCTTTTCTAAGTTTTTTCCTATGTTCTTCTAAGATTTTTTCAATATGGTTATAACCTCTAAATTTGCTTCTTTTTCCTGGCACACTTCTCTAATTGCTGATATTTGTTTTGATTCCTGTAAACTACGTTGAGCTTTCATAAGTACGTATTAAGGTATGGAAATACAAATTACGCACCTAACCTTAAAACTTTGCTATCACAATGATTTGTTAAAAAATGCATCCATCAACGGAAAGGAGTCTTTCTCGTGTATGGATGGGCGTGGGAGCTTATATGCTTTTAATGTATACGCAAAAAATCTTTTGGGGGGTAATGTTATTGAGGTCTTCATATTCAACAAACAATAATACAGGCAAGCGATCGAATGATTTTGTTTGCAAGGTAAACAGCTTTTTCGTTACATTGACGACATATTCTCGAATGTGACTTCTTTTCGAATATATCTGATTACATACAAGTATTTGACTTTTATATTAAATCAATATAGGTATTACTTGTCAATGTTTATTTGTAGCTAAGGTGTTAAGATAATTAAAGATACATTGTAAGATGTGAACTTGCCCGTTTCAAAAATCCATTTCCGGCTCGCTTTTAAAATTACGGACCAACTTACCAATTTTACCAACTACTTTCAAATTTAGCAACGTTATTTAAATTTAAAATAGGAACAATTTATATTAAGAATTACAATGTGTTTATTTAATCTAACAACATATCAGACCCTAAGTTTCGGAACGGTGTTACTGTCTAATGACCCCTATACCTATATCGAATATTACTTTTATATTCAATTGCTTGAGATAAATGATATCTAATATAAAAAATGATTTACTCAAGAAAGTTGGAGATATTTTCCACATTGAACTTGATCCTAATCCTTTTATTAAACCAACTGTGTAAAACTAAATATAGCAGAAAAAAGTAACGATATAGTCCTTCGCCATAAAGGAGATAAAGCCACATTGAAATAGACGAAAATCAAATTAGTTCGATAGCGAAAAGGAAGCGAAAGAAATGAACGGAAACGGCGCGAAACGTGCGGGTAAAGTTTTTGAGACGAAGAAAAAAGAGATAGCGCCATGTGCGCGGTATAGTTGAACCCTTAGGTGATGCGGAAATATTCGGTATGCGTGGGCATACATATTACACGGGGTAAGTGTGGGAGCACATGGCAGACATATATTTGTTCCCTCCACGTTTCACGTGAACTTTGCCTGTATATAACATTGAAGATCACTTAGGCTGCTCTATTTTCCATAGTAAAATCAAACTTTAGGGGATAGTTTTAAAATATACGAGAGGTAAACCGAATCCGCAATAAAGTATTGTGCGTTACAGCCGTAAAGTTGTGGGCCTTTATCCTGCGTAACAACATCGCATTATCGTTTCACCATTAGCATGTTGTTTATGTACTTTTAAAGTTATAATAAATTAAACCAGCTCCAAGGTAGAAAATTACACCTTCAAGTTTGCATATACGATTCCGCCTTCTTTATGTAAATATCCACACTATAAGGCGGTCAACGTAAATATATGTGACAACCAGTGAAGAAGTCCGTACTTAAGAGTTGGGTGCAAATAATAGTGACCAGAATTAATTTTGTTCTTCCCTATAAACTCATGCAATTTGCTATCTTAATAAAAAGAAGTAGCAAATGCTATAGGTTCTATATAAACGGCGCTTATCTATTAAGATAACTTAAGATTTTCGCGGAATTCCCCTCTTTCTTTAAAGACCGATATCTTAAAAATATCAGTTCATTTTTACGTTATGCAGTACAGCACTTAAAACTAAACCTCACGAGAAAAGGAAACAGGAAAACAAGTAGTGCAAATTGCAAGAAAATAAACAAAATCCATATTTTACATTTTATGTAGGAAATTGTAATTTGGTTAAGTCCAATTTAGTAGTCAGTATAACATCAAATATCGTCTCATTACAAAAGTAAATTTAACCAAGGAAAGGGTTCTACTAATTCTTATGTTTACACCTTACATAGTCTTAACGCTAGCGGTATCGATAATTCAGGACTATCGATATGTACTGTCGATAATATTCGATAGTCACTATCGATAGTGTCCATCTCAATGTGATGTTGAATTTACGAAAGGAGGACATACAGAAATGTTTATGAAAGAATTGTAGAGAGACACTTGAAAAATGTCCATTAAAGAAAGATAGCAAGGAATCTCATAAAGATATCAAAATATATCAATTATCCCAAAAACCAAGATAAGTATGAGGAATGTTGACTCAAATTGACATGAATTAAGAGGGGCGTCCAAAAAAGATATACAGGTGTTCCTATTTATTAAAGAACCAAACTTACAACGCGTGCTGCGAAAACATCTAGCTGAATATAATCTTGTGTTGTGCAGTTCTTGCCTTCCAATATGCTTTATTTGAAACCTTTTCTCTAAATTACTCAGAGAAAGAATTCAGCCATTCACGCATTAAGTGGACAGGCTTTGAAGTAAAACAGAACTACTTAAATTCTATAGTTATAATTTCATTAATTTCAAATTTTGACAAAACTTTTTATCTGCTATGCAAATTCACATATAAGAATTTTGTGAGAAAAAGGGCCTGTTTTATTTTTCACTCGATATGAATACCTCACACAAGGTCACCATCGATCATTTATTCAAATTTACCGCAGCAGTATTCTGGAGTAAAGATTTTGAGGGATGCCTAAGAAGCAATTAGGCCGTGAATTGCAGATTCCAAACAACAGTCTCGTGATTCAATGTAGGAGCACTGAAGTAATAATAATAATAGTGGTTTTTATTTCCTCTACGGACATTCACAAGGAGATTATTGAAGATTGGAACATATTTCATTACACATATAAATTTCACAGCATAAGAGGGAATAGCATTTCCTAATTTCCTATTTAATGTGGCCCTTTTGTGAACCACAGCATGGGGTTTGGAGCAATAATAGGCATGTCCACTTCTCCTTCTCCTCATTTCTTAGGCATTCTCTCACGAAAATATGCCGAATTTATTTCTATAGATTGGTTGAAATTGTCTTATGTATGTGTCAAACTAGTTTTCAGGAGGTATTATAATTAAATTACAAGTGAGAAGTTAGAAAAAAGAATGTAAATTGGTTTAAAGGAATAGTTCATACCCTATCGATTCCATTTTGTAACTTGTACAATTGCTGTGTTGATCGATGCATAAAACGTTTCTTCAATTTCAAGTATAGACCTGAGAACAGTGGAAACCAAGTACCACGACTGCATCAGCTAGCGCTAACTTAATCCAATTTTATTCCTTTAAATATGTTCTCACAACAGCTGCAGTAAATTGTACCTTCAATTTCTATTTTGCTAACTGCGGATTTTATATGCATGTACCTGTAAAAGATAGTGCTAAAGCTCAATCAATATATACATAATTATTACTCAACGTTAAACTTATTATTATATCAGCCGCGTAACTACTTGGTTCATCCAATATAATAAAAACATTAAAGGAAACTTTGTTTTAGTTCGTGAGGTCGTAATTTACTTCGAGATCAAAGTAAGTTTTACTACTAGCGGAGAACGTAAAACTAGCACTTAAACGACACCGCCAGCACGAAACCAAGAACGTGGCGTATTACTGCGTATCGACTGAGAGAAATATTTATTGTACGCCAGGAAGCACTTAGTTTAATTCGTCCACGATACGAGCAGAAAGACTTCGTTTCCTTCTCCCGGTTCAAATGGAAGAAACAAACCGGGACGAGGTCGTTCGCAGCGATGACCGTTATTTCTGAAAGCTTAAGCAAATCTAAGGCATCTCGGCGTCATAAAATTAACATTTTATCTGCAAACAAAGGAAACTCCCCATCGTTTCGGTACTTCGACTCTGAGGAGCACGACGTTGCGCGGACAATCCGGAATCGTGTGAGCCAAGCCTTTTCTCTGAATAATCAGTCTAATTGAGTTTTTGCTATACCAATTAAATACGGCTTTGTTTCTCTCGTATTCTCGTTTATAACGCATTTCGCGCAAAGCTAAAAGTTTAAGTTGGAATTTAATTTAGCTCTGTAGTGGCAAATTTTGATGAAGGAGCGAAACCGTTACGAATGTTGAGTCAGAACGCGCTGATAAACCAACGAGCGACCAACCCCTACGTGCTCAGAACGCTTCGCCGTAGCTTCGCCAAGCTATTACTTTTTGACTTTACGCTATTCCCCAGCGCTGCTTAAGAGTCAGTTCTCCTTCCGTTAAACTCTTAATTACTCGTCGTTATTTTAATCTGCAACCATTATAACGAATTAATTTAGTTGTAATCGCATCCAGACTTTGTATAAAGAATATCGATCGAAGATATTCCGGAGTAAATGCTGGTGTACGATGTAGCAATAGTAAAATCAACTAAAACCTGTGTATCGCGAAAGTAGTACAACTATACACAAGTCTTCTCTAGCTGATCACTGTTCTCCTGGATGTGTATGTGTAAATACATTGACATCTTTGTAAAACGGACACTGCTTTTGTTCTTGTAAGACGCGTTCCTTTTAATAGAGTTGTTCTTTGTATGTTACTCTTATTTCTTGGTTTCTAACAACAGAAAGTTTAGAACTTATGTGCACAAGAGGGATGTTGTTACGAACTCTTATTCTTAATAGAAAATCAAATTGCTACGTTATATGCATCCAAACCTTAGGGTTGAAAGAATATTTAGGTGTTATTTAGGTGCCTCGTGTGATTTGAAACGTTTGTTTATGCTGTTACTGCCATGCGAGGTAATGTTAGCGCAATCATCCCCTGAATATACAAATAAATGTGAGTCAAATTTATTTTAAAAACGTAGAACCTACGGTTAGAATTCTGACTAATACTGCTTCAAATTAGTGTAATTAAAGCACATAACTATAACGGTATGACGTGATATGTTTCCATCTGATATCTTAGTAGCTTTCAAGTACGGCTTAAAAGGATTATATCCTTTATTTTTGGTCTATACGCGCATTTTTTCGTAAGTCGTACACCAAATAAAAATGTGCTTTCACTTTCATTATCTTTAAACTAGTTGTAGGTATATCCTTTTCGCAATTGCTGGTTTCACCAAGGGAAACATTCGATCGTTTAAGAAAAAAGAGTTTTAAAAGTGTTCCATTTTCAAACCATCCATTAATAAATGAAGTGGATATCAGAAACAAACATTTTCCGAAATCGACTTTTCTCGCATCACTTCTCCATAGAAACGTTCATCATCGACATGGAATAAATATTTAGTACATCCACGAAAATTGACAACTCTTATCTTGGAAATTTTTCGTAAGAATCAGAAATGGGGTCTCTATATTTGGTAGCGCTACTTGTAATGTTATCCCCAACGAAACTTTGCTCGTATATATACGTATAAGATATCCGGATACTGAGAGAAATTGATTTTGGGCGAAAAAATAGGATCGCGTTGTTTTTATTTGATTAAAAATTAACGTAGCGGAAAATTTGGGGTTAGTAGCGAGTAATAACAATAAATTTACATATTTCCCTTGGTTGATGAACGCGATATTTTCGCTGTAATAAATTTTTCGAAATTTGTCGAATGAACGTCAACTTTTGCTAGCGGAAATGCAGTGTATGAGAATAAGAATATCACGAAAGTTGACTCATGATGCGCTAAGCACTCTTTTAATTAAGCGAGCTTTATGTAAAAATGGTGCGTTTTCGCTGTTTATAAAGATTTACAGTTACATGTGTTACAATGTTAGTACAGATATCAACAAACGACCTATGAAGCTCACAAGGTTAACATTTTGTATATGTATATAGCCTGTTTAATTTTAGCTACCACGACAAATAACTCAGCTATTATTAGAAATATGGCAAAATGTTATAGAAGTGAAGTTATTCTACATTTAATTTTGTATCATCTGCCATAGCCAAAAGGCCAATTGATGGTCAAATGTGTTGATGTAGCAAATTCGTTCAAAACTTTAAATGGAATGTACTCAATGGAGCTTGTGCGATTCATCATCAAGATGTGTCCAGAAAGGAGACATCTACATACCCGTACTTTTACAAGCTTCGATACGAAGAAACAGCTAGAATATGGAGAATTTACATTAATTTCGTGAATGCAGATTCCAACATAAATTTTGCAGTAATCTGTCCTGGCTCATTAAGCGATATTATAATAGGTCCCTATTTTTATCAAGAATCGTATAATGCGTAACGATATGCCGATTTTCTTGTGACAAAATTCGAAGATTATCTGGATTATATTCCCCTAGAAATACGTCGCAATATGTGGTAGACGCTAGATGAAAAGTTTAATACAAAATGGCTAGAAGTAGTGGCTCTATCAATTATCCAGCAAGATCGCTAAATCTCTCTATTTTAGATTTCTGTTGAGTTTTCTGCAAGAAAAAGTTTATATTGCTTGTCCACAAGATCTAGACAATCTTAAAAATTTGTAGGACCGGTGCAATACATGTTGCAAAAAGCGAGAAGAAACTTACTACGCAGATCTTCAGAATGTTTCATATACAATGGAGGTTATATTGGACAAAAATTGAAAAAAGATATCAAGAATAAATTTTATACTTAATTGACATCAGCGGCTGTTGGTAATGACGTAACGGAAGGGTGCGCACGACGATTCGTCCTCCTCGTGTACTTTCCTTGCACATTGTGTACTATGCAACGGAAATAGTCGTGGGCGGTTCTCGATTTCGATGGCACACCCTTGCTGATTTACATATTAAATAAGGAACATTGTTCATCTGGAAGCTCAGAAATAATTTCATTTGTTTCACCGCCTATTTTCTCAAATAAGGCTTTTAGCTACCTTAGCGTGCATTTGCTACTTACTTATCGATTTATTAGAGAATTTTTTACTGTTTTAGGAAACGTGTACGTTCTACGTAACATTTTGAATGTATTTGCTACATGTAACACATTTGATGCTCAATTGTTCTTTTGGCCGTGGGAGATAATAGAAGATTAAATGTAGAACAACTTTTCACAAAAACATAACATTTTTGTCATATTTCAACAACAGCCGGGATGTCTGCTGTGGCAGCTAAAATCAAACAAACTGTATATACAGACTACTAGTTCAGAAAATTTCTAGTACTTACCTACCTACAAATCAAAAAATGGCGCGAGCAATATCGACATCACGTTCAACTTCAAATACATTACAGATAAAGGCAAAGTTAGTCACCAGCTTTGTGTTAGTATGAACGAGCCCATAGGTAAGGAATTTTCTAATGCCTACAACACCTTTTCTATCGGTACATTAAAAACGCCAAATTCAATTGCATTAAGGGATTTCAACATTGAGGTCTGCACGGGGTCTCACGGGATTCCATCTTTCCAGTTTTTCTAGTAACAATAAATAAAATAAACAAAATAGTGTCCTTCTCCTTCTTTTCGCAAAATCCCGCAGCAAAGTTCCTTAGTTAAGGCAAACACTAGAAGTACACTCGTAATTACATATATTTTTGTTACATCGATCACGATCACAAACTTTACGATTGGTATAGTTAAATTAATAAAATTACTTTTAGGCTATTAACTTCTTTTACCAAAACTAAGCATATGACAGGTGTTTCAGAATTTCATTATGTAAAAATTTCGTGTATAAAAATATCCAATTAGCAGTTTTTCCAACGGGAAAGAAACTTGCTGCATACATCCAACTAGGCCATTACTTAATATCTTCTGAATGAATTTAATAATGTAAACGGTTAGTGAATTTTACTGCAGATAGCTTGGCTTTTAATGTTGAAAAACTGCTGGCTGGAACGTAAACTGGAGCTCGTTACAGCTAAAATGCAAGAGCAGGTACGTATATTTTAGTTTCTCGTGTAACAAATTACTTACATTCTGTGTTAGCAAAGTTTGCGAGAAAAGTTTCCTGAATTATTTCTCGGTGTTATCCTGAATAACAACAAGATACTGAGTTTGTTTATGGTCAGTCATCCCTCCTTACTGAAGTTGATAACTGGTGGTTATTCGCTCTTGTTCGTTTTAGTCAGTGTTTGAAACCTTATATTTGTAAATGGAATGCCTTATTGCATGTTTTGAATTCTACCTTCACGTATTACATAAAACCCTTAACTCAGGGATATAACGAAATAGCCTATATTTAGTTCAAATTAGAAAGGCTGTATAGGAGTGAACCATATAATTCTATTTATGTACATGGGTTTTCTATCCGGACACGACATACTTCAAGCAACATATAACAAGAAGTGCAATAAAATAGGCGAAATTGATTTTCCAAAAAAATTTTTTTAAACCACAAATTCTGGGTTTATACCAATTTACCTTTTACTCTGTAATTCCAGTATATAAAAGAAACAGTGTTCTAATTGTTATGGTTTGAAGACACTTCTGAGCAGCTAATTCTTACTTTGATTCTTCCAGGTTACATTGCATGGATAAAAATTTCTTAGTGAATTCCACTTTTAAGATCACAGTGTAATATAATATATCGCTTGGGATAAAATTAAATGATTTGTATATACCTACTACGAGTAAATATATAGACTTCGTGGAAATTATCGGATTTATCTTAAATTTTTTTCCTGCAGTGACACTTTGCTTACCTAGGGAACAAGAATTTGGCTATAGGGTATACCTTTTTAGTTTCACAACAATGAATGAAAACACAGCTTTCGGTACAAATAGTCTTGTTGTTCAAAATATTCGCCATTACCGTTTACACACCTTTGGATGTATTCGAGCGAATCGAAACATTTTTCCACTCCGAATGTGATATGTCCAAAATATAATTTTCGAAGGCTTCAACAGCTTTTCGAAATGACAAAAATCGCCGTCCACTTATCTTTTATTCGAAATTAAGCAAAAAGAAGTCGTTAGACGATGAGTAAAGTGTACGGACAATGGAAACATATTTTTTTCTTTGAAATAAACATTTGACGACGCGAGGCTGAGATTGGTTTTCTTGATCCCATCAATCACTTCTGCTAAACAACTGTTATATACCATTCAGTATTAATTGTTCATGGATCCTCCAAAGCAACGTTTGCAGTATGTCTAGTACAACGAAAGGAACAAGCAATCATTTTTTTGGAAACGCATGAAATGAGTGAAGTGAACAAACAACTTTTGTCGATTCTGGGTACACCCAAACAGATTGTTGTCTAGTTCCCGGCTCATACGAATTTATCCAAGATTCTTCACCTGTTATAATGCGGAATGCGGATTTTGAAGCTCCTCTGTTGAATTTTTTCCCAACACCCCTTTTTTATTCAGTTTTTCGGACAACAATCGATTTTGGTCTACCTTCACGAAATTTAACACTGACAAAACCACGACCAGGACAAAATTCTGCAAACTGGTTGCAAACAGTCCTTTTTGATGATGTTTCGTTACCAAAAATTGTTGTTACGACTTTACTAAAATCATCAAAATTCATCCAACGAAAACCTTCTCATAAAATTCCCATCTTTTTTCACGAAATTACAGTAAACAAACTACTTTGCCGATTTCTGTGCAGTCATTATAACAAATGTAAAATTTTACAAAACCAGTAATGTCAAAACTCATTTAGTAGGTAGTCGTTTATAGAAACTTAGAACGCTACTCTCGTATTATTCTCTATAAAAAATTAGCAGTTATAAATATAAAAATGCTAGTTAGTTAGCCAGCCCAGGCGAAGAAAAACCATGGTATGTAATATTTGCACAGACTAAGAACGCAAATAAATTGCTTTCATATTCAAATAGAGAAATGCAGTCTAAGATAACTGACATTTAATTAATATTGAATTTTCCGCGAGTTATGAATTGACTTAGGGTAAATGTTACACACTTTTCAAGCTTGTTCAAACCGTTGAGGTTATCTTAGCTTTAACACTTTCAAGAGCTAATTTCTAGACCTAGAGTCTCCAAGGCTAAAATTCATAACATATCCTCGAATGTGATAGTAAGCTCTACTTTGTAAGGATAATTCAGTGTTATAAAATGTGTGCATAAGATAAATTTAAAACTCTACAGAACAAAGGGAAACGATTCTGGTCATCGTAAAGGTTGATCATAATAGCTCTACAACATGAGCAAACTCATGTAACCGTTGCTACTAAATAAAATGTCGAAACGGATTTGAAGATTGCCGTATTTTCCACGGAACAAAACATCACATACTTCCCAATCTCTGCCATGACACAAAGAAACGGACAAACACCGCAGAAAAGCGAATACGCTTTGAAAATACACTGATGATTTCGTTTCCGAGCTTTGCGTTTGTTTCGTCCCCTAGCCTTTTTTGCAGGTCAACGCGACTTCATTTTCTTTTTGTCAAACGTACGTTCGTAGGTATACGCTTTTAGAATCAGCTTAATTGCCTAACCGTGGCATGAATTAAAATAGCGACTGTTGCGGTAATGCGGCGGCAGTGACGCCTTTATAGCCACGATGCTGCCGAAGTTGCCACTAAAGCGCCGTCTGTTGTAACAAATGAACCGCGAATTCGCAATTGCTATTCGAAACGTTTCCTACCATGTACAAATGGATTCCGTATACATCGAGCAACCCATACATGAACGCTATACGTATACGAGTATAGTAATAACGGTGTACAAACACCAGGAATTTTTCCATTAATCTTAGGGGAGTTTGAGAGGGAGAGAATATCAATATGTAATTGAAATTATAAAACCATTAATGAGTGATATACAGGCTGTTTCAAGAATAAATTGTATATAAATATTAAGAACAAATTTTAATTTTAGTCATAATGTAAACTTTGGATGTGTATCGGAAAACAAGGGAGGATTGCAATAAAATAATTTTTGAAAAAACTACTAATTTCCAAATACTTCGAATGAGTAAAAGATACAAACAAATATCAAAATATACCTACGTTAAAAATAGGAATTGAAATTGTAAAAAGAAACTGGGAAACAACCACATTTTGGACACAACCACAGAGCAAAACTTTCGCTAAGGACACCGAACAACGTTGCCAGTTGCAGTGAGTAGTTAGAGATTCACTAATTTAACCAAATAAACACTATATTTGAGTAAAAAGACTTTAATTAAAAAAAATTGTAAAAATAGCCATCGGTTAGGCTATAATTTAGGAAACTGGAAAATACCAAAATGCTCAATCCTTTTATTCTTAGGAACTTAATTTTTTTAATCGATATGGAGGCGTTACCAATAGCAAGCTATGCACTATTTCACTCGTCATACTGCTTTGAAGAGGTTCAGCACATCATGGGAGAATTCTAATTCTGCAAAAACGAATCAAAACTACACTCACCAGATAACGACTTGCAAACTTGGTTGTACACGTGAGGGTAGAATAAACAACGACATATTCTTTTCTCTTTAAAACCGTTTGCAAAATGCTGTTACTGAAATTACAGAAAACTATAGCATCTTTTAAAAAGAATGCTAATATTATCGAAACGAAGATAACTAGTTTCTTATCGAAATCATTTTTCTATCCAACATCGATAACAAATGAAAAATTTCAAAATTGAAAACGTCAATTTGAAGCAGAACGCATAAAATCATTTTATTTGCTTTACGTTGTAGTTTGAAGGTTTATGGCAATAATAGCCAGTTGTATAAGTCAATGTAGTATCCACCATGCGGCAATTCATCTCAGAGAGTGAAAACTTCAAGAACCAATCGCTAATTGTACGACTAATTATAATAAAATGCTGCTGAGATGAACTAGCTGCTGGGAACTTAAGTTTAACTTAACTTAAGTTAGTAATTGTTGCACAAAGCTAACTCTGATTATGCTCGGAAGTGCTTAGCTAGCAACTAGATTAGGGAAACAATAACTGTAAATATTAGTACTCTGCATTTGGCGTAACTTTCGTACTTTACTGCCGTTCTTACACGACCCATTTCCTTGTATGAAGATGCGCAATTGCATATACATACATACCGACAGTAATGAGCTCGGTGCTGCAAAATTTCAAACCTGCAAGTAGTATTGTGTGCATAACTTTGAATATATTCTCTGCGGAGTGAGTATTCATGTAGATATCGTTATTCGGAAATCTAGTCTTATCTTCACCAATTCATTCGGTTTGTCAAAAACTTCTGATTCCATGAACTTTAAAATCACTAGAGTATATCCCATCTACAGAAAATAAATACAAAAACTCACTACAGGCTATATACGAAAGTAACCATTGATACTAAGGATTATATCACTTTAGGTTTATCAAAGAAAATAGATGGTAGTCCAAATTCAAAAGGTTCGGTTGGTAATAGTTGAATTTCACACAGTTACCAAATAGTAACACTATAACCACCACCGATAATATTGGAAAAGTTTATCAAATGGTGAACCGTCGAATTAAGGTTAGAGAGATTGCAAAGATTGTAGGTATTTCGAAAAAGTAGGTTATATATACTGAAGATTTGACAGTGAAAAAGCTAAAAGAACATTGAGTGCCGCGCTTACTCACTAAGAATAAGAAACGTATGCCGAAGCAATGGAAGCGAAGTAAGTTGGAGTTTTGACGTAGATTAATAACTGTACATGAAACTTGTGCGCTCGTGAAGACAAAGCACAGTCGAACCGGTAGACTGCGAAATAGGCGAAGATTGTTCCATCATCCGGGAAGCTGATAGCGACTGTTTTTGGGGACAGCCATGAAGCTGTGCTAATCGACTATCTTAAAGAAGGAAAATCAATAACGGGAGCACACTATGCGGAACTATTAGATAAACTGAAGCTAGAAATTGTGGAAAAACTATCACATTTGGGAAAAGACACTTTTGTTTCACCAAAACAACGCATGCATCACCTCCAACTTCAGTGGCCACTATGGTAAAAATTTACGAATTGATGTTCGAAATGATGAATCGTCTACCCAATTCACCAGATTTGCCGTGGCGCAAAATTTCGGTCCCAGGACACATCGAATGAGGTGACCAGTTTGCAGAACAAGAGGCCAACGATTATTTGGACTGATTAAAGAAATAGGAGGATCGCTTGGAAAAGTGGTTAACGTTGGTAGTGTGCTCGTACGGTGGCATGAAGGAAAAATGAATTTTTTTTAATGAATATTCATAAATTGACTTTTAAATTCTGAAGAGCTCACTAGTGTAAACTAAATGTTGCATTATTACTAGAAGTTATTGAGTTCCAGAGTCTTCTGGTATAAATGTGACACAAGTTCATTCAATTTTGTTCCTGATATGCCATTCTAAAGAATACATCGTAAAAAAAGAACGAAAAACATGAATCGAAACAACTGTAAATCAGTTGATTTTAGATTAATGTAAATTATTCCACAACAATCTACGAAATAAAGAAAAGCAATAAATATATGTAAGTAAGTACGTCATTTCATTAAAAATATCAAAATTGAAATAACCGCAAGTATTGCGAGTCTAAAAATAATTTGTTATAATAGAGCAGACACGCTTATTGTCTGCGAGAAATGCTCATAACTAGGCTGTGATGTTAACTACGAAAACTTTTAATAACGAGTTGGATGGAAAACCCGGTATATATTTCAAGATGAGCTATAAATTTTACATTTTACATTTACGTAATTGAACGATTTTTCCGAAGACTAGTTTAGAGATTTCTTTGAATGTATGCGGACCTACTGGAGTTAGACATTTTTCTAATATCGAATAGTACCCGCCTAAGGTATTCGTGTTGTCGTACTGCATGCCTTCTTATAACTAATTTTGTTTTCTCACAGGTTCAGATATTACGACATTATATTACTTTATGGTCTTGCTTTTCACCTCATTGACTAGATATTGTTTCGGAAGCACCTTGGTGCTCATCGGAAATCGATACTTGCTAAAGGGAAAAAAACGATGAAAGCAGAAAATCTATTAGCATTTTATTACGTACTATATTAGAACTGATACAAGTAATAAATTGTACAAGGCGCAGTCTTTACAAAGTTTATTTAACATTTACCTAAAAATCAGAGTACTAAAAGAGAATGAAAATAAACTTTGAATAAAAATATTTGGGCATATTTACCTCACCTTACAGCGAATAAAAATGAAACATTAAACCCACCGAAGCCTTTTCATTTCCCATGACAGGTTAGACGCCCCATATTCTTCACTGAAATGATGCTCATTTTTTCACTCCTCTGAAAGTAATTGGGATTTTCGGAGTTTTTTTCTACCGCATCAAAATAGCGTTAATGATTTAAATACGCTGGGCACATTTTTTTTTCCGTAAGTTCTTTCTGTTGGGGTTGTTATTGTAATTGTAATCTTAGGTTGTTTTGTTATTATTAATATTTTATTTATTAATGGACACTATAACAGCGCATGAGTCCTGTAGAAAAGAGAACAACATAGCAAGTATGGTTAATAACAAATAAATTTATGATATAATCGAAGACATGAGTGAAGATAATCATAATTTTACATATTGGTATGAAAAGTACCTTGACTTTTGTATGCCTAAATACAACTCTAACATCTTGGATTGAAATGGCCAATTAGATGTGTATATACCCATATTTCTAAGGAATTTGATCGTATAGATTATAATACTGTACCTTAGATGTCGTGAAAGCTAGAAAAGCGAAGGTGATAGTTAGGACGTTTTATATTTAGCAGTGATTTAATAGAGTTGCTTGTATCATATTTGACCAATTGAATTCAATATGTCTTTTGAGAGGCAAATATATTCAACAATGCAACATCGGGAGTTCCCTAGGACTCAAATTTGATACTGTTACTATTTAACATTTTTATTAACGACATCGTCCTTGTTAATTCAACTGAAACGTTACTATTCGTATATTTTTGCATGTGTTTTCTACACTGGCGGGTGCGCTACAATGTAGTACGATCTGACATAACTGTTCATCAGAAACGTTTCCTTAATAAGTGCAAAGTTATATCTTTTACTCGCCGATTAAGTATAGCAATCTTCATTTACGTAATCAGCACAACATTCTGTTACATTGTGATGACGTCAAAGACTTTACAAACACTTTCAGAACTTTACACTTTGCCCTCAAATTTAGTATCTCACCAAAAATTTGCTCCTTTCTTTATCAGACCAATTCTTATTATTCTTTTTTATTATAAACTCAAATTCGCTCTAATGCATCTTTCTAGCAAAGAATATAATTATGTTTGACTATTTAACTTCAATTGTACTCAAATTAACAGGGTTGTTATTAATGTACGTTGTTGACTTTTTACTTTTTTATCTTTTCTTTACTGAGCATGACTGTGGACCGTTCTTTTACAGCCTGCAACTCACGGTTATTACCTGCACTTTGACAGGGTTATATTCTAACTGTGTGGCGCGGCTGCAGTAGTTCAAGTCAACGACTTCTTTTTATTTTGTTTTGTTTTTTCATTTTAAACCTGCAGATTTGAGAAGGCGGTTCCCCATGTTTCTTTTGAAATCAAAAAATAGTTATAGGGAGCTAGATCTGGACTAAAAGGTGGATGGTCAATAGTTATGAAGCCACATTCAGCAACTGCAGTTTTTGAAAACCTTGACTTGTCGACCGGTGCATTATCGTGAAGCAACAGGACACCTTGCGTCAGGTTTCGGCGTCCTATAATGTTAATAGAATCTATGAGGCGATGCATTAAGCTTGCCCAATACTTTCCTGTTACCGTACTACCCTTATTCAGATAATTAATCGTTAAAATTTGTTGACAATTCCAAAACATAATTGCCATTGTTTTTACTGTGGAAGGAGTACAGGACGCTGGAGCCCTTAATATACCACTGCATTGATTTTGAGTCTGGGGCAAAATAATGAGCCTGGATTTCATCTTGGGTTATCAGTCGATTCACTTCGTTGTTCACACGTCTCCATCCGGACACGCATTTGCAATGGCGAAAGCATTCGCAGAAACCATCTTGCACTAACTTTTATCGTTCCAAGATATTCGTGTAGAATTCTGAAACTAACAAAGCTGCCAATTGCCGCTAGTCTTGCAGCCTTGGTTTGTTTGGTAACATTGGAAGTGACCATGTCAACACGTCGACTTGAACGACGATTATCATCCAGTAATTCTCGACCATGTTTAAACAATGTTGGGCAATCGCAAATAGTCGGCTTAGAAAAACAACCATCCCCGCATGTAGCTAACATTTCTTTTCGAATAATTTTTGAAGATTTTCCTTGTTTTGTTGAAAATTTTACTGCTCAATATTCGAGTTTCTTCATGTTGATACATGACAACACAAGCTAACAGACATTGGAACTAATGCTGCAACAATTGTTTTGTAAACTGTCACGTTATCAAGGCAGATGTGATAGTGAAAAATTATATTAAAACTGAAAACTGTCTAGTCCAGGAATACAAAAACGAACATACCTGTAAATATGGTTTTTTTGCGACCTATTTTCACGCTTAGAAATTAAATATATACCCAATTCTCTTTAACGCGCTATGAAATAAGTATTTATTTTCTAGTTTCTATAGAAAAGGAGTGAAGTACGCGTTAGATTATGTTTATCTATATAATTGTCGGTCCGTGTTTGGAAATAGATTGATTGGACTGAACCGATTGAAAGAAGGGATATAAGAAATATTTCTATAGAAAAACGAAGCTCTTTTCTCGCAAAAGAGGAGACCGAAAAACGGATCACTTAGCGAATAAAAAGAGGATATTAAGAAGACAGAATACCGGCTCGCTTTACATTTAATCAGAAAATTACCGACTAAAAGAAAAAAAAACAAATGCCTTGAAAGAGCGGATATCTGTCAGAAAATTGTATAGATGGATCATTCTGAGATTTTACAAAATAATGTATCTATGGAGTGATGCTGCTATTGCTAAAGTTGGATAAAAGTCAACGCGCTCTTCAGATATTAAAATGTTTAAATTTGAAAGGACATCATAGAGCTAGCCAGCAAGGAACTAGAAATGTGATGTACACAATACTTCTCACAAATTTTCAGAATCAATCCCTACCCCGTTCAACAACCCACTCAACAATTACTTGATGAATTATAGCAATTATTTATTTGATGCGATTAATACTAACAAATTAAACTAAAGCAGTAGTCATTATTCTGTTTTCAAAGGCGTTTTATTAACAGGTATTAGAATTCGCAACAAGAAATCACTTTACCTAAAATCCCCTACATAAAAGCTGCAAAATAGCGGTGATACTATAGACCACCGCGTTTCAACGGCGTGTTTTTAAAACATGCTAATACTCTTCTCTTTGGTTGTCTGCGACCAATGGTGGCAAGACTCTCTTTTGCAATAAATCTGTTGGACTTTAAATGTGACGTTGTTTGCAAATCCGCGGAATTTTAAATTTGACTATCTTAAGTAGCGTGTGCTATGTAACAGCTTTTGTCTTTGTTCGATGTGTTTTTAAAAAATGGTACACCTTGATTTTAACCTACGAACCGACAAAATGCAATCGCGACGTGTGGGTTTCTGTCCGACTCCACGGATGTTTGTTAATTTAACTGTAAGGGATCGTGAAGAAGGGCATTTAAAGGAACAACAAGTACGCCACATTGGAGGACCTGACTCACACTAAAGCTTCAAAAACGAAAATTTGACTAAATTTATTTTGGTTGCCGACGAAGATATATTTACAAGAAATAGAGTGAACAATTTCCATAACAACCATGTTTGAAAAAGCGATTTTTAGCAGAGGTTTTCAATTAATGTTTAAACTGGTCTCCTAAGTAGTATACTCGATAATTATACCACTTAGTATGCAGATCAAGTTTTTCTAGAAGTTGTGATAACTCTGAGAAATTTTTGAAATAATAGAATGAACTAAACAATATGGGATCAGAACCATATCAGACGTTTTCGTAACTACTATGTATATCTCCGTTATTTTATAACTTACATAGGCGATCCTTGGTACACAACTCGTTAACTCTGGGAACAGCCCGTATATGAAGATATTTGTCGGTTTCTTTTTGAATTTATTTCTTTACTGTCACACTGGTGCACCATTTGTGTACTCAAAAGATTAGTTAAATCAAATGTAAGTTTAGATTCAGAAAATATCAGATCAGATATCTTCTATTTATAAGAAGCAATTCAATACATTCAGCATTCCGCAGGGATTTATGTAATTACAGTTTTATCCACCAATGCCTTCGTACAACCAACAGGTGACGTTTCGGTTAGAAAAAAAGTCCTCGTAATTTCCCATTGCAACAATAAAAGCAGTTGGTATAAAATGGTATATCGGATAAATTCGCTTTAATAACTAAAGCCAGGCCTGTAGCCGATGCTACTATTTTTATTAATGTTAAACGGTTTTCATTTCAGTAGTATGGCGAAACTAGCCCGCAAATATGATTAGCAAAGTTATTTAGGATTCCGGCCGTGACGAAAGTCCAACAAGGCTCTCTCATCAGAAAGACCAGACAAATTACGGTAGCAGCTGGATAATGATAGGGTAGCCTGGGAAATCTTTTTTAGGGCTAAATACGTCAGGCAATATCTTAGAATGCGATCCGTCATGTCAGAGCATCCACAATATATTTGTTAATCTGTTTATTGGTTCCAGAAAGAAATGCAGCAAACGTCACAATTATTCGATAAGTACATCAAAGTAGGTTATGCGAAACTAACGTATCAGATATTCCTCTGGGTTCTAAGTGCATTACCTATTTTTCTTAAACAAGCTTAAATTTCTTCTTTTTAAAATGGACGATAATTCATTAAAAATCGTAACCAATAATAAGAACTACTGAACTAAATGGACTAGTTTAGTAGACTTGAATTAATATTGTAGTATATTCCTGTGCAATTCCTAATTGAGCAATAATAACTGATCGCATCTCTATGATACAAGTGGAGCCCTAACTCCTACATTTATCTGGTCAAAACCCGACGAATTGGTACCCATATCTTCAATTATTTACGTCTTCGTAAGCAACCAACACATTTCCTCAGATAAACTTTGTAGTGCCAACACATTTAACGCGGTCTTTCGATACGTTTCTAACATCCAAGGCAAGAACCAACACGTTGTTGAAGGTTTCGTTGCACTATATGGCTAGTAATTGTAATAAACTTTATTTAGATCCATTTCTCTCATAACATAACATGTCTCAATGTTTACGTTATTATTATTTTTTATATATCTATATTTATTTATCTTGTAAATGGAATTTAATCATTTGTTGGATAATAAAGGTTATTATTATTATTATTAAGCAGAAGTAAACTTACAAAGTATCCTTTATTTGGAATACCTTTTCTAATCTGTTTCATTTTGTTGTAGTTAATTGTTCATAATGTAGACAGTAAAGTTTCATTGCAGTAGCTTTAATAATTAAATAGTATAGCGTTATATTTTTTAATTCGTATCTATATATTTAAAAGATGTTTTTGTATGGTAGATTCGGTAATATCAAGTAGGTACCCTTCCAGCAGTTTAAATGAGTAAATTGAAATAACCTTTATGAATAACGAACTATTGGCAAAACATAAACCTTAAAACCATGGCATTTACGCACCCTCTCTGTGCTAGAGCTTCACGTAAGATTTCCTGCATTCTATTAAATAACTGGACTTAAACATGTCTTCTCTTATATGTAACTCAAGCTAAAGGGCCTCGATTATCTTGGCGTCTTTTCGCTGATCTATTATCATAACTTTTGTTTAGTCTCAATATTGACAATATTTAACATTCTAGCAATTATATTTCACACAATGTACATTCTTCTAACAATTACAGGCTGTAATATGCCACTAGAGTTCACGATCTAACGCCCAACGAACTGATATTAGTGAACTGATATAAGTATCGGCAACTATAAAATACTCATGTTCCCTAGCGGACATGGCGACTTATTAGAAAATGTGAAAGTTATTTTTTACATATTCACAAGATTAAGTTAATATAGGGAATATTCGTTATTCGTTTAGTTTTCATATAGTAAATGATGTTCAGGTCTTGGAACGCGTATCCCTTGAAAATTGTATGAACATATTACATCTTCCCTAACGCTGCTCGTATACGTAGATATGTACAGTACATATTCAAATATTCTTCAAACACCAATACTAGCAGAAGGAACCGGTTATTTTGCGAGAGGTGTGCAGATTATTCTATTAACTTTGTCTGAAAGTTTCCTTGGCAACGTTCCAGTGGAGTAAACCTCATTCCTATATTATTGCGAATACCTGTACTAAATACATAAATAAAGATGTTCACTCAATTTGACGGACAATGTGTGTATACATATGTATTTGCGCAGTATATACGAGAAAATGTACCCTTATAAAAATGAGAATTACTATTATTATTAAGAGTTATTAATAAAAATCCTGTGATCCTGTGTTGAAGCTATTGTTTTATCTAGGTATGTTGTGGATTATTTTAATAAGTGGTTGGTGAGTCTGTACTTATTCAGTGTAGCCCGTATTAATTTGGATTTGTATTTAGTTAATAGCAGCATTGTTGTTCAAAATGTCTGATTTATTATAGAAAGCCTCCAGCGGAGATACAAATGCGGTGAGGAACGGCATACGAAAATGTGTAGTTATTGCTAATTCATACGCAAACGCTGTTAAAACTTATACATTAGTAGTTGTATTCGAAATATGTTCAAAATAAAATTCCGTTAGATGTACGCGATGTTTACGTACATCCCGTAAATGCGTAATCCTACAGCACGTTGTTCATTGTGCGATTATTTCAACAACTTCAATATAAATAGGCATTCATATATACATATACGTAAAGGTAAATACTGGCGATATGGTGCAGCTGATTTCCAACAGTGTATTTAGATAAAGTTAACCCTATTACGCTTATCCTCTCCGAAGCGGTGTTCAACTCGTTGCATATGCATTCAAGTGAACCGTCACCCATTCAGGTACATCACCAAAGCAAGCTTTATTGCATGATTTGTTAAAATACGCAAATTAACCGATACAATTCCATAGGTACAGTTTCGCTTGGACAACCGCTGCCTAATACAATTGAACAGAACAATTTGGCATTAAAGGAAAGGCGCTAATGAAAATATTTTGCGTATAATAAAACTACCTTTCTTATTTCGAAAATACGCATAAGTTGCTCTATCTGGAATCCGAAGAAATTGACTACAATATGATTTGCTTTGAAACCTGATAGAAGGTTTTTTGTGTAACAAATCGTGATATACTGTTATGAAAAAACAAGCTCATTATTATTAACATTTTTCCTAAATTTTGTTTAATGCTATATTTATTGATGCAGATTTGTCTTAGAGGTTAGTAAGTAGAGGTACCTCTAGTGGTTAAAAATGCCTATTTCGTCCCTATTATCTTTGGAGCGTGGATAGTAGAAGAATAAGGGAGTTGGAGAATTCAAATTGGAATTTAAAGTGTGAGCCGTAAGAATTATTCAAAAGCAGCTGATTTGCAGAAACAAAACATAAAGATAGATGTATGTATATTGCGTCTGACCGCCAAGTAGAAGAAGGTGATCCAGATAATAGGCGAATAATAGATTCCTTCCGATCATCTTGTAACTTATCGATCCTCACACATCTTTTTCAACTGCAACAAAGAAATTACATGAAAAAGTAATAACGAAATAAAACTCGTGCCTAATACCTGATTAATGTAGTTTTGCCAATATTGAGCGTTTTTATATTTTTTCAAATTTGACATTTTGTTAACCTTGAATGCTGAATTGTTGTATTTAGTTTTTAACCTGGGATCCTCGTGTGTTTTCTGCAATTGCAGGTGGATGATTCTCGTTATCCTTTCGCTTTTGAATCAATTATTTCCTTTGCCACAGTCTAGTTCTTCGATTGTTTCTTCATCTGCATTGGCAACATTCACAGTTACTTTTAGAAGCAAATTAAACCAAAGATCATTCGTGGCATGAGAGACTCATTTGAAATATCAGATTACTGTAGAGTTTATTAAATGCTTAATGATACATTTTGGTAGTGCAACTATCACTTTATACTGCAATAAACAAATCACGTTAAATAAAACAAATATCATTTCATGAATCAATATACTTACCCATAGTTCCCATTCCGCAAATCCTAATTTATTACTAATTAAATTGAAACTACAAAGCACATCAGAAATTAAAATGAAACAAGCGTCGCTAAATGGAAGCATACGATTGTTCCAAACTCTAAACAATTGTAAGCGGCATCTTAACGGACATCTATCCTGTTTTATTCCATTCAAAATTTTATATTTCTATCTCGTAGTAGAGACCACAAAACTTCATTCCATTTTGTACTTAGTCAATGTCTTCCAGTATCAAGCAAAATTTCGTGTTATAATTACTACTGAGATTTATGGCGAATCTATCAGATATTTTCCCACCTGCTTATAAAGTCGGTGAATGTCAAGTGGGGGAGTTGCCAGCTTGATGATTATTACTACTGTGCAAACTGGCTCATGGCCACACATCCGATTGGAATGAATTAGTTAACTTGATAAAATTAGTGCATCCATTTTTTATTAACCATTACTTTGCTTTTTACATAATAAAAATTGATGTAAATTTAATTGATAACATAAATGTGTCACAAATATGTCACTTCATTTCCGCCAAACCGTTTTTAAATTGATTAGTCTGGTTGAGGCAGCAGTTATGAATTTCTCATGTTAACTCGTCATCGTAAACCTATCATTGCTGAAATTCAATTCTCAAACGTGTTGGATAAAACAAAAGCAGGCGTTTAATATCCAACTTCACAGTGAAGCTCTAGGAAAAGGTGCTTATATGGAGATATTGAAAAAAAATATTATTAATCTAAATAGAGATTATATTGCTTTAAAATACATTGAATAATAAGCAGCTGTATATTGAAATTTGTGTGGAAGTATTTCTCCACTTACTGTATGCAAAAGTTCAAGTATGGGAAAGGTATACTGGCACCAAACTTGTGAAATTAGATAAACACCAATTCGCTATCAAGGTATCAGATGTGCTAGTTTTATTGCCCAAAACTTTATATTTCGACATTAGTCACGTAAGCGTTAATTAAAGCTTGCTTTTAACGAATGAAATTTAATACATAACTCAGTTGCATTACTTAATTTGGCGAGAATCTGTTTCAATTCAATGACGAATTTCATTAGATCGTACGTTTAATGGTCGGACACCGTCAGCTACACCATTTAATACAATTATGTTACTATGATGTCTTTAATTAAACATTTGTGTACTCTTTATCTGTAATACGTGCCTACAAAAGACCAAATACGCGGAACTCCGAAACCTACGACTCTAAGAAGCGTAACACAGTTTTGTAATTACAGATAAACAATTTAGACACACTTAACCAGAACCCCATCTCGTAGCTACATTCTAGCTTGAGGATAGAACGAAATAAAGCTTCTTTAATTGCTGCTGATCATATTTAATGGTAAATGTTCAGTCGGAAACAACAAAAAGCACTGCCATCCGACCAAGCAGTAGCACTTCCGTTAATGGTGTTACTGCTCTTAGTTACGCCGACTGTGTTTTAGGTACATTTTCCTCTTGATAGGTAGTACGGTCGTAATTGTTCCAGCACGTTAGAAATTATGAAGTCGCGTAAGAAAGCGTTCCATTTGAAATTTGAAGAGCATGTACATAGAATAAAACCGTAAATACCAACGAATTTCTCAATTTCTCAACGAATAATGAACAATGATGGATATTTCGATCTTGAAGTATGTATGTGTGTATTTGTAAATGATTTGAAACCAAGTGGTGAAAATATTAGGGTAATAGGCCAAAAAATCCGAACTTATCGAAATCCTGATCCTTCATATTTTACCAGATCTATTCAGCTCCAAGATGTATCACTGGAGCTAGGATATTGTTAAAGTGAGATAGATCCCAAAGCATTTAATCCATAGTAGAACCATTGTGCATCCTCTGTATGTGGGGTAGCTTAATCAACCCACTGTTTTGCAATACGTTAGGAGGTAACACCGCCCTAATGGCGACAAGGTGTCACCGCTTGCCACCCACCATCATCCCCTCAGTTGACGTCACGACACTACATTTGCAGTCAGCTTAGCGGCCCTATCTGTCAAGCGTTCCACCATTCCCACCGTGCGGAGGTGATTTAAGTCATCAACCATGAACAAATATTTTGATTGAAATTATTGTAATATATGTAGTAGCGGTACATGTAAGTAATCCTTCTTTGTCCTTTAATTGATCAAAAGTGTTAACCAACTAATTAGACATTAATTTACTCATGAGTAAGGCCAATTTTTCCAATCATGGTTAAAAATTACCAGAATTAACTAAAAAGTCAAGATTAACATTTTTAATAAATTCTTTTGTTACCAACCCAGTGAAATACCAGTTGACTGCACTCAATGCTAACAAAGAAGTATAATTCATCATGGTATTTTGTTAGATCACAGATCCCATTCGGTATTGCTCAACGGCACTCTGCGTTTCCAGAATTACTTCTATGCACGAGATATCCTTTATATGTTTGCGAGGTTACATTGTACCTTTAAAAATTTCATATGCAGCACTACGAGGCAGTTTGTAGGTTTTAATATAATTTTAAGATATTTCCACACTCCACAGGCTCCATAACAATAAAAGAACTGTTTTGAGATAACTACGCCTATACGCTATTCTGAAGTACATATTTTCAATGAAACACATTGAGACAAGGAATTACTTCTATATGGGTTCGCCCTAACTTAACGATGTCGATTGTTGTCCGACCTTGCTACGAGCAAATATGTAGCATGTAAGTACAAATTAAAGTAGCTAACTAACGCCTCATTTAAAGTATTTAAGCAAACAGCAGGGTTGTTACAGAGTTATATAGTTACAATTTATATTGTTTAGTAGATCACGAAGTCCAATTTGCGTCTGGTTTGACTAGTTCATCAAGTTCTATATACAGGTTCATCAAAATATATCTTCGCAAATTATTGCAATGTCGAAATTGAATTGTCCTTCTGCACGGAAGAGTCATGTTAACATTAGCGTGTGTGGTACATGCAGAAAACATATAAACACTAATGTTTGAAACAACGGAAACTTTGAAATTTGCTTAACTAGATAAGCAATTAAGTTCTATTCTGGTGCGTTATTTTCAGAAATATAGTATCCACTAATAAGGCCCCGAACTAATAATGAACTTTAAGGTAGAGTTCTTGTGTGAAAGCACATTGGAGTATTGAAAAATACTAGAAATTAAGAAGTAGTAGGAGAGAATGCGCTCGACGAAGTTGCGCTCTAACGCCAGTGACAAAAAATTAAGGATATCCTCAGCCGCAAATTTGTGACAGTGGAAACATTTCTTTTGTATACCAGGGATTTTGGAGGTCGTAGATTATGATTCTGACATTAATATTGCTGCATCGTTATGATATTGAAATATTAGAAACCACTAACTAAAAAAATCTAAGTTAATAAAGCAATACTTTACACTTTCATCCAGACTTACGACTGGCAAAGTTTATACCATTTAAATATATATTAACATTGGTATGTTTAAAAGTTTATTTTAATTTTCTACGCAAATGGCACGTACGCGACTAGCATATATTCAAAGAAGAAATACCAACTCTTTTGAATTAATTGCAGACAACAGAACATTAGCCTCTATACCTATTGTTATATTACTCCAGGCCTTCATGGCACATATATAATACTTAAAGAAACATATTAAAGAATTTAAACATTTAACTTAGAAGATTCTTGATTTTTCTATTGTTTTCAAAGGTAACAATATACAATTTCAAAGAGAGCGTCATTATAAGAGTATTAATAAAACTTTTAGTGAAGTTCCTAACATGCACTTCGTTGTGTTCAGAAAATCATCGTATATCACCAAAGACACCGGATTATACGCAATGGGTGTCATGATTGCTAAAGCCTTCTCCTCTTGTATGTGTCTGTGTGTAAGTACCTTTGTTAAAATAACAAAATTAGTGTACTAGAGGAAAAAAGAACAGCAACATGTACTGGGACATGGAAGGTAAAATCATACAACGCTAACATCTGAATTCCAGACTAGAAAGGAAACAGTAGAACTACGAATTGTAAAGCAACTTTCGCTTATCCTTTATTCATAATGGTACTTCAAATGTGTACAAATTTTATCTTGGATCCAGTACAACGACGCCACGAAAATTAATAATGGCGTTAAAATTTCTTGATCATTCTCACTTCACCTGCCTGCCCTTTTGCATAATAAACTATGACTTAAATTAAATTCTCAGCGCAGACCTAGCGAGCGTCAAGATAAATGAATGACGCAGTATGAAAGCCTTCCTGAAACCTATGGAATATTGTTTGCGGCATTGCGAATACTAACTATTTTCCAGCACTCTATTCGTACAGAGCGAAAGTCCAATCTTGTGACAAAATAAACCAACGTTCGGTATACGAGTACATTTATGTACAATGACCATTTTAATTTACTCTAAAAAAATTTACTTCATGTTTTCAGAATTCCTGATTATTTAAGGCTACTCTTAATTACTCGCCTTTTATTGTGAAGAAATTAATTAAATGTTGCAACGAAACGTACACAGAGTGTAACTCTGCAGCATAAAATATGTATATATGTAACAAGCTACTGCGAAATAAATTCTGTGAAGAAGAGTAAATGTTGTGTGCTAGGGTGTTCTAATTGAAATGTTTTTTTCTAAGAAGTCGCAACATCTTGTTAGCCATGTCAAAAAGGCGATTCGAAATTCCGCACGGAATTAGGCAAAAGAATTAAAAGTATAGGAATCTCACTCACACATCCCGAAGCGTTGCCTATAAAGTGCTATGCGAAGCTCCACACAAATAAGTGTTTCATTTAAATGTAATAAAAGTAAATTATATAAATAAAGACTTCCATTTATGCATCAATAGGTATTTACATTCATATACAGACTTTATTAACTTATTGAACTTAATCACAATAACAATGGGGGGTTAGTTTATTAAATTGTAGGGTGCTATCACAGCATCACATTCAAAATGTGCTGTTTTAAATATATTAGTAAAGGGCTCGCAAGCATTGGCCATGCACTGTGAAACTTCATGTCTTCTCATAGTTAGTCTTTCGGGTGTTGTCGCCTACTTGCTTTCGATTTTTGAAGATGAAATAGGCCTTTACACTTGTGCAAAAACTATCTTCATTTCAGGTAAAATAGCTTTTCTATTCACAGCATGTCAAAGTGTTCCTAAGAAAAGTTATTCTGAATGAAAAGCATGGCGTTATACACATTTTTGGAATGATCGGTCTACCTTGATAAAATGCATTATTTGTCAAATTTGTTTCAGGTAAGGAACTTTTTTTTAGTTCACAGTATGCCTATGTGGGTGGTACTAAGGGAACTTGCTTAAAATGGAAAGTTACGAGATTATGCAAATTTTCAGAATGGTTTGCCTGCTTTAATAATCACGGTGGAGTTGACATTAGGAGAAAAAAATTATTTTATTATTCGTTTTACGACGACATTCCTTATCAAAAATTCTGCTCTCCTAAAAAATTCACTATACATTTTACGGCTCATTCAGTTCATTTAATGCCGTTTTCCATTCGTCGTGAAATGAATAACATTTTTTCTCCTATTGCGAACTTAAAGAAGGCTGATCGTTCTCAAAATCGGCATATTGCACTGCTATATTGTTTTATTTATACATTTCTTAAGGCTATCATTTAGGTTATTATCAGCGTGCGATTTATAGTTTTTTACATATTTTGAATCCAGCTAAAAGAGTTCTTTCCAAGTTTAATATTGTATAACTCACTATGCTGAAAGTATTGCTGCAAATCACAGATTGCATTTTGTGTTGCAAATTCTAAAGCAGGGCGCAATAGTGACGAATCTCTGTTGCCTCTAAATGCCGTTAGAGGAGTAATATTTCTTATCTTCTTTATAAGTGCTATAGTTCATTTTATATTCCTTACAGCGAGCATCTACAGCATTGGGTACAAGTGTTATGGCTGTATGATTTCTCTGATGTCCACTAGGGGAAATAGTTTAGCGAACCAAACGAAAACAGAATAAAAAGAAGGCTGTTGTGAATGTTGACAGTATCACAGAGTGCATTGCCGGAAATGCTGTGTACCCCTAACAAAGTACTACCACAATTTTCGTAGCTTGCAACATCACTTTTCGTATTAAGTTCTTATTAATTAGGTTAGTCCATGGTTTCTTCCATCTCCTCGGGATTGTTTATTCCACGAAATAGTTTGAGAGAAAACTATTCATGTTATCGCTTAATACCCTTGAAGCAGCTAAAACCTACATGTGTTTTGTACACATTTAGCCCACTCTTATAGCTATTGACATAAATAGTCGAACCTAATATGGTATTTGGAGCTTTCTGTACTCAGAAAATTTGGGCTGAATTAATCTGAATAGTTCCAGTCGCCGCTCTTGAGTTATCTGCGTTGCCTAATCAGCATCCTTAGTGTTCGTTTTATAAGCAATTTAAAGAAGAAATATTACTTATAACAAAGTGGGTACAAGCATGAAGTACGCAGAATACTCCTAAACTAATAACAAGGTTCTATGGCCTGTACACCATCATATTATTCATGTCGCAGTTTTTCTTTTAATCACTTCTCAACTAGGAGCCTACATGTATTCGCTTTAGGAATACAGCACCAACAATATTGCCTGTCGGATCTCGCGTCCAATCCAATAAACACTTCACTATAATCAATTTACTCATCTATAAACATTTAATGATTCTTAATTAAAGCGCGTGATAAACAACGTAGATGCTTGCTCATTTATTATTTGTACAGGTAAAAGAGGGCATAATTAGAAAGCGCGAGCTGCAGGGAAATTAATTTAGTCGTGAAAAAGTTTGGAGTTAGATACTGTTAACATTTTGAAATGTAAACACTGATAAATTGATGTCCACGGATATAACGTATACTCATTTATTCGAAGCTGAAATTAAATACACATCATCCAAATGTTAATTTGAAATCGATTTTCCGTAGGTTTGTTTACGTCATGTTATCATTTTACACGGGGTGTCAGGGAAATATCCATCTACGTTGTTGTCGAATGCACTTATCCTAAGTACATGTTTGCGAATAACTCTCATGTGGTACGTCTATTCTAAAGTTAATGCCCGATGGATTAACGTCCTGTGTTTTACAAACAAAATTTAATAAATAGATTTAGGCATGAGGGTAGTTTCACAATTTTTGTTGCTTGCTAACGCAATCCCAATTATAACGAATCACATTTTGTGAAACATTATTCGAAAGAATCACGAATTTGATTGAACAATCTTAGTGAATGCAAAAGTAGTACAGAGGTAGTTATTTTGGGGCTCATAAATATGTACGGAATTGTAAATAAGGAGGGAGTACACAAGTCTCAGAACTGGTTCAGCAAAAAAAAAGTATATATGTTAGCCAACATCAGCTGTAAAAACCATATCTGACCAAAAACATGAGTTAAAGTACAATCTACATATACAGAAGCAGTCAGCTATATTCCTGTTTTATTGGCAATATACAGATGTGTGCCACTTGCGTATAAATGGCGCTACTAGTTTTTCCCACCTGTTAGATACACTTACATATCTGTTTAGGTAATCGTTTGAAAGTTACGGTTTTATGGGTAAAGATATATTTTCTGAATTATTTTCAACTTGACAGCACCCTTGGTTAAAGCGAGAACCGATCTAATCTTTCTTATTTGAAATGTTGAAAATATTTCAAAAGCATCAATTCTACACTAATCCAATTAACCTTTACTGATAAACGACTGATTCACATTTCTTAAAATAATTTGGAAACAAATTGACTTCAGGGGCAAAATAAATGTCAAAATGTAAATCCTAATGGTGTCTTTCCATATTTAAACTACATTTTCTGAACATTCTGTATATCATGCATGGTTACAAATAAATACTAACGTTCCAATGTATAATCTGAAAGCCAATTTTCGTACGTAGTACTGCATAAACAGTGCCAATATTTAAATACGAGGGATGTTTCCAAAGTTCTGGGAATTGCGCTCTGCAGAACTTATAGGCAATGCTGTTGGTGATAGATAAGTCTTGACATATTATAATATAGTTCAGTCTGAGTCAGGTATTCGGCTGATATTGACGCGTTTTCGTAGCACTGTTGTAGCAATAGAAGACGCGGTTAAATCCCAAAGAGCAATAATCTTTTTGTGGAAAAGGTGTGTGAAAACTTCAGAAATTATTCATCGTCTGCAAGGAGTGTTTCATGAGTCTGCAGAATCTAAAAGTAGTGTATATCGGTGGATCGATTGTTCTAAAACTGGCAAAACATCATTAGAAGACGATCCACGCAGTGGTCGTCCGAGTACGTCGGCAAACGAAAGAAACATTACTGCCGTGGAGGTCCTACTAAAAGAGGACAGGCGAATGACTTCGTCAAATTAGTGTATGCCTAGGAATAGGTACACGACAAGTTTATGACATCTTACACGATTGTTTGTGCATAAGCAAAGTTTCAGCCCTCTGATCCAAAGAATGGCGTAAACCGAAGGAACGGCTTCCACTTAAAGCGCATTCAGTTCCATCTGTTGGAAAAGCAATGCTTATTGTATTCTTTGATTGCGAAGGGATTATTTTTGTGGATTATCTGTTGAAAGGCACTACAATTAACGCAGAATATTATTTGAATTTATTATCCGGACCACTGCGACAGGCACTCGTCAAAAAACGCCCTGGAAAGTTGCATGAGCGTCCGTTATTGCAACAGGATAATGCAAGACCCAATACCGCAAGAGAGACAAAAGATGACTTGAACGATTTACGATGGGGATAGCTTCCGCACCATCTTACTTGCCAGATCTCGCACCCAGTGAAACGTGTCATAAGTAGGTGGACTGCGGAGATATCAAAAAAGTTCTTTGTCGATGGCTTAAAAAAATTGGTTTATCGTTGGGGCAAATGTATTCAGTTAAATGGAGATTATGTAGAAAAACTACATTGTAATATTGATGAAAATTGACAACATAAAAAAATTATAGCCAAATTCCCAGAACTTTGGAAACATCTCTTGTATATTCAGGAATCTGTCAAAATTTTCAGAAAAAAGGGTTAAAGTCCCCAAAATTGGTGCAGTTTACGTCCACAGGGCGCGTCACAGGGGTTGTTTTAAACAATGCCGTGTCACCATACTGCAGTTATTTTTGAGGAAAATGAAGAAGTGAATCATAATCCTAATTTAAATCGATTGTCAATAAAGTAGCTAGATAGAGAGTAGACCGGTACCAAACCATGCAAAACCTCCAGGAATTACCGCAATGACACTTGTCTTCTTATAAGACGACAGTTAGACGCGCTGTCCATTTAGTATCATCAACGCATGTCTTTTGCGGAGAACCTGGAGAAGTCTGAGGTACGGAACAGATAAAATGAACACCTCTTCAATGACTGTTCTTCGAAAGCTGCTGCCCAAATGGATTACTTGTCATTTCGTTGATTTGGCCTTTAGCACTCAAACAAATTTAAATGTATTTAAATGGTTAATTACACATCATAAACTTTTTTCTTTTTGTTTTCTGGATGCGTATGCGTGTCAATTGGTAGAACGATCTTGGCGTCTGTGATGATTTGCTGTGACCGATTCGTCGTCGTGGCCAGTTCATCGTTGATCGTTAAATCATAGGCTGTTTCATCCCTAGCCATCGAGAATGTTTATACTAGCGGCGGGCATAGAATTGAATATAACTACTCGATAGTAACGAGAACTTTAAGGAGATTGTGTAAGAGGGAAAGAACAAGGAAACTTGCTCGCAACGACTATTAAATAAATTATTAAAAAAATAAAAAAAGAAGTATTGAAATACGGAGTAGACACAGTATACAGTTACAAGCAATATGTGATTTCAATGGTCACCTCATAAATTTATTTACTGGATTTCTTAGTAAACAACACATCATTATTGATCATTATTACTGGATTTCTTGGATCAGTCTAGAACTCGACGACGAGTAAGAATTTGTATTGAAACCGAAGGAGATAACTTTGGGTATTTACTATAATTGCTTGCTAAATTCCACCTTTACTTTTACTAGAAAATAAGTTTTAATCTTGAAATTATTTAAGCAAGATTTAACTATTGAATGTAGACGTAGTGTTGTAACCCTCACAAAAAATAATTAAAAAAAGAGATGACCCACTCGATTATGTTATAATGTAGTAATATTGTCCAGTTTTTATGAACCGTAATGCCGGTAATTTAAAGTTACACTTGAATTTCAATCAATTCTGCTAGCTTTCTTAATTTATCTACACGAAGTGCTTGCACGGCTTGTTTTTGTATAACGTCTGTGGACTTTGCCATTATAGTAGACACTATAATCACGCATTGCGCTACACATGAAAGTGTTAACGAGTGTTAGCGTCAAATAAATTGCACTGTGGAGACGAACACGGTCTAAAACAAGGTGAATAAATTTAAATCTTAATGTCGGTTGTTGTAAATATGTAAATGGCTAACGTTCACTGTTTTACAAATTTCGCTATAGTAAATGAAAAATGCACTGCATGGAAACGTAAAATCTCGTTCGCTACCTACATCAAACTCCTTACCATAATTTCCAGTCACGCTTTGTAATTTGCAATAAAACGAGTCCATAGGAACGTTTCGATTAGCAATAAAAAAAGAGATTTTGTAAAAAGTTCAAAGACAGCCATTTGCCCTCGTTTGATTGCCTTTCGGTTTCCGTAATATTTTTCTTCCCGACCAGGCTTGTAATAAATACTGGATATAGTTTTCATCGACAGTAAAAAGCCCTGACTGAAAAACTTTAAATTGCGTTGGAAGTTTAAGGAATACCGGTGAGAGGCGGTTTACCGCACGTATTCCCGGACCCGAACAGATTAAAAGATCGTACCAAGAGGGATAATAAAAAGTAATTTCAGTGCAGAGGAAATGATGAGGTACTCTTGTTATGAAGTTTCTTGTTGATCTTTTTGCCGCGTTCTGTGCGATGGTAACGAAATAAGAAATTGGCTGGTGGGTGAAGGCCGACTCACTTTTTTTAAGTAAGACAACAACCTAATAAGGGAAGATTTTGGCAATATACCTGGCTGTAAAGAAAAATAATTTCCACACAATTCAGTTTATTATTTTCGGAATAGCACTTCGTTTTCCTTGCGATATAAACTTTGAATTAAGGTTTTAGCTGTTCTTTCATTACCCCTTCAACATAATAAGTGCATCAATAGGTATAGGTTTATGGAGAGGCTAAAGTAAAAGGCTTTTAATCGCGAAGCAGACTTTTATGTGGTTGCTTTAATTTCAAGGGAGAACATTTCAGAAGTGTTAAAAGTAAGTACACCCACAGCTTTAAAAGTATTTAAATTTGCTTTTTAACTACACCGAGCTGTTAATTGCTAAAAATGCTAGAAAGCCTGTATTAAACACCTGGAGTTAAAACAAATAAGAAATAGTGACTTATTTAGTCATCCAATTTTTTCAATAAATTATTAGATGTGCACAATACAATTCGAGTTGATGCTACAAAGTTAGTTAAAAACTAGCGGCATATTTCCTTTGGATTAAAAAAGCGAAATTAAATAAACAATTGAATGGTTTCCAATGATTTTTTAATTCTGTTAAAGGAAGAAAAAAAATATTCATAAATTTATTACAACTGTGAACTATGTTTATTAAATTATCAATATAATATCAAGTTCCCGTTTATTACTTTGTGAGAAGTGATAAACTTTAGGAATTTTTCATTAGATGTTAATAAATGTATTTTTTATATCAATAAATCCATTCATTGCTCATAGTGTACACGAAAGTATGTGTTCATAGATATAATAAACATCATTTATTGAAACGATAAGCTCGTTCGTTGGGCTAAAATTGATAAAAGAATGTTACATTAACGTACTTTTTTATTGTATTTGCGCATCTTTTCCGTTCAGTGCACGATATACAGCATGCTTACGTGGTTTTTAAGAGGAAGATAATTCATTTTCTCAGCAATTTACATAAAAATAATATTCAGGAACCAGCTTTGCATAATATGAGATTAAGCAGATTATATGCAAACTATTTTCACGGGAATGAATACTTTTTAACAAACGCTTAAGTTCATTCGTATAATACAAGAAATCCCAATTTTGCGACCTCTATCCACTGCCTATCGTCAGCTTTATCTCATGTCTGTGGCAAGATATACAATCATTTGCCTAATATCTTGAAATTGTTGTCACGACGAAAGTTTGACAGAGAGTTACAAAACATTTATTCAATCCGATAACAAAAATTGTAGTTGGATTCAACATGAAATGTTACTAACATATGTTCCACTATATCTTCTTGCTATTTCAAGCGTATATTTTTCTCCGAAACATGAAATACGCTCGCAAGATTGTAGATCTTCAATCAAACTTTCGTTCAAGCTACGCATAACTTACAACTCGGCGATGAATGTTTGAAGAACTTCACAAATCAAATCAAACTTTTATTTGAAAGTCGCGTAAATTACCCCTCGCACCGTCAAAATTCAATGCGGATGCTCAAAATGAATTATTTAATATTGGAAATTAGTTCTGGAAGGGTTCATTTCGACGTGCAATAACACCCTCTACCTCGTGTACGCCGTCGTTCGTATTTGCAAGCTTTGCACTTCATACACCTGGAATCCGCTACGAGATACTCTAAAGTGCTGAAGTATGCCAAGAGCTGTATTTGTGGACGATTCGGCAAGATACAGAGGGCGCGTGGAAGGGGAAGGATGGAGAAGTCGACCCGACGTTCTCCTTAGGCGAGGTATACTACGAGACTTTTAGCGTGCTGCGGAACTCGACTACTGTTTTCGCTTTAATTGGTAATTAGAAACCAGAACAAAGATAATTGTTTTAGATTTTCACGCCATGCCAAGGAGGATGACGGTGAAACCCGGGCGATATGAGAATATAAGTACGCAGACACAATTTTCGATTTTGTGTTTCTGGTAACTTAATGCGGCGCCATCTTTCGAAATTTATAACTTCCTTGTTATTGCCATTATTTATGGATAAAGCGGCCCACTTGCTGATCTAAGCTTGGGGGTAACACCACATTCTATTAAAAATCGTAATATCCTGGGAAGATTCAGCCAATATATAAACTAGCATTGATTTACTGCCAGTTTTTATTAAAAGTATAAGGTAATTAATTTAGTTTTTTAATATCTAGTCATAAATAATACTATTTTTTTACATGTGGTGAAGGCTCAACAAATCAACACGGCTCATGCAAATAGAAAATTCCGATGAAGAATCTCTTTTCACTTATTTTGTTACGGTTAGAGATAGATTGTACAGGGTTCTACCGGAAAGACAGATTGTACTCGAGGTCCTACTGCTTTCACGCTCAATTTTAGCTTGTCCTAGTAGTAACAGTTATACATGAGACGAAAAAACCACATTTTGTCCATTAGCGCAGCCGAAAACAACTTAGAAGTTGCACTTGGTTTTATTTAGTTCTGACAAAGTTTCTCAGCTCGTGTGTGGCAATTTTTCGACAGAATTCGATTCTCCAGAAACTCATTATTCCTGGAGCAAATCCCTCCTTGTCTGACGATTACTTCAGCGCAAAGTCTTGGAAAAGTATTAAATAGAAGGCTCTTCTAGAGCAGCAAAGTGTAATACAACCTATCATTACACTACGTTATTAACTGATGGAAAACATGACGTACAAATTTTATAGGAAAAAGTTAATCAAATTCCGCTCATTTACATAAGCCATCTTTTTAAGTACTGCAACTCAAATAATGAAATATATCACGTGGTAGCAGCCTACTCCTCTCTTGAATCCTTTTAGATGCCAAATAAGCCCTATTTTCATCTTTAGTTCTAGTTTATCATTCTAAAATCTCAATTACTAAACAAGCAAGCCTGTCACACTCGTCACAATAACAAGTCCTGTCCCTCAAATTTACAAAAATTGATCTGCATGAATATCTACGATTTTTATTTCATTTAATTGCTAACTTCTTCATTTTCTTAGAACTGTTCGCTTCTCACTCAATAAACAAAGTGCAATCATTCAGCTAAAACAAGATACATTTGTATTAAAAGACTAATTCTATGATCTTGAACTTTTGATATTAGGGGCAACCCCTGAATGTAAGCTTCTACCATCGGACTGGATAACTTCTTAACGAGTAGTACCTAATTTTAAAAATCATGTTAGAGGTACAATTGAGTTTATTCTGTACCTGTTCGCAGAAAGATGGTGTACAAAATAATGAAGATGAAAACGTGAAGAAAATGGAGCCAAGACGAGTTATTTAGCCGTTTCACGGAAATCATCGTTGAAGGGAGATAACATATAGATAAAACGCTAGCGACAGGGAGAGAGAAACAGAGGCTAGAAACGCAATTAACTATTTCCCAATATGCGAATGGTAACTTGAGATTGTATCCGACCCAACTGGAATCAGCCACTTCTCCCCGATAGAACTCGAACGCATAACGTCCAACTCTGCCACATTTAGGAGTAGATCCTCTTACCACTGAGCCGTTTTTTTTTTAAGCGGTACTTCACATACATACATTGGGATTGAGATTTTGTGCGAGGCAATATCGACTCCCATGTGCTTGTAGTGAAGCCTTCTCATGGGTATTATGAACAAACTATTTTAAACATTACATTTTCCAAAACAAAAGAAGCAGGTTATTTTTAAAATAGCGTGGAAGTTATAGTAGCAAATACGTATTAAATAGAGCGCAGCATATTTTTTCTTACGTAATTTTTTTCCGCTATGTGTACTGTATATTTTACTAAAAGCACTCACCAAAAAGTTTTTAGCAAGTGGCAATTAAATTTAACGTAGCGGGGTTCATACAGTAACGGAATGAAATGGCTTTACATTGACGAGAAGCTGCAGAATTCCTTCGCATTTAAAAAAAGTTTCTACAATCGAAAGAAAAACAGTCCTCTCACGCTTACTTTCCTTTCATTTTCTAGTTTTCCTAGACTATTCCATTCCGTTTCATTTTATTTTTTAAGCTCTCTTCTCCGTATTACTATCCAGTGTTTCCTCTAGACGTGATAAAATGTATACTACTACAGGAATTTTAATTAAAAGCTTGCTCGCCTCTCCGTCTACAGCTTTCCTGCGAGTGTCAGTTAATAGTTCAATTGCAAGTGTATTCAGGCAGGCAATCCAAAGGCTTGTACGAACAAATGCCAATATACAGTTTGTTCTTTATTTTCTTCCAAGGAAACGATCAACAGTTTACTCTCTAATTTTAAGATTCGTCTTGGATTTGAAAATCTAGTTTAACTTGACGGATTATTAAAGCCCTTCCCAATGTTAGAAGGACTATTAACTAATCGCATGCTTGCGATTCATTAACGACTAATACACATTCTGTACATTATTTACATATTTTGTAGTAATTTCCCACATTTTACATGAATATACTATTGTAGTCGATAGTATTGTAAAAGATTTCGAATATATTCCTTGAATAATCACTCTTATTAATAGACCTAATAAAGTTTTTGAAGGCTCCATTGCGAATTCAGTTCTGTAGAAAAATTTACCCAGCGTTCCGCTTCGGTCTCCACCACCCCAGTAGCACAGATGGTTGGCACAATGTTGACTCCCGATTACGTATCGCATGGGTCGACGCTGGCAGCGATGTTGGCTTTACGTGAAGTGTGAAAATTTTACACTTTTGGACGAACATTGACTCGCTACGTTCTCGCATCTTTGGGCGAACTATCTGCTTTTGTGGCACACCGACCTTTGACGAACATTCCCTGAAAATTGGCTGACTATTGTCTACCGACCGTGACATCACATGTCTACAAGCTTGGCAACTGATCTTCAACCGACGCTGCACTGACTGAATTGGTTCAACATAAACTCATGTCATGCAAGAATTTATTGTCAAATGGAGTTTGATTATCTTTTCCCAATTGTCGACCAATGCTTAACCGATATTGTTGACAATGTCAATCGATATCCACCGTTAGAAAAGTTATACACCTTGACATTCTACCGAACGCGGCTAACTGTCGCGGATATTGTGCCACGGTCGGCGCCGAAGGCCAGCCGTCAGCCAACCAACTGCCAGTTTTTACGCGAACAAACAGTAATGAACAAAAGAATATTTCTTTTCTTCTAATCAATGGAAATATACATTTTTAGGGTAAAAAAACCTGCATATTTATTTTTTTCGTTTTAAGCAAGTGATATGGGTTTGCCAATAAAGATAATGAGCGAAGAGACTACACGATGTTATTGCAATGAAAATACACCGTCAGACGTTAGAAATTTGTTTTGGGGGTTCTTACGGAACGAATCCCTAACTTCAGCTGATCTTTGGGACAACTACATAATGCAGCAACTACGTAACGCAAAAATCATAATAGATATTTTTAGAATAAGGATGCTTTTCACCGCATCCATACTACTATTCACAGTCCCCAATATGCAAAAGTTGAAGGAACATCAGAAAGAAAATAATGATATCAAATGTGATATCATTTTTATACTACTTCTGTAATGCAAAATAAGTTGCTGAAAAGTCTATCTCTTCTAAATTCTCACAATTCCGTTAATTCCCAGATTCCCTCTTCTACTACAAATGCTGCCGCTGGGATCAGCCGCAATAAACTCCTTAATCCCTCCACCATTTCCGTCATGTATTGTCTTCTTTTTTAATCCAGTCAACCCAAAACATTATCGTGCATAGACTTTACTGTAGCAAGTGAAATGGAGTAAGTTAATAGGTTCGGTAAAAATCAGTACAGGTTAATCGTGAAGCAAGTAATTGAAGTTTCTGAGTAAATCAAGGGCACTATCGATTATGTAGATGATTTAATGTAATAATGAAAATATTCATGTAGTATTACCATACAAGAAGCAAAACACTTTATTGAGTAGTTCCTGCTGATCCCAATAAACATTCTATGATATCATAAAAGCCTGCTTGTTCTGTTCTTGCCGTTGTAAATCGGGTAATACATTTTACTGTATTTGCTTTCGGCTATAATTTAATATACTCACACAATCCTGCAACGTACGAAGCAGAAAATTTAATGAAGAGCATTTTATATCCGCTTCCTGCGTATATTCACACGTAACGTATTGCAAGCAAATCCACTTAAGGGGTTTTTATGCGCAAAAAGGAAAAGAAGAAAATACGCTCCTTCGCGTTTTCTTTAGCTTCCACTCCATCCGCATACGGGTATTTCGAACTTATCATTAGTTTAGGTTTGAAACTCGTCAAATTACTAAATGCCGTATTCTCCTGAGTTAAAATCCTTCGCTGATACTTCTAGCGTATAAATTACTAGATCTCTATTTATATACGAAGAGATATGCAAGAGGTAAAACTGTATAATCCTTCGTAGTGCATATCGATCTTCTGGAATTCATAAAGGAATGTCAAGAACAATGACTACTAAAAGCTATAAAAGTAAGTTTTACGTTTTATTTGGTCTATTATTTTGTGATTCCTGTAGTATTTTTACTACAAGACTACTATAGAAAATGTACGAATTACGGATAAACTATAATTTTCTCAGAGGCCAAGCTGTTATTACATTCCCAAATTTAAAAGAATACACGCCCATGCAAATTTAAGCTGAGATGGACGCAGTTTACGGGGATTCTGCACCATCATTGGTCACAGTTAAATTTTAGGCAGCAGAATTTAAAGGTGATGGCACGTTTGGCACGCTTGGCCGATAATGAACGATCAGGAGGTCCAGTATCGATAACATCGCAAAAGTGCTAGACCAACGTCGAAGTAAGGTTCGAGACGTACCGCATGGAAGTCTCAATCATAAACTAACTGAAGACTTGGGCGTGAAAAAGCTAACTGCGCGTTAGGTGTCGCACTTGCTCACTCAGGAGCAAAAACACATTACAAAGAACATTTGAAGCAGTTTTTGCGAAACAAGTCGATGTTTTAGCGTCGATTGCCATCGGTTGGAGAAATATTGGCGACTGTTTTTAGGATTACTCATGGAATTGTATTAACCGACTCTCTAGGGAAAGGAAAAATAATGTGAGTGCATGTTACGCGCCGCTACCTGAAAAACTGAAACAGAGATTGTGGAAGAGGAGTCGCATGTGAGGAAAAAAAAATATTCTACCAAGATGACGCAACGTGTCATACTTAGTGTCATACAGTAGTCGCTATGGCAAGAATTCACCAATTGAGCTTCGAATTGGGAGACCCCCAAGCCAATTCTTCAGATCTGACTCGCGGCGACATTTTCTGTTTCCTAAACGGAACACTAAGAACTGCCCACACGTGTCCGTCGGTCGGAGGACAAAGAAGGCGATTGTGTTCGTGAACACATATTTTGCAGAATAAGATGCAGTCTACCATTTGGAAGAATTAGAGAGCGAGCATCGCTGGGAAAAGTACGTGGATATACACACTTTTCTTATTGCTTAGAAATAAAACGGAGTTTAACAAAAAAAGGACTTGTTTCTGAATTGGATTAGGAACTTTTCAAATTGTCCTCGTACCTTTGTGTGTCGAGAAAATGGCAAAATTCACATTACGTGTAGTGAGACAATTACTGGTGAAAGAGCCTTGATCCTGATAGAGTTAGGTGCTGTGCGTTCATAAATTAGCAGGGTCAATAGTAGCTTTCTCTAAGACCGATGTAATTCCATAGTTAATTGTTTTCAACTTGCTGCATACTTTACGTTAGTTCAGAGATAAAAAAACAGTTTTTGTCTCTCCAAATGATTCTATCTCAAAGAAATGTTTGGAGTCACTGGTGATCTCTTGTCGTATGCAGCGATAGTCGTTTTGATTTCATATGCTTCATATACCTTATATCAATGCAAATGTAACTGACCTCTACCATATTTCTTGCTGTAGTGTCAAATCAGCACGTTGTTACCTTTGTTCAAATTCTCATCAGTAAACTTCTTTTTAGACGAGATATCAGAAGCAACAATACTAAAGTTTAAACATTCATTATTTTGGTCTAAAGCTTGTATACAATATAAATCATTTACCCCGGAAACTATCACTCAAGCAGATGACCTTATATTACACATTAGCATGCTATTGTTAGGCATTATTGCATGAAACACTATTATTGTCTTCATTATATAGGTTAGGAACCTGTCCTAATAGTACGATCAGTTATAGTCTCCGACCCACTAAAAATTTGCTAAAGTGGAGAAACCCAAGCATAATAAGCTTTCAACTATTAATTATTATGGGGGAGAATGAATGTGAAAATATTCCCTATCTAATTGAGAAAGAAACTGTACACAGGTAAGCTTTGTTTAGAAACTCTCAGTCACGTGGCTGACTGGGAATCCATTATCATCTTATTGTGTTTTGTTTACATTCTGGACGATTACGCCGTAGTCGGTTTTCCGCTAAACCATGCTCACGTTCCAACAAAGTTACATACAGAAATTGTTTTCGTATCACAAACATCCTGGCGCTGTTGAGTGGGAGCGCTACTTGAATACGGAATTCTTGTCGAACGAATAGAGAACAGAATGCTCAAAAATTATTCTGCAGCAATTTTGGTGTTCGAACGTAGGGCATATGCACGAGATGTAATTTTTGCTTATTGACATGCCTGCAAGACCTTCTTTCTTCTTCAACTTTCCTATTTCTGCAGCCGTGTAAAGCTGAAGGCATTATTGAATTCCGAAGTAGTCTTTACCCAGAATACGATTGCACTTATTGGTTTCGACGCATTGTTGCAAGCGCGCGGTATAACAAACTCTTGTCCCGTATTGCCTTCGTTTTCATACGGGTGAAGGTAGTCCTGGAAGTTCGTAATTGGATAGTAAATTGGACGAGCGTTTCTGAAAATAGACGATAGAAAACGGACAGGTAACCAACCAAGACACGAGGATGTATGTGAGCACTCAGGTATCTCGTTATTCACATCATATCATTAAACATCCTTATTAGAAGGCTGCAAAATGCTTAGATTGGTATATTCAGCTACGAGTAGGTTGCCGTATACAGGGTCGGTAAAAGTATGTCGACGTATCCCTGACATGATTTTAAGCAAAAACTTCTAACAAAGACATGACTAATGATTCTCCCAGGCAACATGGTCAGCTTTTAGTGAGGTTCAAGCTAGGAATGTATGATTATAAAAACTCCTCTGTACTGATTTTATGGGTCGTAAAAATAGGAGACTAGATTAAATTAGCGTACTCTGATTAGATTGGATAAACGAAAAGAGATCGTTGTAGCTGTGAAGGTCTTTACATCATGAAAGATGAAGCCATACATTTTATAGGATTTCAATACTTATTTGGTAATCTTATCAGACAAGATAAGAATGAACCGTAAGATGTTCAGTTCCTATAACATACCTGGAACAGTTTGTTGGTTAGATAAGATATAAAAAAGACACGTAAAGAGGCAAAAAGTCCAAATCCTCCAGCTTTTGAAGAAGCTCACAACGATCAATTTGATCGAAAGCTTTTTGGAAGTCCAGGCATACTCCAGCTATCTAGTCCGTCACGCATAGACAAGGTTTGTTATTGCAGACCTCTAGCACGTAAGTCCGTGTTGTCTGTTTGATACTAAATTCCGAAGTTCTAAATAAAAATGCCAAAAAGAGAGTGTTAAAAAGTTTTAGAGAACTTAAAAAGCAAAGCATTAGGATTTTATTCTGAATATTTGATGCATGTGTTGAACTAACCAAAACTTATATAAGGTTTAGCACAATATACCTGACAACCTGTGGAGGGTATTCTGATGATTTTGTAAATATTAATTTATGAGGCATCTGCACGTTGAATATTGAAAATATATTATGCGTCCTTGCCTGGAAGACCTCATATTTTAACAAGTTTAAACAAATCAATATTACAAATTGCTGGCTACTGGCTGTGAATACTTCTTAATACTCGAAAATGGTTGTTATTAGATAGCAGCATCTGCATAAGTATCGATTTTAAACCATAACCATGAACATATTATATATAAAATTAAAAGCGACCTGCCAAAAGATATTTCCTATATTTAGGTCTATTCTTGGACTATCTGGGTACCCTAAAGTGAAGAACCAAACATTTACCGTGTCCATTTGCTGCAATAGTGTACCACAGGAGATTCTTCCATCCTGTTATCAGAAATTAAATTCAAACCAAATCTTCGATTTTGGCATTGTAATGCATAGAAATAAATATCTGTTTCTTTCAGTATGAAACAACGCATTCAACGTTACTGTCATGTACAATTACATATGTGTACCTACACTCCATTCCCCAAACCCATAAAACCAACAAGCTCCATATTTTTTTAATTTTACCCTAGAAGTCATCATGGTCATCAACATTGTTGGTTGCGGCGGCATGACCCTGTTCAGGGTAAGAAAACGATTAGTGTTTGGTTGTTGAATTTCAGACATAAAAGTGCTGCCCGGTTGACGTCAGACTGCAATGTCTGAAACTTGATGTCAGGATATATATATATATAATAATGTTCCGGCTGCGGTTGTTCTGATCTGTTGACGAGGCACGTTACCCCTTATGCGGCACAATGTAGGATTCCGGACCCGATGATGCTTTTGTACTTTACAAAATGTAATGGTTACCATCCGCTGCTACCTCAGTTTATGCGTATTATAAAGTCCATCCGCCGCACGAAACTTGGATTGTCTTCTGTTTAGGTGGCAGTGGTATACATAATTCTTAGGCAATATTTCCCTATTTTGCAACAAACTTATATGTTAAACAGCTTGAAGTAAAGTCTATCGCTCTATTACTACAACTCTTTGCTTTTATAAAGTCTAATAATATCCAATAACTTAAATGTATTTATATATTTTGTTGCAGGTAAGAGCACTTCGACATCTTCGCTAAAAATACGATTTTCTGGTAAGAAATTATATTTTTCCTTATAAAATATATGATAGGGCGCTGCTAAGAAGAATGTCCGTATGATATCGCTAATGAAGCAATAAATCTAGACAGATTCCTCCTATAATTTATCTCGGCCGATATAATATTGCTTAGATAATTTTTACCACACGCTCCCACTAACTCGGACTATCGTCTTCTATTTCCTTTGCAGCGTCTTTTCTTCTATGCAGGCGGAAAACAAAAATGATTATTGGTTATTTTTGCGACGAAATCGACTGGCTGCAGTAATAATTTATCCAGAGACTGCTACCAATTAGTCTGGCCTTTTTGGTCCTACTATGGCAGGCATAGATTATAAATCGGAAATTACGGCGACGCTAAAACATATGCTCACGTCTGGCGAGCCATAACAAGCGTGATTTATATCTTGGCAATAAATCTAGGGCGAATTTATCTTTCTACGTAATACATGTAATCTTTATTTTTTCGTGTCAGTACAGCCGATGGATTTTTTGATTGGATAAATCAAATAAAACAGACAGAAAATGTATTCTTCAAACAGGTATACTTCGTACGGATTGATAAGCTTACGTTGTACAAAACGGCGTTAGTTTTCACTAAGCACGTACCTACATTTGTTTATATCAACGCTTTGCTTCCATTTTTATCAAAGTTCTGATGTTGCTACAAACTGTAAACCACGAATCACTTCGAATTAAAAAAGCCAGATGCTCCTGACAAATGTTTTTCTCGTATAATGATTCTAAAAAAGCAATGCACTAAGACAAAAATGTATGTCGCAAGTTTGTGTGGATACATAACTTTAGCAGGATAAATTCTGGCAATTATAACATATTCTTTTGAGATTAAAAATCTAAAAATATTCTGAAAACAAAGAAACCGAAGCTATGGGAACCAACCCTAATAAGAAAGGCCATGCCTCAGAAGCCTTTATTTATTAATTCCTTTTTATACCGTACTGCTTTTACGGTAGCATTAGCTTCGGATTAAGCCATCCTCACCTAGGATCTGTAAAATACATCTAATAAACATTAATATTATATAAATATTATTTAATAATCCATGGGAACTCTGTGTGAGGTAATGGTAAAGGTGATGAAGAGCTCCAATATGTTCTTGCAAATTCTTTTGTTCCACATTAAGCGACCGGTTTCATGTCTGATAAACGCATCTTCAGGCCAAGAACTAATAAAGTATCTAGATTGACACAACAATATAAAAAAGTAATACAACAGTGCACACTCCAATGTATATAGGATACAATACTTTTTCGTCTGTGTGTGTGCAATTTTTTACATTTTTGACTTAATCTTGTTATTTTATTAGTTCTTCGCCTGATTATGTATTTGTTAGACACGAAATTGGTCGCCTAATTTGGAATAAAAGAATTTGCGAGAAAATTTTGGACCTTTTCTTCAACTTTACAAACTTATTATCTAATACTTGCAGTTGTGATAAATCTTTATACCCAATTATCAAAAGTTAAATATGAATATTTGTGTATGTACTTGTATATTTTAAATTTGAATAAGTGTGCTGCATTTTCCAACAAAATAATGAACGAACTTGGAGGTAAATGTTAAATCACTAAATACACTTACATTGACACATAGTGAAACAACAAAATTATTGAAATAATTTGAGCCTCCAATAAATTAATTTCAGATAGCCGGTCATATGTGACAAGAACCTAAAAACTTTTATTGTAGAATGCACCTGATTTTTTTCTTTACATAGGTAAACATTACAAGGATATCTTTATTTTATTTGAAACAAATACAAGAACGCTAATTAACATTTTTTAATTACGCTATAGCCTAAAAATAGGACAAAAACATATGAGGTTTTTTACATGCAAACATTTTTGCGTGTACAGTATACTTCTGGAGTTTGGTCGGCTCCTCTTGACTCATACTGTACTATTTGATGGAAATTAAAAAGAAACTAAAAAAAAGTTAGGATTTACTTACAATTGGAAATCCAATTGTAAGTAAAGTTCGGAACAGGAAGAAGGGAACTTAGCAATACTAACTGAAAGTTGCAGGAAGTATCTACGATACTTTTTGTCATTCTATTTTCGTTAATTGAAGACCAATAATAATATCACCACTACTATAGCAGAGTTTACTATTAATTTGTTAACATAAAATTTACTGCCAGGATAGTCATACATTTATGACGTTTCTTTCTGAGATATCCTTTCTAAAAGATGTCTAACAGACCTAGTTTAACGTAACATACTCTGAGCAGACACATTTAGCTAATATGTATGTTCAAGCTTCTGAAAATGCTATTGCCGCACAGTACAAAGCAGGAAGCTACAAATTTAGAACATGTGGGTTCAACCACTCTAAAACAAATAAAAAATCCTGGAGTATTACGCTTCATTATAGTGCATTGCTATTTAAGAAAAAAGTTGGCTATTAAAAAAATGAATGTTAAGCTGTGCTGATTCTGCAGTTGACGACTCTATTGGGACTGGAATAATTATAGAAGTATAACAGTAACATGTGTTCTTGGAAAAGTCATGGCTGGAAAAACGAAATAGGAAACACATAAAACTAATAATGGGAGATATACAGTATGGATTAATATCAGAGTGATATATAAAGTGACTCTCTTGTGTGAGGTTATTTCCATCTAATAAACAAAATATAATTCCCAGCGAGGTGGCGGAAATTCTAGATATATACATGGATAATATACTCAAACTTCGCCTAAATACTTGAAAAATGTTTCAAAAAGCCACAATTTTTTCGACTTTCCTTGAGATTATTCTTCTACGACTCGCTAGTTTTATCTAACTTCAACTACGGTAACGTGATTCACTCTTCGTGTATTACTAAGGAAGATTCCAGAAGCATTCCACATATGGCGCGGAGAAAATTAGTCTTTCGAACTGCACTGTGCTTAATACTGTATTTTGTTTTTTCTTATTCTTTGTTCGCTGATTTATTTTTGGTTTTTAAGTTTAGTGACAAAACTTTCTGAATTAGTTGGATATTAAGATTCTTTTGCAATTGTTATATATATTACTCTTCTGTATTTTTCCGTACTTCCTATAATCCCACCAAACTTTGTAAAAATATAACGATTGCATTGCAAATTTCTGAAAAAAGGGTTAACGTTAATTTTCGCGCTCCTGTACTAAACTCTAACAACATTTATTACCAGATCAATGTACATGCCGTATACGTTCGCCCGTAAATGTGTTCCAAAGTTAAATTCCATTTGTTACGTGGAAGGTAAGTAAGTGCTATTCAGGTCAATATTCACGAAAGTATTACGAGCTAGCAAACTCAATAATGTCTTCAGAAAGTTACATTCCGGTACTTTCAACCCTTATTTGTAGCCGCGGGCATTCTTTCTTCAGCTATTAATATTTCCGCTTTCGTATTGGCGCAAAACGAAAAATGAAAAATATTAATAGCAGGGGGAACATTTTCCTTAAAATTTTTATCTCTGAAGCCGTAGCAGCTACGAATTTAAAGAAAAAATTGTGTTTGAGTTTAATATGAACATAGATAATCAAGAGAACTTGTTAAATAGTAATAATAATTAATTATATGTTTTTAGTCCATGTTCTAACTTTGGATACCTCTGTTTAATTAATACATTATAACAGTTTGATTCGCTGTCTAAGGATCTATGAATTAAAAATGTTGTTAGTTTTCAAGCAATCGTGACCGAGACAGTATGGATGAGCTTTAGCAAAAGTAATGGATGTATATTTTTAAATGTACAAGATTAAGATTTTTCCGATAAACAATATTTAGATGCAAGTTGGACAATATTGCGCTCTGATAAGAGGCAGAGTAGCACTACTCGCTCTTGTGATAAAAGAGCCGTGTGAATTCAATTTCCATATGTCCGTTACAAGTCATAGAAACACATCGCTTTTCAGCATATTGCGAGTCTTATCTCACAAATACGGAATTGTTACTTGCTTTGAATAATAAGGAGATGCATGGCAAATGACAAGGTTCCTAATTTGATTGTTTGTTGCCGTTTCTTTTTATTTCATTATTTGTAAGTATGTCAGTTTTGCGAGTAAGTATGAATTCTTAATCTGATGACTGATAGCTGATAGTATTTTGCTTCAAGTTCATTTTTCTGGTTCCAACAGCGAAATCAGTTCTGTTGAATTTTCGGCAACATTCTCTATTTTCTCATTGAATTTGTTCACAATAGAGGCGAGTATGCAGACACACCGAAAATTTTTTTTCACCTATTATCGAACACAATTTATTTTTAACCTGATAAAAACATTTAACAAGATTTGGTCCTCAGACATCGTTTAAGCTTTTAATAAAATTTCAAATATTACTTGAAATGGTTACAAAAAGCAAACAAAAACAAATAGTGAATAAAAAGGTTGAAGCGAATCAGCGAAGCGTAACAGAGAAAAGAAAATATTTTTTTCATCTTCTGTTAGCGATGTAAAACCCCCAAAAAAGCAACTTGAATATGTTAGACCTAATAGTTCTTAATAGCATTTATTGAGGCATCCACTGTAGGGTTAATATTTAAGTAATTAGATCAAGAATCAAGCTAAGAAAGCTAAGAAAAGGAGATACAAAATATTCAACATTAAATCAGTTTTCTTCGTATACATATATATTGGTTTACCTTAGAAATCACAAGTATCTGTATTTTTCTATAGATTTTTTTTATAATAGTTGACAGCCTCTGCAATTAAGTCAATATTCAAAGAATGTCCTATATATTTCAAAACATGCGTAAAACAATGTCGTAATATGCCTTTAAAGACATTGACACGAAGCGATGTTAGCTTCCTATGATGTGTTCATCACGCGGATATATTCATTCATTATTCGTGATGCTATTGTTTGCTTTTAATGGGTACTTAGAGACATCATTTGCGCATGGAAACTGTCACTACTTCGGCGATAGGTTAGCTTCATTCAAAGGTAAACATAAAGTACTTAAGAATATCGCCACGTTCGAATAACTTGTGCAATAACGGAGGTCAATAAATAAAATCGAAGCCGACGGCAACTTGCGAAAGCGAATTCAAGATTAACGAAAAACATCCGAAGCGAAGGGCGTAAATCAAGACCGTCGCTAGAAAGGTATGAATTCATGCGATAATTCACCTTCGTCCCGCTATGCCAGTAACTTAACTTACAAATTAGCATGTTAGTAAAGTGACTTCGTATTAAACTTCACTTAAGCGGAAGTTCGAGTTGAAGAGAGGCGAGGTTACGGGATCGAGTTGAAAGAGGGTGGACCCTACAACTGACGCCGAACGCCGCTTTCACCGGCACCGCCGCCATTTCTCTATCTTTTGGAACGTACTTTAGCGCGCGAATACTACGGTGCATTACAACGACGATAGCAAAGAAGAAAATCCAATGGAAGTCGGCGGGTATTTGAGCGAGCGGAAACCTGCAATTACTACGAACATACCAATTAGAATTCATACAAAAGACTAACACAATGTGCTCAGTTTTACATATCTTCGGCTAGGGTGCACTTTCGCGTACTTACGTAGGTACGAGTTCGCCGGAAGCCCTGCCATGAAGCGCAACGTTTATGAGAAAGGTGCTTAACACGTCCTCTGCATTTGCCTTATCACGAATTTATTGGATACTTAAATCCACAATTACTAGGTGAAATGATTTTATCGCAAACGTTAATTATGTTAATGAATTCGTAATTAAAACCAAGAGATACTGGCTGAGTAATTTATTTTTGTTAATTTCTTATGAATAATTTCGTAGATATCGACAGTATAATTGCCACAATCACTGCTACCCACGGTGTTTGTAATAATCCATTTGCCAATCCAAAAATGTTGATTTTGCTTAAAATGCTTTGCTCAGAAGCAACTAAACTGCTTATTAGTTCTCAAACAAAACGTAGACTCTCATCGGTGTGCAGCAATGCGATATCCTCCCGGGATGGAGGAATAAAAAAAATTGACACCACCTATTTTGAAATTTACTCTGTCCAGCCTCTAATAGAACAGGAACCCTCGTAGATAGAAAATAAATTTTGGGGATAATAGGTAATATCTGAGTTCACAAGAAATGTTATCAAGTTACTAGAAAATTTTAATTATAACTTAGACTCTGTCAGACAGAACAATTTTGGTGCAGAAGAAACAGAAACCAAACTACAACACCGGATGACAAAATTAATCTCTTGTTGAATGTCAACTTAAATGTTCTGCATAGAATTTAGTCTCTAATCATTCAATGTAAAATGAGAAGGGTTACAATAAATACATAAAAAATAGTCATTGTTGCAGATAAGCAGAAGCAGAAGATAAACAGTTCAGTTTCCCAAAATAAAAAGCTTCCAAGCTCTTGAAATATCGCAAAACTAATGGATATATGAAACTAATATGCAGTTTCCATAGTAGCAAAATCAAATTTCTCCCTTAGCGTACTTATATTTAAGCAAAAGGAAAACTATGATTGTTGCCTACAAAATTAATTCTCCTCGTTAAGTAACGAGAATTAAATCTAATGAGTTACGAGTTAGCAACTTGTTATTCTCAGAAAACAATGGGTAGCAACAATGGGGAGAAATGTTAGGTTTAAATAATTTATGAAGTCAAAGATTCTAAATGGGACTACCACTTAAACATAAACATAGTTATCGGTTTCCTCGAGAAATGTAGAATATCCAAGAGTATTCTTCGAAATCCAGGGTGAACGTAATCAAAATTATAGGGGTCTGTGAACAAGACGATATTCAAATTTTAGCCTTCAAAAGTATACGTTTCAATACTGACTAGTCCCAACTGGGGAGGTCTAAAACTAAATACTCCAAGAATCTGTAATCCTCCATCCATCCATGCATCCAAAGATTCAGGAATAAATCATCCAGAAGTCAATGTGACCAAAAATTGGTCAACCGGTAATAAATCAGCCGGTAAAAGAACAAAAGAGAACGACATGAAGCGGTAGAAGAAAACCCCCTATACAAAGATCACCACACGCGGTAAAATGGCTATTTGCGTAAAAACGTTGCTTTCGTATCCTGAATAATCAAACCTCTAATGCTATCTACTACAACATTCAACAGTCCAAAAACCAAATCCAAATACGTGGCAACGGAAAATAAGTATATAACAAATGCACAAAACCTGTAAATCACATCCACATTATTTAACAATGGAAAACTACCTTAAACACACGTTCTCACAGTGTAAAATACGACTTAATAGTGCCTCAACGTGACGGAAAGGTACGGGAGAACACTGCCGCTGGTAAAAACTGTCAAGCGAATAACCTCCAGAAATATATCAAACGTTAAACTTCCAATTAAAGCTCGAAGATAATAGAACAAATGCAACAAAATATCACTAAATCATGGAAAAAAGAAAGTAAACAAACCAGGTATGTAACAAAACTAATAATAATAACTCTCAAGTCACAGGCCTAAAAACCACTCTACCATAGCGCGCCAAGGTACACGCCTCACTCACGTTGTGTAAAGCCGCGCAGCCAATCAGATTTAGAGATGCATAAATATCCTAAAAAGTAGATATTACTAGATATCAGTAACAAGATTAAGATCGACCACCTCGAAACTCTATAAACCATTTTCAAGCCATAAAACGCGATGAATGCTGCCCCCCTTTTTACTTTTTCGGGTTCACTTTTCTCCATTATTGCAAAAAGGTGTACACTATTCACTTTCGAAAGCTACCAAAACAAAACTAACCGCCACATAAGCGTAAAATTCATAGAGCAGTACCAAAAAGGATTCTACTATCCAGAAACAGAATCATCTTTGCGAACATTCCCTCTAGCCTCGTATCTACAATAAAGTATAAACGTTGTATATTCATTTTCTAATCCGTTGAATTTGGAAATTGAAAACTGCAAAATTATGAAGAAGGTTTAAAGAGTCAATACATTTTGGGCCTAATTTGGATACAACGCCAATGCAGCACATTCGCTAAAAACATCGAACAACATCGTTATCTAAAGTCAGTAGTAAAAAATTCATTAATTTAGCCAAATTTAACACGAAATTTGAACACATTTAACAATTCTTGGTTATGGTTTGATTTTGGAAACAGTAAAAATTTCAACATTTTGTGGAAAAGAATACAAACAAAATATTACAACGACGCTACCATTTTTGACTGTGAACGACCCTCAACAACACCATCAATTTTAGAGCTGATATCAGCAATTTAATCTGAAATCTATACTTGTTCAGTGAATTAAACTACATCAATTTCTCACATATGTTCTGGCTTTTCATTGCTTTTAATTAATCAATACTTAGTCTGTATCCCGCCCTTTCCATAACCAGAGTCACACCTACCTTCTTTATTAAAAATTTTCGAACTTCTGATTGCTCCTATACAGGATAGAGATAAAAATTGGAAACATGATTTTTGTCCAAAGTTATTGTAAATACAAAAAAATTGTTCAGATAAACTTTTTAGTACTTCTAATAAGCTATCTAAATCTGTACAAAATCTGGTAAAAAAGGAATTAAATTTTTGTAGATATTACTGATTTTATGCTTTTTTACCAGTTAATGGTAAATATTTAAAAAAAAGTTTTTTTTTTTACATAATAAAAGAAAAAGGAAAATGTTCCTTGGCAAAATAAAGAGTGCTTTGAGGACAAAATTATTATTGAAAACAATCTACAAATCCGAAACAAATTATTTACTGATTATAATAACGATAGTAATGCTTATAACTGATATTGAATTACAAAAATTGTTCAAAATTGCCAGCGTTCTCTCGTATATATGAATATAACTTTTTTTACAAAAAATTCTGATTTACATTATTTGTATTTAACTCAACAACAGCTTGCCTTAATCTGTTTTTTTTAATTCATCGAGAGTACCTATGCAAAAGCTATATTTTTATAGCGCCCAACAGAAAAGAATCGATCGGTAACAGATGAGGAGATCTATAATACCACATTATAGGAGATTCTTTAGAAATTCTTTATTTATATATTTAGCTCCATCCATCGAATTGTATGGATTCTATACACTATAGTGGTGAACCATTCTGCGTCTGCTAATAGCGTATCATCCAAGTATCCAGTAATGAATATTTATTATACCATTACTATAAAAATCGGATTCGTCTGACCGCATTTTATTTAAATATTTTGGATTTTCAATATTTTGCAGTATTAAATAATTAAAAAATTGTAATCTTCTCATAGCACCGCCATGATGAACATTATGAATTTTGTAATATCCTAACGCATAAACTTCTACATTTTCATGTATTTCATAAAGTTCGTGTTTCGTATTCTCGATAGGAATCCATTTCTTTTCTAATTTGAAAAAATACGAATGGCTTGAATGAAAACGGTATAAGTGCAGAGCTTGCCGAAAATTATTATTTGATAGATAATAGCATTTTACGGCATAATAATATGATGAATTAATAATGTATTTAGGCCACACAATCTTTATTGTATCGCAAGAACAATACGAAGAACATGAAATTGAATTAAACTATAGTTTTATTTACATCTTAAGTTTATTTTTTATTAGATTCTCCAATAGCTTCATTTGTATTGATTGATGCTTAGAGATATCTTCCATAAAAAATGTAATTTCGGACATTCGATGCACAATTATTTTTTTACGGCATTATATGGCTCTAAAATATTGATAATCAGATTAACAAGATTAACTAGTCCCAACGAAGCGTGGATTATTTTGAACAGCCTGTACAATATATAAATAGTATAGAATGTAAATTGTTAGTTCTACGTAAATAATTCACGAGTTGGTCAACCTAGGAGCGACTGAAAATGCTTACAATCTAAATCCATAGTCTAATGTACTCTAGTTTCCTTTTTATATAAATGCGGAGAAATAAAATCGATGCCATTTATATGTGGCCGATTCGGAATTAGATCTGAGACCGAATGACTTATGTATACCGATGTAATTCGACTCAGGTAATCAATGAAGGAGGCGGATGCTGGTCTATTTGTTCCCTAATTCTATAAACTAACACTAGAGGCGAGTGACAAATGGAGATTACCTTCACCGAAGCAGCAGTTTCAATGGTTGTCATGGTCCATTCGTAGAGCGCATCAATTATACCTTTGATGGCTGCCGGCGTGAGTCCTCCAAACCAGCACTTCATCGGCTATTATATAATATACATCCATCATCTATAACGGTACACCGTTTATAGCAAATGCTTCGAATGATATCTGAGCGGCAATCGTATATATCTAATAATAATAAACGAATAAGTATCGAACGCGACGTAATAATCGTCATATTTCACAAAGAAAATTTATGGTTGAATCACTCCACCTAGGCGTGTGTATATAATACAATAACCCAATTGTTGGTTGTGTCAAGTAGAATGCGTTGTAAATACATGTACCCATATGGGGAAAATAGGAAGTTTAAGTTCCTCTCTGGTCCCCATATTTTAATAAAAAGCGAAGTTGGTATTCTTAGTGATCCCGACTATATTGGCAATAAGTTAGGGATGCCCAATTTTAAACATTGTTTTAATTAATTAATTATTTTTATGTAATAGAATAGGTTTTATTCATGTAATTTCCTGAACGTGTCTATGTATTCTACTGATTATTTCACACCATTGCGTCGAGTATATTTTTTTTTAATATTTTATATGTAAAAGGTAGGCTAATGCGTCACTCGGAAATGTGTTGATTTTTCTCTTTTAATATTTTGTGCTTGTGATTAATGAGGTAGACAGTAGGAAAAAAGCGCGAGAAACTAAGATGACTCCACCTTGAGCCTTGTGAAATTACAAATGTGTTCTCCTAGCGGCCAAGGCAGTAAGGTGTGCCACCAGCGTTTAAGTATAGATGGTTGGCTGTAAAGAATCCCGACATCTCAAAAAGTCGAGTGAATTGAAATAAATCCCTTTTATCTTGCGGAGAGAGATGTAATTGGCGTTCTGACGTGGCCAGAAGAGCCACGGACAAAGAATGTTAAATTTAAGTGGTATTGCATTGGTATAACGTACAAAGGTACACTAGCTACTCCACAAAACAAGGGATGGCCAAGAGAACCGCGAGCCAGGGCCACCACTACCATCAGAAGGACGACAAGACGCTGTCTATTTGCTGCCAACGGACCGCACCTATCATCTCGATAAGTGGGACATGTTTCTTTTGTTTATTTTAATATTCATATTTGTTTCAAAGTTATTGCTTTAGTTTTAGTAGTTTAATATAATTAATAGTTATTCTGTCCTATTCCTGAGAGCCCCACTCTCTCGTTGTTATGAACTATAGTATCATTCATATCTTTCGTGAAACATTGTTATTTTTTTGGAACCCAATCTTTTTCTTCTGGTGCCTAACTGCTTAATTACTTCAAATTCATATCATCTAAGAAAGCTGCGTGTTACAAAATAATAAAAAGACTCTCATTAATTATTAAAATAATTTTTAATTTCATTTAGTTTGTAATCCATCGCCATTGCAAAACTAGACGTTTTGAGAACATGGTTGTTCTCATCAAAGGCTAAAAAAAAATAACACAAAAATCATTAAAAAGCGTGAAAATTTTAATTACTATTTGTTGATGGAAATCACAATTCGATGCTCACAAGGCGCAAAAATATATAATGTATATAAGCATAATAATGTATTCCTATTGTTACTGTTGCTATTGTTGAAGCACTTGCAGATACATTTTTTTGGAATCGATTACCAAGTGGTGTGACGAACGATCGCGAGATGCAAATACGTTACCTTTCTCTATTTGTTCGTATGCTGTGGCATATGTAATTAATTTCCATATTTTCCAGTTTTGCAAAAGCTTTCGATCACTTTATTTACTCAGGCATTTCGAAGAACATTCAGCAACGTCTCTCTCCATTTCAATATGGTTTTCTCCCAGAACGCTCTACTATTACAAACTTGATCACAACCACGCAGTTCATTTCAGAGGAGTTGGACAATCAAAAACGGATTGATGTGGTGTATACGGAATTGTCCAGTGCATTCAATACAATTGATTATGGATTACTTCGGAAACTTAATACCTTTAGTATGAACCTTTCTTTTAAAAAATTAATGCGTTCTTACTTGTTCAACAGAACACACTAGGTTCACCATAGTGGTTTTGTTTCTCGTGAGTTCGCCCCTGTTTCCCATCATGGCTCGAACTTAGGTACCCCCTCCGCCTACTGATATGCTTGATATTCTTGAACGTTATGTCCCAGCTTACGGGGAAGACATCAGAATTTACTCTGCGGTTCTGTCCATGATACTGAGCATTTACAATTACATTCAGATCCGTTGATTAAATGGCGCCCTTCTAATTCTAATTCTAATTCCCTTAGGATCAACCAATGAGAAACGTACCATTTTTAAAGATCTTGGTGTATTATTCGATTCTTCGTTGTTATTTATTCCACACAAATTTAAAAAATCTAGAGTTTATTATGCGCACATCGGCATATTTTACGGACTCTGCTATCCTCAAGCCTTTATATTATGCTTCGTCGTTAGCTCTTTAGTATATGCTGCAGTGGTGCGGTCTTCGTATTACTTACCGCATCAATTGGCTATTGAATGCATCCAAAGAAAATTCCTGAAATTCCTGTGTTACAAAATTGGTATACACCGTCGACGAGGTATCGATTATAGTCAACGTTTGGAAAGACACAATTTTCAATCTCTCACTATGCGTCGCGAACTGCATAGTGCTAGGTTTGCATATAAGCTTATCCATTAGAAACGCCCCAGTGGCCAATATACACTTTGCTTAGATATTTCTAGCGTAGTGCTACATTATTATCACTTAATTACTATCTTATGAAATCATGTTCAGCTGTTGTTGTTTCTCTTTTTCTTTATTATAATACGTGCAAATGTAAGCATTTGGTACTCTAAAGAAAGCACTTTTGCACATGTGATTAACAATGTAAAAAATCGATGCCAGTAAATGACGTAATCACCGTAACACGTCTAAGCTATAGGTTTCAATTGAATCGATATAAACAGCTTGAAGTACTTACCTATCCAATTTTTCGTTTTTCCATTAATATAGCTCCCGTTATTATGAAAAATGCGCAAATTCATATTACTGTAATATCGCCAACGTGCAGTTAATATATCTGCAAAAGTAGTATGCAGCTGGTGTTGCGATGAACCAATACAGTGGATAATGCAGTTACCGCTTATAGAGTTCATTAACTGAACAATTGATAGCCAGTACGTGCTACGGTGGCCTGTTTAATCTTACAGGCGGTCTCATATGACGTTTTATATGAGGAATAACGGCGAGGGAGATATACATCACCAGAAGATTGTTGGCACTGCGCTGGTTGGTATAGTGAACGTATCGAATAGAATGTTACAGTGAGGTGATTAGTAACTTGGAAATTAGTTTTATTAAAAACTTCTCATACAAGTAACCTTTTATTTCTTATTATTCGGAACTTTTCGTCGCCGCCGCGGTATATCATAAAGCCGATGGACTTGTTTTTCTTATTCAGTTGCTAGTATGCTAAATCATATTAATTTAAAGGTGCTTTTGGATGAACGGCAACGCTTTAATTTATTTGAAAACAGTTGTGCCCGGTGGGTCTTTATTATTATTATCCAAAACTGCAGTAATTTTTGTAATTTTTGCAATCTTTGTATCAATTTGCAGTTCTGAACAAATTTATTTGTTTGTTTATGATGTAAAATAATACGAGAATACAAGTAGTTGAACTTTTCAAAACCATGTTTTGTTCCCATCTTCCAGTTCTATTAATCAATCATTTCTTTCTGTTATGTCATATGCAGTTGAGATTAATCATGGAACGTATCTATTCATGGGATTAATTTGTTACGTACTTCTTATCAATTCTTGACTGTGGAGTAAGTAAGAAATAACTCACAGCATTATGAAGGAGCGTATAATTTTATTTTAATGAGGAAAGTTATGTTAGGTACGCGGTAGATGATTAGATCCAACAAAGACACGATATTCCAGTGAGGGTACATGAAATCTGCAAATTGCGCTAATTAGCTAACGTGCTAATTAGCTAATTGTAAAGGATGTATTTAAAATAAAGCTTTTGGGAGTGACGCTGGAGTTTTCACTTCTCTTAGTTTACTGTGTCGCTTTTAGAAGTATAGGGATACATAAAGTAGGAACTATATTCAACTTAACAAGAATAAAACTGGAGTGAAACCAAATCTCGTTAATATCATACCTCTTGCATTTAATATATATTTCATATTCAAGTAGTAACATTTCCTTAATAAGCCTCCGTTTAGTTCGGTATCACGAGAAATATCGATGTAATTTCGACTTCTATCTAGGCACAATCCTTTCAAATAAAGTCTCTTAAAGCTTTTCAACCGCAGGCACCTTAAGGCATTTCATCGCTAAACCTGCATTGCACAAAAGCGACACGGTAATAGATTACGAGAGTTTCAAGCTAAATCCCCTAACGAGACAAAAAATGTCTACGGCTTTCGTTTCTGTTGTTAAAAAGTAGCCACTAATGAAAGGAAGCTGTGCTAAGAAGGTAGCGAATGTGAGGAAAAATGCTTAGAAAAGCAAAAATAATAGTTATATATGGCGCAACGTACAGATTATGTCGTTCGCTCCGTTTTGCTTTTCTTATTTTGAGCTTAATTTAGAAATATCGCATCCTACGTTACATTCGTGGAATTTAAATTAGGAACGTCGTCTGTTCGTAGTAGAAGTTTTCCTTTGCAAAAATATAAGCGAGCGAATTTGTTTCATCTTTTATATGCGGTACCGGCAATAAAAATTTAACAAGAATGTCATACACCTACATACGAATGCATGTACGTCCGCTGATTGTGCTTTATTTCTACCCTGAGCCCGAAGACCTGGGAGGAATATTACCTTTGAAAGTACTTACAGTGAAGTTAATCGGTGAATTTGGCAGTAATTACCAAGTGGAAAATAATGAATAGCGTTTTTATGCAGCCGAAAATATTTCAATTTTGTGCTAGACGCCTGTTAATTGATTAAAGTTCGATAAAGTATAGAAGCAACAACAATTATCAAAATGCATTGAAATGAGAGAAAATAGTAACGAAAATAAAGAGCGAGGGTATGACAAATGTAGGATATAACAACGATAAGCATCAAGAATAATTCACATTTTTTGAGTTGAGATTTAACAGTTTGGCAATTGTTATTATTACTTCGCTTAGCGACGAGCTCCTTAGATCAATCTGGCGTCACAAGAAGCAATGTTGTCCTTTCCTAGCCAATTTAGCCAACAAAAACAGATGATCAAAGCCTCTATTGCTATATATCGTGATATGTCTTAAGGTAAAGTAAACCGTTCTTTATTATCTTTCCAAATGTAAAAATACGTAAGATATTTTATTTATATTAAGAAAGTTGGCGCAATTTTTGGTGACACCGGAAATTCAATTGTACTGCTCATAAAGGCAAATTTAATTTTTCTTCTAAAAATGCTAGCTTCTGTTGTTCAAAAGTTATCATGGGAAAGAGGAGGGCGATACTTTCGAAGCCCACTACATTGTTAACTACAATGGATGTCAAAAAATAATGGTAAGATAGCTTAGCTTCCTCATGGTATTAATGGAATAATTCACGGCAAACGCAATAAAAGGAGAGCGAGAAAAATACACTAACACACGGACATGTTTCTGCCTACCCGGCGTCATCAGCGTGGTTTCGAGAGTACTTTTCATATCTCAACCTTCTATCGCGGTTGCCTCACAGTTAATACCACAACTTTCAAAACGACAAACTCGACATTTCTTGGCGCCCTCTAGTGCCAAAGAAACGCATGCCTGCCGTTCAGGAAGCAGCGACATAAACCGGGTACTGTTCCCCACGGAAGGAAGCTAAGCTATCTTAGCATTATTTTTTGGTTATTGTTTCTAGGCATTTTCTGATGTGTTCTACAATGGATGTCATTCAAAGAAGCATACATTCACTATTCTGTGTAAAGCGCGCACAAACTTTACAATACTATAAAAATGTTTTAATAATCTGAACACCTGCTGTGCACTGTATGTCATACTTCTTCGCAATTTTAAGAATTACTCGTAAGGTGAAGCTATATACATATGTATATATATGTGCCGGTTATATTTCATCAACGATAAATGTAACGAACCAGTTTATTAAACTTAAAAACGAAACAAACGGTAGGATTAGCAAGATTACAGGGTATTTAAAAAACTCGGGATGAACAAAATTAGTTGAAAATATTACTTAAATTGGATATTTCTAAAGGCTCGACGCTGGTACGGCAATTAATACGATAGCAACCCAAAACGTTTTTCTTCCTGAAATTTATTACAATATTATCTTAATCCCTTCCCATAATACCGACCGCATCAAAAACTTTTTGCAAACGAACGCAAATATATTTTATAACGGACGTCACATTTAAGAAGATAAGGCATCGCTCTTGGTGGTTAGAGTTGGTGTTCGTTGCTACATATTTTACGTCACAACGCTTATCTAAGGTAATGGTTTTATCCGGAGAATTGAAGGGCTGCAGGCTATCATTCGAACGTCCACCGGGTGGCGCCCTCCGGTGGATGAAATGTAATTTAGATAGTAGGTGCGTGTAATCAGATTTCAATAATTTATGACGTTGTCGATACCACCTGATGCTACGCAGCTTATTTGTTATTTTGACGTGTCAGCGTGCGAATTGTCACTTGAGGACTATGCTCGTACTCTTTCGCTCTCGCGATCTATTCTGCGCATTAATAGGGATGGAAGGTCGAAGCGTTCAGGATCAACAAAAATCAATCATTTATGTCCAGGACGATTATAGGATAGCATCTGCGCAAACGGGCGCTGTACCATGAGAAGCTTTTATAAATAATAATTCCTTAATTTCTAAGGAACACTTCGTCTAAATTCATATTTAGCGTGTAGTAAAATCGTAAACAATACCACAAAAAATAAATTTTATTTGGTAATGCTAGCTTGTTTATTATATTTGTATAACATGTATACATAATAGCAACAGTATGAACTAACACTTTGTCAGTTCAACTTAATTGTGCAATGATGGAGACAAATGCATAAATAGAGTAGGCCTCCTTTTATACAGTGAAGTCCTAAAGTATTATGGCGTTTATTACGATTTCTGAAAATGTTATTTTTGTGCTATTTAGGCAGTAGACGGATTAGGAGGAACCACAAAAAAAAAGTATAATTAATATCAACAATTTCATCAGTCACATGCGAGAAAAACATTCTGCTCAAATGATTAGTAAACTCTTGCAGAAAAAACCCTTAAAATAAAAGTTTTGTCGAAATAGAGAACATTAAGGAATCGAAGTAGGTCAAGAACATTCACTGTGTGATACTTCCCGGACAGAAGACCAATCGACCAATCATCATATTTCACTCGTTAATACAGACCAACTGGAAAGGAATTGCCTTCTTGCAATACGTAATGTTCGCACAAACGCGCCCGATATCTAATCAATGCCCATGTTATAAACTACATTCAAGTCTCTTGAACAACCAACGCCCCAAGTAAAGTTTTGAACTATTTCATTATTCATTCATTGAGTTGCCGTTGAAGTTCAAATAAGTTGGTTCGACATATGCTTATTTTAAGACATGTGGAGCTCTACTAAGTATTAAGTTGCCAAGCACAAAAGTTGGACGCTCTATGCGATGTTTGTTGTCTAAAGATGTTAGAAGGCGTTGTTTGCAATCTTTTTCTACGACGCGCATGATTCAATCTGGCAAGCAGCTTTTTGTGGTTATTCCTTACGAAACATGCACACTCAGAAAAAATGTAGATGTACGGTGTGTTTATCTCGAAACAAACCACTGCACGAGTACCTTGGCCCCAGTTCGTAGATCTCTCCATGGCAGGTTTCTTTGTATCTTCCGTCTCACTAGAGTTTCCCTAGAATTGTTTGCTGTATTTTATTCGCGAAAAGACGTACGCATAATATGCTATCATAGCCTGTGCACTGCAAAATTGACCCGTGTCGCTGTGAATGTACAAGCTTTTTCGGTATTCGAATTGGAAAAGTTATGTTAGTTGTCCTATTTAATGAAATAGTGGCCTCTAGAGTTGGGAAACAAGCGAAAATATTGAAAAATTGAAAATTTTTGAGAAAAAGTGAACGATCTAAATTTATGAAATCTGGTTTAAAATCGAAAATTTCAACTAATAGCCTTGAAACGGTATCTATCAACATGAAGCATTTATATGAATGTTAACTGAGAAGAAATTTGAAGGAAATACATAGATTTGGAGTTTGGAAGTGAACACTTTCGGCAAACTTATTTTGAAAATGCTACTGTGAATAAAAGATAAAGTTTTTGGCCAATAATTTGAAAGTTTGAAGAACGTTTAATATAATAATTTTAAAATTTAGCTGTGGGTGGGGTTTACATTAGATATTTGTTTCAAAATGAAATTCTTCTAAAAGCGATATCATTATTTCCTTGATGTAGTTTGCCAGTCAAATTTTGTGTCTTTTGACTATAATTTTAATGGTCATTGCAATTTTTTTCAGTTAGAGACAAAGAAGCAAACGACTCATTACAGTATATCTCAATTGTTTGATCTTATAAACGAAACATATGATTTAAATGTTGAATTACACTAAATTAGGAAGTACCATTAAGTGTTTCTATAAATTTGATTGACTAACATTAACGTTAAATTAGATTATTGCAATTCGTATTATTTATAAAAATGCACTTCAAACACTTGTATGATGCAGCATTCGAGATCACAACAAGATGTACTACCTTCGCAACCATTACACAACGCGCCTATTCTCTCACATGTACCTTCAAAGTATTAGCATTTCTATAAATCTGTCGTGCAACTTCCACATACCGTACTTACATATGTATTTATTCCGCATACAAAACTTCAAGAAATACCACCAGGAAACCGATCGCCATAAAACCTTAACGCAAAACCTAAATTTAAGGAGGGCATACATCTTTGTTCCTGGAACCGAAATCATAAAATCACCGTAAACTCTCTTAATCCAGAGTATGTGTGCGCACCAGATGGGAGCGGTGTACCAACCCCCAGGCTTTACAAAAGACGTTATCTCGTACAACAGGAGACCGGTCGATATTAGCACCTACTTGACAGAAATGTCGTTCAAATAACCAGACCTTGCAGATAAGATTAAGCGGTTCATTACGGCACTGTTCGGTCGATGCCCTCAGCTGGAACACCGTAAAACATTCCAACTGAAGTGATTTATTCTCTACCAATCTTTACAACTGTTTAATTTATTGAAATAATTATAATATCAATCATCGTATGTGAACTGTGTAAATAAAAATGCAAGTCTGAGCAATTATACAGCATAATACAGCGAAATCAAAAATAAGAGCAACACTTTGGTAAATTTCGTGTTGCCTTCTTCGTTTCGTTATTTTTGGATCAAGCTAATATGCCTTTTTGGGTTTTAGACAGCAAAAGTCAGTGTAATATAACTACAGTGTAAGTTGTTATTTTTGGGCGTACTGTAAGAAAATTATCTTGTACACTTTATTATCGGGAATGAAATTATAAGGAGAGACGATCTCTTACTAAGATACTTATATAAAGCAAATTAAGCAAGTCTTTTATTTTTGTTTTAGAAACTCTGCTTGGTAAGTTTGTCAGGAAGCTGAAGTATAGGGAGTATAAGCTGAAGTATAAGAAAATAGGGAAGCAAAGTATGTTTGAAAGCTAACTTAACACACAACAGGTTTATTTCAGACACAAATTAGAGCAACCGGAAGAGAAAGAGACTTCAATAAATCTCCTGGAAATACTGTCATGTATTGTGATAGAACAAAAAGTAAAACTAAATTTAATATTCTTTAACCAGGATGGATGTCATTTTAACTATTCAACTTAGAATATAGCAAAAGACGTAATTGTAGAGAATAAATAATAAATTCTGCATCGGTGTATTTTACTGAACTGCATTAGGTAAAGTTGCTGTTATAAAAACAATTGTTGATGCAGCTCAAAATCATAAATATTTCTTTTCCATTTTATTTTCCTTAGGCATACATTACCTTTTGCAGAGCATATTTATGTTATTCTGTTAAAATTTGGAAATAAGCAGCAGCTGCTGAAAATCAGAGCTTTTGATAATAAGGAAATTACTACAATAGAATTGATAAAATTATTTAATAAGCCAATATATGACTTCTGCGAGTTCAATAATCTTTTATCTTACTTTTTAATATACTTTAGTGACTGTATGTACAATCCATTCAACAACTTGCTCAACATCTATTCATGGATTAACATATAATATTAAATTTATGCGTAACGAATTCATAACTGTCGAATTAGTTGTTAAAGATGATTGTCAATTGGGAAAGTTTGTGAAGAGAAGGGTGGTCTCACTGAATATGACCGATAATTTTCAATATGCAGCGTTTCACTTAGAATAAAATGGTGGACATGTATTTGGAGTATTGGCCTGCAGGAGACTATCCACTGTAGGCACGAAGAATATATGCTGAAATGTAAGATTCCAAGACGAATTCAGAATTAAGAAGGAAGACGTTACACAGGCAGAGGGCGGTCAATACCTACACCTGATTTTGATGAAGGGGTTCTTCAGCATTTTGAAGAAAATCGTTCACACATGTGCTATTGCGAATTCCATGGGTGTCAATTGCAGAATTATATGGAGTCTTTTTCATGAGAGCCTTTCACTTGCTGCAAATTTATGCTCTACTTTCAGGTAATTTTCTTGTTAGGGAATAATTTGCACGTTGGCTTTAAACCAAACAACGGAAAGAGCTTTCCAGCGCTCTTCAACGATGAAGCTGCATTTTCAAGAGACGGTATTTTCAATAGTCACAGTAGCCATATTTGAGCCGAAAACAATCCTCATGAGATGTTTGTCCATGAATATGAGCAATGATTTTCAATAAATGTTTCGATAAGTGTAATAGACGATTTTATAATTGGCTCGTACTTGCTGCCACCTCTACTAAATGCGCAGAATTATTTATTCGTTTTACAAGAAGTTTTGCCAAAATTGCTGGAAGGCGTCCCACTACACGTGCTCTAGATATGTAGTCTGAGAACGAATGCTCCTACACGTTTCGAAACTGAATTGGAAGAGCGGGATTTATTTTCTGGCCTTTGAGATCACCAGCTCTCAGGCCTAATAATTTCTTCTGGGGCATACAAAAAACTTTTATTCAATATTTTTACTCCATACCAGTTGAGTGGGGAAGGAACTTGTTGCTCGCACTACCAAAGACTAACATCCAGAATCTTTCAAAAAACCAGATAATGCGTTCTTCGCAGGTACACTGTGTATAGTTTCAAGATGGAAATTTTGAACCGTTTTTACAAGCGTTCACTTAATTTATTTATATTTTGCTAGCCTTACAAAATCATAGTTCTAATTTAATCATACAATTAGTAGTACTACAGTATTAATTAAGGACGCGAGGTAATCATAGATTTTAACTTGCACAAATGTTCAAGAAGTTGCCCAATTTTCGCACAAGGTTTTTGGCTTTCGGTTGCAATTTATCCCGACATGTTGTATAACTTAGAAGAAAAGTTGGTGCTTTTATACGATTAAAGTGGAGCTCATATTAAGCAATTCCAGTAAATAATGTTGAGTGAAAGAAATTTTTATTGATTTTTGTTGTTGGTTTAATTTATTGAAGTGGTATAAGTTACAATATGCTTACAATTTAACGGATTTCACACCAATGCTCCATTAAAAGATATTTCTCTCGCCCTATGCACAACATGTAAAATAATCTCCTATGGAACCAATTGTTTTACTGATCAGTTCCAACGCAAATTATTATGAACTTTGTTTTTAAAACAGTGAGTCGACTTTCGAATTATTTTGCTTCTCTTATTAGTATTCTTAAAATTACCAACAAAGAAGGACCAAGATTTTTTTAAATTAGGCTCTTCTTTAACTTTACAATCCTCTAATGATTGTGGACAATACTTCCAGGCCGATGACCATGGCTCAAGTCAGACATTCCAGCTAGAACAATTATGCGATAATTTATCATAGTCGCCTTATGGTGACATTAGTTTCTGTGGAAACTGATTATGGATTGTACACGTTGTTAAATTAGACATCCGATTATGACAATGTTAGGGAGATTTGGGTTTATGTATTACCGTTCAGATTGCTTGCATCTGGGGGCTGCAATAAATAATCTGCGATAGTTTTGGTCATATCATGAATTCAATTAAAATACCATTAAAGCGCAAGTACAAGGTTTACTTAATAATTCAGCATCTATTATAAGAGTTATAGTGCTTTTCGCATAACTTTCTTCTAGGTCCCATAAGAAATCCTTGTCGTAAAACATGTTATAATGCGGTAGGTTAGCTACGGCTTCAATTAAGGCATTATTTTATACTTTATTCCAGAATTTAAACGACTTCCCTTGTAGTAACATATAATTAATTTAAAAATTACGTGCCATTTTCCACCGCTTGTTTTCAGCTAAATCTAATTGAGGTCACTAATTTCAGTAGAGTATGGTGGCTGTATAAGTCACCATACTATTTTATAACTCTATATAGCACGACCAGCGAAATCGAATAAAAATTGGACTCGGTGATCAATCCCGACGAGCTTAACTTATTTAGACGCTCCAAAGATTCAAATTGGATTATTTCTCAATTTTTTTTAACTCTGTTTTCGTCATTTATGTATAACTCGAATAATGTATTAAAGCTTAGCGCGCTGGGCGGAATGAAGGAAGATACATTTTGTAAAAATTTAAATGAATTAAGGATTCAAGAAAAAGGTAAGAAAAATGGATATTAAAACGGACGCAGAGAAAAACATGAATAAAAGGACGTTATGAAAGATTCTTTTTTATATCATTCGCTTGCACGCTTTTTTTGTAAATTTAAATATGTATGAGTAAATAAGTGTAATTTGCCGTTAGTTTACGTAACATAGTTCCATCTCGAAGTAGAAATCCCACAAAGCCCCATTTACAATTTAAAGTTTGTTCAAAATCAAAATTTTCATATGTGACTATTTGGTTGTTGTTTTTTAGGTCGTTGATATTTTCTATTTTATTTGAATTTTCAACGTCATCAACTCTGCCTACGACGTCATTGACAATGTTTTGAAACAGTAGCCAATACGCTTTTTGCCAAAATTGAATAATATTCTGTTTTCTCTTTGCGACTGTGTGAATATTTCTTGGCGTTAGATACTTGCATTTCTGTTGTTGCAGTTAATAGGTCACAGTTTGAGTATTTAGTGCAGTATCGTATAATTTCATCTCGTAATTTTGATAATAAAACAAATTGTTTATTGGCAGGAATTCAACTAATTTGAAGGTGCTTTTTTCCCCGATTCTTTCTTATCCAACATTAAGAAATTTTTACACGGTTATAAAGAGAAGTAAGAATACAATTGAATTTTGACACAAAACTTCCTAAAAATTGCCAACAACCTTTCTCGAAAAATTAATAATAAAGGCTTCAGCATCGATGGTACTCACGCTGTATATTATAGATTTTGACTAAGTGAAGAATAACCAAACACAGTGTCGTTTTGAGGTTTCTTGTCTTGAAAGATTTCATCGTTATTATTGTTAACTTCCAAGTGGGTGCTAAATGTTTCACAATCAGGGGGAACACTATAACAAAGAAAGTCATGCTATTTTTAAAATGTGAAAAAGTTTGATACTGAATCTATCCAAAAATATTTGCAGCTCATAGGTCATCCTTCTGTGTCTGTGTAGTGCTTTTTCGTAGAGATACCAAGAACCCGGAACCCCCCTCCGATCAGTTCCATTATTTGTATTGCTATAGAAGCAAACACAAAGGTGTATAATGCGGGAGCTTGGGTAGAAGTCAATCTGTTTTGAATTGTTAACTTTAGATAAGCTTTTAATTTTTTTAGACGGCTAATAGTTAACCGGTAACAAGTAACAAAATTAATTGCATTAAGATGTTAGGAGCATCCAAGACTCATCGCTAAATAATAAAAAAAAAAACACAATTATTTTAGTGAATTAGAGCACAATGTGAGACTTAGGAAAATTGAGTACGAATGAAGTAGAGCAATCTGCAAAGTAAGTAAGTGCACCCTTGTGTTAAGGAGATGTTTAGGTGTGAACACGAATAAATCAGTGTATAAGTTTATTATTAATTATTTAAAGAACTGGAAAAGTTAATATATAATTTCTTAATTTAGCTTTTAGATGATGTAGCGACGAAAGTAGGCCGAAGGTGGTAGATCAAACATTTTGGGTAAAAGTGTCTTTATCAATATATTACGCAAAAGTATTGTAGAATAGATTTTTGCTTGAAGTTGTCTTGTCTACAGTTTGTTCTCCTTTTAAATAATTACTATCGAATCCAGCAATCCCTAAAGCTATTTTTCTGATACAATGGGATTAAAATAATCCAGAAGTCCAGTGAAAACCCTTGGAATACATTGCATATATGTGTGCCTTACCTGTACATACATTTTAAAAATTAAATTCGGAGAACATGGCGCATTACCGTATACAATAAAACAACATGCTAGATCAAATCCATTAATTCCGTTAATTCGTTTACATTTCTTACCGGCGCCGCCACCGAAGTCGCTTAGTTATTGTTATCGCACCTACGCACACGCACCCTCGCTACTTTCGCCCTTGCGTGCTGTTGCCGCTTTGTTAATTTTATAGGCCTGGCTAAATTGAAATTAAAGATAATTGTATTCTCTATTAAAATCCATTTGCTCCCCCGTTTTCGTATGCGAAGCTTCGGTAATCGTACTATCGGAAACCGTGCGACTAGCGGCGCAATAGCGTCGCATAAATCAACACGTATAAACAAGATGGCGAACAATAACGGGGGAGGAAACAGCACAAGGATTCTGACGTAACTTCTGATTTAAGATTTGAAGGGATTGGATTAGTGTAAGCTGCATTCACGCAAAGCTTTCGACGTACGATCTCCCTTTTCTTTTTGTTGGTTTAGTTAGGGATCAGATGCAGATTAAAATATATTCTTTGCAGATACCTCCAGCGCGCGCTTTGAATACGAAGTAGGCTTCTTCAAATATTACTGTGTCCTGAACGTACTTTTTTTCTGAATGTATGTAAAATATAATGTTATAAGTTGTCAAATCGCTGAAACATATGTATTCAGATCTATGGAGGAATTTTGTTATTGCATTTTTAAACTTAGCTTCAACGTCGTTGGACGTTTTCTTGCAACAAATAATATTTGGAACATCTTTACTTCTGGTGCTATTTCAAAATGGTCTTTTCAAAACATCAGCTAGCTCAAAATCTTTGTCTGTGTAAGTGCGATACAGGCAAAATATTGTTTGGAATCAATATCAGATTAGCCAGTAAGTAAACTTATAAAAGATACATGCCTGTTTACCGATGACATTAAAAAATGGTGTCTAGTAGTTGTATTTCTAGGAGTAATTCTAGGATCTTAGTTAACATTTGCTAGGAGTTTTTTCTTCACTAAGTATTGTTGATAGATAATGCATTAGTACTATTAGTACTATCAAGCGCCGCGTCGTCGAGAACGTTTGAATAAAACTCCATAACACATAATAAAAAGGAAATTGTTGAGAGAGAAGTGTATTTTAGGTCAACGTCTTATTTGTTATTTCTTTTTGATTAAAAGAGAAAAATTATTACTTGAAACCAATTTACTATTCAACCCTTGGTTCTGTGAACTAAGACTACATCAAGTGTGTTTTGTTGTGCCTGTACGGTATACACTACTACTAAACAACAATTCTTCTGCTATAATAAAATACTAACTTATTCCGTAGTTGTAATCTGTATAATACAATGCTTAAATGTTTAATCAATATAAATTGATTAAGCATTTAAGGCTTGTAAACAACTTTGTTTGTTTGATAATGTAACTCAAAATATTGAAGGCTGTCACGCACAGTGTAATTAATCTGCCAATCACACCACTGCTATTTAAAACACCAAGATCCGAAATGTCTTGAATACGTCCTAAAATTACATTATTAATATTGTACTGGAAAACCATCGGATCCCCGCCTCTTGTGAAACTGATTGTAAAACATTTCTAAAGTTCACACTTATACTGTTCAACGTGCAACAACCTACAAATCTATCTAAACTTTACAGATAAAAGCGGCCACAAGTGCCCACAAATGGCCTTGAGGAACACCAGATATTGCTGTGTAACTGTTTGATGTGTAACCTTGAACTACATCTACTGCATTGTACCGAACTCAAAACTGCACCCTCGAAACCAGCCCAAGAGAGCTTCTTATAAAGCGAGTCGTCATTGGCTTTGTTAAAAGGTTTGGCGAGGCCTCTACATGCATCTGATTGTATTTGATTATCTAATTTTTTTTTATATATTCGGAATATATCACTAAATTTGACTCAATTGATTTTTGAAGAAACCATTTGTTGAGGTATTGTTGTATTTCGAACAGAGCTGAAAATGTATTTGTATATAATTACCTCAGAAACTTTGTCAAATATGCAGAACAAACTAATAGGTCTGTAATTGGTTACCTCAGTTTTACATCCCTTTTCAAATATTGGCTTCCCCAATTCCCAATTACTACAGCAAAGATGTTGACTTAAAATAATCGTCAGTGGTACCGATAAGCTTGCGTGAAGCTGCCTAATAGAGTAGTTAGGGATACCGTCCGTTTCAGGAGTCATTCGAGCATCTGAAGAAACCAGAACCTCATTCACTTCGGATTCAAAGTCAAAGTTATTTCGCGTAAGCGATACGATACGATTAAGTCTGCGCGCAATTTCCCGGAAACTAACACCGTCTTCATGTAGCCTAATAACCGGGCCACTTCCGAAGAGGTTTAATTGTTTATAAGGTGCATGTTCTCGTCTACGAGGCATCATTCACGATTGCTTGAAACATAATGCATGAATCATTTTTGTACATTTAGCTTGCAACTATCGAATTGTAATTGTAGCAGGTCTTCCTGTAAAAACTCTTTGTAAATGATGGAAAACAGATCAGTCCAATGCAATATGATATACAAGAGTTTAAGTTGACTTTCAGGAATATATTTAAAAAATTTTAACGAAATACTTTAACAATTAAGGGTGGTGAATTTTTAATTGCCACCAGTGTATTTGTCGCCGTATGACATCTCAGATGGGATCCTTACGGTCTTTCCTGAAGATACTACGCTTCAACGTCTCTTGACATCGCTGCATATTTCATTCCGAACACGCAATATGCAATCTACTGTAATCGCCGTGTATCATTCTTTTTGAACGCCAGCGCAGTGAAAAGTACAATATTGTTTTCATTTTTTATGGAGTTTGTCTTTGAGATATATGAAGGAAACCAATTATTTGATTTTGCAACGTTCCTCTCGACTTCAATCGCCAGATGATCATACAGCAACCCGACGTTATAACCAACAGAATTATTGATGGAAATTTCTCTCAACTATGAATGCTTGTGAAATAGGTATCAATTAGAAAAATTGGTCCTTTAAAACTGAAGTTTCACCACGACTTGTCGTTGTTCCCTTAAATTATTGATATTTAGATTCAATTCCGGGGTTGGATGATGTAAATCTTTTGCTTTCGCCCAAAGTAAATTATACTAAGATACTACATTAAGGTAATAATCTTCGTAAATTATTATATAAAGTTATAGCTTCATGTCGTGCGTTTACCTTTTCATATAAAAGTTGGCGCAGGGTCAGATTTGATGTTGCCACTGCTTAATACGTTATCGTAAACCATAGTGCTACAGAATATTATTACATTGAATCGTTTTACACTTGTTCTACTCATGCCATCTCCAGAGGTCTAATTCCAATCTGCTTCTGCTGTCTTGTGCTATTGTATTTTTTATGTTTGTGCTTCTTATATCTGTTAGAGTTTCATGGTTTGCATCGTTTCAACCTATAAGAAGGAAAATATTACTATCGTCATTACTGGCAATGCATATATCTAATTAAATCTAACTCGTTTATATCTCTTGCAACATTTGATATGTTCGGCAATTTAAATTTTCATAGTTACCCATGGTCTCACTAAACACGTATCAAAAATATCCTTGCAGTTATGTAATTTCCATAGGAAAACTTATTTTCATTCCTTCACCTAGAAACTATTAAAGAACCAGCTAGAGGTAACAGCAATTTGTATTCAAACACGTAAATCGGATTTCGTGTGACAATGCCCCATTTAACATAATAGTGCGAAGCAATGCAGCTAATGTAATATGCATGAGCGAGTCCGCGTAGCAAACTAAACATATTGTAAATAGTTAGCTTAACGCAAATATAATAAAACGGTGAAGAAAATACAGCTTCCTCGCAGTATTTCCTTGATTTCGAAGCGAAGGCATCGTAATTTACCGCCTCTTAAGAGCAAGTAGTATCGTGAAACCGGATTTTCAATGCCGGACTCTTCCGGTGTTCTCCGTCTATAGGATAACGAAATAAACAGTCGTTCTCAGCCATCGACGTAGCTGATTCGGTGATTTCCCGACGCCCTTCGATGAAACGGTCCGCTGCAATCTTGTACTTATCTTAAGTTGCACTCCCCGCTCGCTGGTGTCGCTCTGATCGTTCCATTTGAACCTGGCATTGCTTGAATTGTACAGATTTCTTGTCTGTGATTAGGTTTCCCGGACGACGATGGCATGTATGTTCGTGCATTTTTTTTTATTTTATCTTAGAATGAACGAAATCGTGAAACTTCTTCCGGGAAAACCGCTTTTGTCCTTACACGTTTCTTTGCGGAAATGACTTCTTATTTCCTTGTCTATTTGAATTTCTGCTATACGTATGCAGGTGTGTTTATTTGTCGACCTATTCTATTCCGTGTACAGGTTCTGTAAAATAACTGTCTGAAAGGTTGTAATTGTTTCAGGGTACTAGGACATTTTTAGCAAAATTTTACGTGTTGATATGAATATATGTGCTTCGATCGTACGGTTGACACTGGAAATGCAGTTTTCCGAAACATATGCATAAAATACTTCGTGTGGTGCAGAGTGCACCGCTGCCCCTGTGTTTCTTAACCCTTCAATGTGACTAACTTATTTAAATGTAGCAATTAACAACTATTTTCTACAATTTTCTACAACTATTTTTAGTTCGTATTACAACTGTAAATACTTCCCTTCCAAGACCTTGTAAGTTCACACTGTATATGTATAAGTTAGCGTTTAATCTGGTGGACCTGACTTGATTAAAAACTATTATAAGTGATACTAAATTACGATGATAAAGTTAGATGTAATATTCGCGGGATTGAAAATTACGAACAGACCTTAAAATGATCTTAGCCCAATCACTCGGTTGCTCCTTTTTCAATATTCTTTGAAGTTAATTATTCCTTGAAATTAAAAAAAATTAATAGATAGCAAATTATTAAAGCATAACTACTGGGGCGGATACTACCCTTAACGTTTCATAGTTGAAAACGTACAAATTTTCAAAGCGTTAGCGAAAGTAATTTACGATTAAATTTGGTAAAGTTAAACTAACTACGTAACTCCAATCTTGGCGAGCTCTGAGGTAACAAGTTGATATTTGACAGGGAATCTGTATAAGGAATATTCAACTTAAGTTCTACGGATACGTATCATTAACGTTATCCGTTTCCGATGAAGAATCTAAGTAGGGAATAAGCTGCCTAGTCTACTTAGCTTGCGACTTCGGTTTCTTTTTGCTTCCAATAGGGCTTCGGTGGGAGCTCCAAGTGACTGGATGCCCAAGTCGTAGCTGGAACAAGGATGCCAGGGATATTAAATTGCGTCGACACGTGGGGGATTAACGTATGGGGAACTGTGTCAACACTTGAAGGCCCCTCTAACTCCTCACTATGAGCAGGTGTATGGCATCAGCATTTTACGATGTGCTCAACATAAAACGCTTGATACAGACATGATGACATTTCCCAGAAAAACTTTCTCTGGGGGATCTAAAAATTAATTTGGTCCACTCAGAGTCGATTTCGTACACACACTCATCTTTGATCGATGTTAAAACGGGAAGAAAGGAAACCGCGCACAAAATTTTTGGGGAAGTCCCAAAAAGGTTCTTCAATTTCCTTTTTATAGACTCAAGACTCTGTCCAATCAGAACTAGCAAAAATTTATATTTCAAGAGATACTTGAAACGCCATCTCTTAACAAACTAAAAATCTTCCCTAAAATTAGAATGCCGAAAATACAGAAATATATTTTTACGAAAATCCAACAATCCAACATAATTGATTGCCTATCTAGACAGTGTAATTAGTACTAGAATTATAAATAGGAAATACGTTCGATGAGAGGCCTGTGTAAGGCGATATGTATTTGCCGACGGACCTATCAGATCAAAGCTAACGAGCTCGTTCAAGAAATACGTGGCACTAGCGTATACAGGGTGAAATCCGTAATCTCGTTCATTTAGCACGTAACAAAGAATAGTTTCAGGATGGTTTCTACAAAATGGTAGATATAAATTTATCGAAAATTTGTGGGCTGAGGTGGTAAAGTGTTTGCCAAGAGTACGAGACATGCGATTAATTGAAAACACACTGGAAGATTTAGTGCAGCAAAAGGGTTATTTGGGAAATCTAGCACTTACAAGCAGTTACAGGTGCCAATTCTGGAACTCTGGAATTTTGGAACTATAGCATTTACTCGTGTATAATGTAGACGGTGTTTGGTAGCTTTGAATTAATCATTAAATGATTTTTGAGCAACTAAGGTAGATGAAGCGTAGGTTTAACATTAGAATTGGTACACCACTAACGACATTGTATTGCCCTTACCCCCTAAACCTTAAAAATATATTGTTTGTAATTACAGTCCTTCAAAGCAATAAGTGTAAAGGAATAGATTTGCTATTGCAAAATACCTGTTGCGACGTGTAAACAAACATAACTTCTGTACGATTCTATTCTTAAGCCTCCTGAGCAATTATATACTCCCAATTGTTCTGGAACTATACACAAATTATTTGAGTTATTCTTCAAATGGTACGAAACACCTATGAATGTGCTAAACACCTGCGCATTAGCACAACTTAATTGAATTATCGGCGTTGTGATTGTTTGTTTGCTAGTTGATATTAAAAGTGGTTTCACTAGACAATGCGCAAATCTAAAGGAAATTATCAAACAAGCGATTTACTGAACTATAACATATTTAGGAAGTTGTTATCTAGTTTTCTTTTATATCGCAAAGTTGATTTCCGCAAACAGATAACGTCAGATGCAATAGCGAGTCGAATATTTCGAGCCCAGCCCAAGACACAATAGCCTTATTTATTGGAGTGTATGTTCAATCTCTAAACGTGTATGTATACACGGATCTTAGCCCGCAAAACTGATACTAGCATTATCTGAACGGAAACCAACTGTATTTATGTTGTAACTTTGGAAAAATGCTGGACCAGATTATTCAACCAAGCGATGTTGCAAGCAGATTACTAGATGAAGTAGACATCCGATTGAATTCTACTATGAGGTATATTTCTTTCCAATTGTTCCTTATGGCTACACTGGTTTTATACTTCAATTTTTATACATCTGAGAGCACATAATTTTGCGCGAAATTATGCATCGTGTAAAACAACCTGATTGGGTGATTAACTACTTAATCACGAAATAAACGAGTTCAAATTGTTCATGTAAACAGTAATATCATAGACCTAGAAAATCTAAAGTAAGCTGTATAAACCACATCGAACATTACGGCATATACTGGGAAATATCTTAAATCCTTACTAGGAAATGCACGAAAACGAAATCTACTTACAAAAAGTACCTCGGTTACCAATTGCTTAAATACAAAATTATCCGAATTTTTTAAGTGCTGCTATAAAACATATCCCCATAAGGTATTGAAATACACTATACGTGTTAGAACGGAAAATTTTGAGAATTAAAATTGTGAAGCAATTACATTCTAAATGTGGGTTAATAATCTAGTTATCCGTTTTACAATTTAGCTAAAAATGCTAGAGGTTACTATTTACATATAATAGAGGCGACTGGGCATTAATATCTAGCTAGTCTTAGAATTCAAAAAACTGCATTCTGAAAACGTTTCTTTTTTTCTGTCACTTCAATTACTTTGGCATCGGGAATCTTTCTAGAAGATAGACTTTATTGTTATCGACCTACAGTAGATTTCCAGCACATTTATTCTTTAAGGGAAAGTAAGGAAAAAACAAGTTGGTCCACTGTGTTACAATATTTTCTATTAAAACAAATTAATGACGACTGGTTTCGTGTACATAACATATCCTCAGGCCGTACTAAAAAGAAAACAATAAAGGAGAAATCAATTATCTGACAGAAAGAGTTAATAAATAAGATAACTGATTTCTTCTCAATTATTTTCTTTCTAGTACGACCTGAATATTTCTTATGTACACGAAACCGGTCGCTATTAATTTGTTTCAATAGTAAATATTTTGAGACAGTGAACCAAATTGTTTTTTTTTTTCACTTTCTCTTAACTATGAACCCACACAGAGTCTACATAAGTGATTACTTCCACTTTGCCGCAGTACTTGCAATTTTGTAGCAAATCCATTGAACTTGTTCAGTAGGATAAGTAGTCGTACAGTTTTGCCAAGGAACACCCAATTGGCTTTACTACCTTGAGGCTTACAAAAAATTACTAAGTAGTGTGTGCTATTTAAAAAACATTTAAGAATAGGAAACAGGCTTGAATATAAGTAATAAGAAAAATGTGTATACTTATTAGAGATGATAAAGGCAGGTAAAATTATTACTTTTTTGCAGCGATTAGACAGACTCGTGTCTATTCGTCTCATAAGGAAGGGTTCGTGTTGCCTACTGGTTTTCCCGAGAGTCGAAAAAAACATGAGCCTGTCGAGTCGTTGCAAAAAAATAATAATTTCACCTGCCTTCGTCATCTCTAGTAACTATGATATATTGTAGAAAATCGTAACAACCATAATTTGAGAACCACCATTTACAATAACGAAACTCGTGTCTACATCTATCGGAAATCGTTGCTGAGGGAATAATTAAAACAGAGGTAATTAGCGGATACCGATTTGTAGGTTCATTTATAAATTCGCACTTGGAGTTCAGTCATTAATTTACGTTACGAACAGCTGGGGACTGAATATTGATTTGCACTCCCGCTTTCTGTTTCGCTAAAATCGTGCTTCACTCAATTTGCTCCAAAATTTGAATATCAAACAGTCGCTAAGAGAGATTTTAATAAATCTGATCTGCTCTGATCTATTCAGTACGTTAAACTCGTTCTGCTTGTTGGCTACTCTAATTAACGAGACGATTGAGTTTCTTGGCGAATCAGCGTGGATGCTCTATGTTCAATTTTTTTTATTAGACGATTAGCCTACGCAACAGATATTTTGTTGTATATCAAGCGCAATTAAATGAGAATTAACACTTTACACAGCGACTTTAAACAAACGGCTTATATACTTTGTACTTCTCAGTGAAATAGACAAAAATGAAACATTTGTACTTGACACTACAGCTTCATAGAGTGCGCAAATAATATTGCACCAAATGAGATTAGGTAGAAACGGTTGACACTTAGATTTACGTTGGTGGGGTTAAATTATACATAAATACCCATATCTTGTGTATCTTATGTATAGTCACATATAAAATACGATTTGGTTTCTATGAAAACAAATGGGCTTATACTGCCTATCAAAGAATAAAAGAAGAATAAAGCTGTTTGTCATGGGTTAAGATAGGTAAGCGAAAATGAATTTGTCCAAGATTGAGCGCATTGAATTATTAATAATTGTTGGGTTCGATGATCCAAAATGGCCTATTTCTAGAGCTTGTGATGTATTTAACGTCAGTCATCCAAACTGACTTCCAATTGGCAGATCACAAACCTCAATCAAGCAACTTCCAGCAGGTGATGATGTATTTACAGGATTGATAAGAAAAATATTAAAGTAGTCTAAATACCATTCGTGCAAACCATGAACCCTTCAAAGATAATCTTGGTCGCAGGTTGCAAAATCCCGTATGGTATCTCATTTTTTTGCATTTTCTCGGTGTTTCGCTGATTCCACGTGTCGTTTGCACTGTTGTTCGTTGTAAACCGTAAGGATCACATTGCAAGCATCACATTTTACGGAAATGCTAAGGTATTTTAAAAACGAATACCGATGTATATATTTTTTGATCTCGTGTATTCCATGCAATCTGTTGTCGTTTACGCACCATTTTTTGTAGTACACGATTAGTTACGTCCACACAGTAGAAATGATGCGAGCAAACTGATTTATGTACAAATACATATAACATCAACCGACCTTGTATGGTCTGCGCCGCTGCGTGCGAACAAAAATCATCATCTCTAGTTGTTAGTCAACACCTTGGCACGTCGAGGCATAAGCGAAAAGGTACGGTGATTTTATTGTAATCATTATAATAATCAATCAGTGCTCTAAAACGGTAATTTTTGGAGTTATCGAAATAGATTGATTTTACGTCAAATTAGTTGCTGAATTCGTATGTAAAGCTGAGTACCACTGTAACTCACGAATAAGTTTGATGTACATCTTTGCTTAGCCTTACTCCACTGTTCAAGACTGCGGTTTTCGTAAAATATTATTTTGGCCAGTGATATAGTATCAATAATAATAATAAATATTTTGTAACACACAAAATTCAATGTTATACTATTTTCATAGATCAAACAGTATATAATTAATACCCGGCAATTCTGTTATTCGTATTAGAGTACCATTGCGTACATATTATTTAAACATATTATATGCAACTATATGCAAATTGTCTCCTGATTAATTTTTGTTAATGTTAATCAGATGTATCTTAAATATTTTATCACCAAACATTCAGATCCTTATTCCACCTATATACATGTACTTGGGCTTCACTGCAATCTCAAAAATTATTATTCTGTTCCATTCTGCCCTATGCTAATTCCTCCTAAAGTTTTTTGCGAACATTTTTATTCGATTTGTTCAAAAATTCTTAACCATATCGTTCCTTAAAACTTGAATGTGCATGTCCGCCTAATTATTTTTAATTGGAAACACTAAGAATTTCAATGTCCTGGAATTACAGTGAAAAGTTTTCGAACTTCTGAGCAATTGTTGCCTCCTGGGGATGGTTTGTTATTCAAAGAGAGCGACAAATTCAGAACGAGATCTTTATTTTACTGCATAAATTTAAATTATGGAATGTATATCCCGTTTATAAAACCACAACTTTTATGAATTAAGAAAAAGAAATAAAAAGAGGAAGAATTTTTGTCGATGTGCATTTTTTACGCTCACGACATTTCTGACCGAAAACAATGCCTCGTGTCCTTCAAGATGCTTGCGATTACCAATTGAACCATTATTGGGCGCTGCCTTTTAGGGAATCTAGTGCGAACTTCCACAATAAAGGAGCTATAATGACAGATTCACACGATCTGGGAGAAGTAAATGCCGGGCAGCTTTATTTCAACATTGCTGAACTAAATTATTTTCTGAATATCCTCAGAGTTTTTCCGCTATTACTTTGGTTAATATTTCCATGAAAACTTCAGTTCTCCAAAATTGTAAATACTGGCAACTAGATCTTATAATTTTCACGTTTTCATCGTTCCTCTTAAAAACGTTGTGGAAATGGTGTTTGTGGAAAGTAGGACTGCAAACTCGTTCCATCTATTTATATGAGTAACTACTACGCTATTATTTATACAGAATCCAAGTGCCATCCAATGCGATATTCTCCCCATCATTAACTTGCTTAAAGGTTTCTGAAAGCGGTTTAGAAATTACACCAATTTTATCAAGGTCATAATTCAAATTTGTACCTAAAACGATAACCTGGATGGTCGTCCAGACTCTTGAGATAATAGCCATGCTTCATTTTTTTTCCGAAAACCGGCAATTTCACATATGTACCTTATTTAAATTATACCCATAAATCAAATATATCAAGTTGTATGAAAGACTTATTACCCATTGGCTGCGTAAGTAAGAGCGAAAATACGTTCTTCCTTCCTTGGTACGCATATCCAACACGTGATATATGAAACACACTTCCATTGTGTGACCGCTTTCATTCTCTCGGCTGCTTCCATCAGCTTCCGCACAAAAGCTACGCAAGGCTGTGCGTCTTATTTTATGACTTTTCCGGATACACGTCTTATTTTTCTCAGTTGCCTCCATTTTTCGATAATATCCAAAGAATTCTACAGTAATAACATCTTCTATTGCGCGACTGTTATACGAGTATTTTTATATATTATTGCCGGGGAACAGGTAGGGGATGTCCGGGCGATAAAAATGCACCGGGAAGCCGCTATAAATTTACCCTATGAATGCAGCGGAAGATACGATTGGTACAGCAGTACCAAGGGAAAAACGCCCATTGTTGAATGCCTTTAACACACCTGCGAAACCGCGCACACTACGTAGTCGCTGAAATTCTTCTTGAAGTTCTGGCAAGGATTTTACCAATTTAAGTGGTTTGCGTGAAAATTTTATACGGAAAATGGTACGTTCCAGTAAGTTAGCCTGGAAGTTATGTTGAAATTTACGAGCAATATATTTAAATACCTATTTTTGCAGTGAGTTACATTTATTACGTTGGGAGGGAACTCTAGTTTTGTGTTTTATATTCCCTTGGCAGATTAGTGTGGTTGGTTTGATTAATGTACTTTGGTCAAACGCAACCACAGTAATAAACTTGAGTGTGACAATGAGGTTTTATTATATAGTTGTAGAGCGCCTTCAAAAGCTTCGTAGGAAAGGAAGAGATAATCTAAGCTTGTACGTAAAATTCACAATAGACAGCCTATTGTGAATTTCCTTCCATTGTATTCGTATACGCAGTGGACATTTTTCATCAGTAAACATGCATTTCGTAAAATATAGGGTTATTCAAATGTAAGTTCTCAGTTTAACAAGAATCTATCTTTAGTACATACGAAGTTGTACTATTCGGAGATAAATGGCCATTTGTGTCAAAATCTGGATTACCGACTGTAAGTACTATTTTTTGGTCGACGTCTGTCAAAATTTCAGAGAAATTCACCTAATACTGTTGTTTTGGGAGCTATCGTGGGAAAAAAGACAATACCAGTCAGTGACTTGATTTCTTTTTTTGGATCTGTTTAATTTAGCCCCATGTGACTTCTTTCTTTTTCCAAACTTGACGGATAGTGATTCATGTCAAATGAAGAAGTCATTGCTGACGACTCAAAGCTATCGTTAGGTATTTGTTCCCTTTTCTGTTTAATCTTAGCTTGTTCATCACTTGGATAGTTTTGATCACGCATAAATAATCACTGACAAAATTCAACACGCATCTATCGAAGATTTGCTCCAGAAATTAATTATTCTTGGAGGATCGAAACTGCATACACACGAGTTGAGAAAGTCCTCCATTACTGAATAATATCAAATTCAACCACCTGGATGTCTATGACTGCGCTAAGAGACAACGTGTGCCCTTTTGTTACATATTTAATGGGCAGGATCAAAAGCAGTTTAAAACTGAGGGTGAAAATGGTAAGACCGCCAGTACATTCTGTCCATCCAGGAAGATCCTGTACAATTAGTCTATCACGAAGCTTACGATTTCAACATATTCGTATAAATAGGAGCTATAACGACTATCGCTTCATCAAATCCACTTCATTCTTATAACAATCCTCTCACTTCCAATTACGACGATACCGGAGCCGACATTTTCACGAATACTGCAAATTTGCATACGCAGCATCAAGTTTTCACCGAACGGAAGACAATTTCAGATGCAATTCGGCTCACATTTAAATTTTACGTTCCGATTTGCGCAGCGTGTTCCAATGCTAACCTACATAAACGCGTTTTAACAATTTCTGACCGCTCCAGCAGCCGGTTCCGTCCCCCCTCTGATTATATCTAGGATCTGTACTTTGAAGATTTATGTTGGATACTGCACCGTAATTGAAGCGATGCACATTGATTGTGAAATTGATCCGAACTAACGAATTACGTCCGTTTTTACAACACTGCGTGTATAAAAGTTTGCTTGATTAATGTTTGTAACGGACAAATCCCCGTTTATATTAATGTACGTATCCACCCGATACTATCTGTTTTGACACGACTTTGAGGATTTTATGTTTGTATGTTTTTTAACCTTTCTTTCCACCTCTGAAATCGCTTTATAATGAATGCATTGGTTTTGCTACATTTTTGTTGTCTTTTAAAAACTGATGCTGAAAATAACTCACCGAAAGTTTGGATTGTGGAAGTGCCAAAAGACTTCCAACGCTTTACCTGCCAAATTTTATATCAAATAAAAGTATTTGCGAAAACATTTTGCTGTAGGTCATTTTGACATAATTGATATCCCAAAGCAGATAACTCTCGACACCTGCCCCAGCTGTTCACTGCGGCAAACAGATATTGAAAAAGTCTGGTTCTGGAAGACCTCTACAGGTAATCACAATATGTTTGAGAATTGTTAACTGGATTCGACATTACTACTGGAGGATCTTCATACGGTTACAGAAGTATCTTTATTTGAACTAACGACAAACGTGGAAATAGTGATATAAATACAATAGGAAAGAATGGGAACTAATCAACATAAAATCTTAGAACGAAATCTTAGTATAAACTACACGCAATGGTTATAATTAAGGGTTACTTAATTGTCTAAGTGAATTGGATGCCAAAAATAAATGAATAAAAGCATATAACTTGAGATACGCATACTGCGTGAGAAATATCAACTATATATAAACGCAATACTATATAGTTGATGGGTGCCTAAATTTTACTGCTTAGGATTGGACATTTTCAAGCTAATGTCATTAATGCTAAGATTATATGTCTTTAATGGTGAGTTACAATGTTACGTATGACTCGGCCTCGAAAGATGCGAGCAATTGTTAAAAAGCGATAGACCTTAGAACGATAGCAAATGATCTGAAGGTCAATAAGAGTGCGATGTTTAAGTTTGAAAGGAAGTCGGATGAAACGCGTACTGCTGTTTGTTAATGTTTATATTCATGGTGCTAGCAGGCAAAGGGTATCAAATGAACAAGACCGTCACTTAATAAACAATTTGATAAATAACTTGTACACAAGTGTTCGAAACGTCGCGTCGTAACTTTTCTGGGTTGGGCTAGATTACTGGATAAAAGAATAAAATCTTTGAACATAGACATTTTAATGCTGGTGCTGCTGCTTAATCAAGATATATTCAGCGTTACACCAAACGTACTTTCTATAATGATCGCCTTCCGTAACTATATGGAGATGAAACCGTTTGCAAAGATCTGATGTATGTTAGAAATTAGATGAAAGATTTACTAGTACCTACTATTACCATAGTACATATGAAAGTAAAGAAGACCCACATATTTAGCCAATTTGAATTCAAGAGTTTATAAGAAAAATGTAGCAATTCCATGGATGTACCTGAAGCAGGGATTTTTTGACATAAACTTTTGGCAACAAAAATTTAAACAGCAGTGGTAACCTTCACAAGTAAAAGTGAAGTGGGGAACCACATACAAATATTGCTCATATTCTTATTAACTAATTATTTAAAACGAAGGATGTCAGTAATTCCTAGTCTGTCTCTCTTTTTGCCATTTTCGCAAATGAAATTTGCAAACTATTTACATTGTGTACGTGTGTGATATAAAACGTATGCTAACAGCTACATTCCATCGACGACTTTTTCCTACTGATTATGCGTAGTCTGTCGTTATCGTACTACAACACGCAGAGCGAAATTTAAGACCTAGCATTCAAAATGATGCCATCTAAAAAGGTCTCCTTATTGCCAAAAGCATAAATTGTGATTTGGTTGCACTTAAAACTAAAATTTGTTAAACAACCATGTACTCGAAGTGACAAATAAAAAATCACTAAGTATTTCGAAGATGTCTCCAAAAAGTGTGATTTTAAACGCCCAGTGGATCGGGTTTTAAGGATATCTCGGTTTAAATGCACAAGAAAGGTATATTACTGGGAAGGTGAATCCATATCGTTTTATAAAATACCTTGCCGCGTAGCTGCCGCCCTGGCATTCCTAGTTTTAAAAAAAATAACACGGGAAATATTATCGCATTAATTTTGCCATATCTGCCCGAATATAATTTAAATAATATTTTTAGTTGGTACGGCGTAGTGGGTTTGGGCGAAGAAACGACGCAGTCGGCGAGATTATAATTTTAAATTTCCGTCGCATTCATCAACAGAGACGCGGAATACTACTTAACATTCATCGACTGTTGCTGTTTTCTTTTCGCAAATTTATGTACACTTTTTAGGAATGAAGGAAGTGAGAGCCGCGTGTTCTGGGAAGAAGGAAGGAAAAAAGAGAATTAAATTGAAGCGAGTTGCGAGAAGTAATATGGAACGCACATAAAGAAATTAAGGATTCCAAGGCAATCGTAAAATTTCAAATGCACCTATATAGATGCTTTGGGAGATAACGCGTAGGTTTTTTACACACCAACATTTTGCAGGAGCAGGTTTAAGGTAACAGCTAGTGGAAATTGGGCATTCTACTGTTTAATATATTATGCACGAAGCTAGCCACCTTTGCCCAAGAAAATGTTTATCCAAGTAAGGCAATAGAAAAACTTTGACATGGTACGCAGATGGGTGGAGAATAAAATGAGCCGGAACTGGCATAGACGCTAGCGGTCCCAATAAAAAAGCGGTACTAATATATCCTTACCAGAGATTTTTGCTTAAAACTTGTACGCCGGAAAAAAATTCGAGAAAGAAATATGAAGTGCAGCCATACATATTTGAGGTGATATTGGTACAAGAGAATTTTGATAAAAGCTGACGATTATTAATTGATGAGATTTCTTCTTGATATGACTAACTACACTGAGTTCTGTTGTAAAAGGCCTTCACATTAATCAAAATCTCAGAATTAAATTAAGTTTTTGGACACAAGAAAATGGAATACAAAAGCAGTTAATGTCTATTTTCCCCACTGCCGTCGTCGGCTGGACTTATTTTATCCTTCTGTCACCCACGCTGCAAAGATAAGAGACCAGAAGAAATTGAGCGTTCTACCTAACTAGAGGGACCTTTACTTTTCATAGGTGGACAAACTGAAGTCACTAGACGAGGTAGATAACTTCTTAGACGTTCATTTGTAACATTACAGTGTATTATATAACTCATTACTAGGAATTAAAGGTAGTGGCTTATTTGCCAATAATCCCGCTATTGTTTTTATAACAATTACAAAATTTGGGTTCGTTTCCTTATATATAAGTATAATTGCGTTTCATTTTCTTTCGCTGTGAGTACTACAATTTTACTCAAAATAAACTATATCTAGTTCATTATACAGGATTCATAAGTAGGAATCAAGTACTTAATATTAATGAATGCATCCTCTCCCCCGTGCAGTTCCAGCGTCTCCAACGTTTCATTTATAATATCAGCTAGATTTTCGCCCCTCATTTGGCTGTAATCAATACCATCACCGCAATTGACGTTTTTCTCCTTAAACATATTAAGCACCGGCAAAATTTGACGATAATACGGAACTAGAGCTTCTCCAACCATATCTCCAGATTTAACTAATTGCTGCAGAACTCGAAGCGTCGAACACATAACGCTTTTATTTTTGGTATTTAGAGCAGTCTTGATTGGAATAATGAGTTGTGGTATGCAAGGAAAGATTCTTTTACCTCCATGTTCTAATAGATCGTGTATACCTTGTAGACAGATGAACTTATATGGCTCTTCAGTTTCGCACAATCCTTCAAAGAATAAAGGCAAATAATGCTGGTAGTCGAGCTTTTTAATATCGGTTTTCCACACTACACTGGTTCTATTTGGCGTCATGTTGATTGGAAATTCGCCTTTGTTATAGTTTACCTTGAAACTAAGTAGTTTTGGGGGTAGCTCTTTGAAAGGGTAGCTTTTAGGCGGTGGTAGTACGCAGGTGCCCTTCTGCATAGCTTGTATGGTAAAAGCGGGAACGACCCTGCACCCATTTGGTTGTGGCGCATTAGGTAGAGGTTTATGAAGAGTAGTTCGAAATTCTTTTCCACTCACCATTTCGAATTTCAGGTTGAAAAAAATGGATTAAAAATATATACGTCAAATTCAAATTTGATAGTTACTGTCAAATGCGTCAAAATGTATATACTAAATTAGTATTTTGCGTATCGCGTATGTGATTACCATGATCACCAGAAGAGGCATTATCATTTGATTGAAAACGTTTTGCACTCAATCATTAATCCATTGATCTTAATCCGTTTTAATGTATGTTCAGTTATCAATGGCGGCAAATTCCAATTTTAGTAAAGCACCTTTATTTGTATTCACTTAAGTTTTTATAGGCAGCAAGGATTTTGGGTAATTGTATAGTTTCTTACATTTAATCTTAATAACAAAACTCAAATTAGAAACTTAATTCCTCAATGTATTTATTATTTTTCTTTTAGTAGCTTAGTCTACTAACAATTAGTGCGTTGAAGGTAATAAAGTAAATTTTATTTTAAACTTGAAATATATTCGTGTTATAATTTATTCTAAAATTGGTTGTAAATATCGAATTGGGCCAGAAAAAGTTCTGCAACTAAGATGTGGGATTTGGAAAATTAATATTTGAAGCAAAACAGAGAGGAATTGTGGAATTTTAGATAAACCATATGAGTTTATGACAAAACGCTTTAAATAGCAGCATTAAGTACACTTCAGATTTTAAGCTTGGAATGCCACAAAATGTTTTTCTATAAAATTTTTAATCACAATAATTTTCTTCTTTTGGTTACGCACTGCGACATTGGAATAATATGTCCCGTTAATTATTCAGTATTAAAAATATCTCTGAAAACAAGGAAATTGACTAAATTTCATCTAAGTAAAACATTTCTTACTGTATACACACAGTACAAGCGAAATGAATAAGGGGTTAACTGATTCTGGTTCACTTCAAAGAGAATATAACAATTTTTGGACAAATGTGATGTTGATTTGTATACAGTTATATATACATATAGTTCCACAAGGAGCCACAGTATATAATGTTATGCTGTTACAAAATTTTCACTACCATGCTTTTGTAGTCTGTGCATCATTCAGAATGAATCTAAAGAATTAAACACAATATTTTGAAGCAACCTAACTTGGGAAGTCGGCCATTTCCCTACAAAGGGAGTTATGGAATTTCTACCTTGTAGTTTTGTTTTCTTTTACGAAAGAGTTACAATTGAAATGTTTAGAGGATGTGGCAATTGTTTGATTATACAGCTTTTAATCTTCTATAAAAATTGTTTTCTTTTAATTAAGTAAAGTAATATACATTAGCCTAATTTAGCTGTATACCAGGTGTGTCGGTAATTCTTTTCCGGTTTTTTCGCTAAAGAAAACACGTTACTTAGAATGGATAGTTAAAATTTATTTATTCAAAGTATTGGCCATTTGATTCTATACATTTTGTCCATCTCTCAGGCAATTTATGAATGCCATTCCAAAAGAACAGTTCCTCCTTTGAGCTAAACCATTCATCGAGCCATTTTTTAACTTCTTCGAAATCGGCGAAGTGCTGCTCTGCAAGCGCGTGCCCCATCGATGCGAAAAGGTGGTAGTCGGATGGAGCCAGGTCTGGAGAGTACGGCGGGTGCGATAAAACTTCCCATCCAAGTGATTTCAACATTTCTTTGACTGGTTTTGCTGTATGAGACGGCGCGTTGTCATGTTGCAAAATCACTTTATCATGTCTTTCAGCGTATTGTGGACGTTTTTCGATCAATGCACAGTTCAAATTGATCATTTGTTGTCGGTAGCGATCACTATTAACTGTTTCTCCCGGTTTCAACAGTTCATAATATACGACACCAATCTGGTCCCACCAGACACAGAGCATGGTCTTGCGACCAAAGCGATTTGGCCTTGCAGTCGATGGGCCAGCTTCGCCAGGTGATAACCATGATTTTTTTCGCTTGGGATTTTCGAAATAAATCCATTTTTCATCACCCGTTACTATTCGATGCAGAAATGACTTCCTTTCATACCTTTGAAGCAGAATTTCACTAACGATTTTTCGATTTTCCATTTGTCTGTCATTCAATTCATGTGGCACCCATCTCCCCATCTTTTGGATCTTTCCCATAACTTGTAATCGTTCACAAATTGCTACTCGGCCCACATTCAACTTTTCTGCTAATTGTTTTTGAGTTTGTGTTGAGTCTTCATCCAATAGCTCCTGCAATTCCGCGTCTTCAAACGTTTTCGGCCTACCAGGACGTTCTTTATCTTGAACGTTGAAATCACCACATTTGAATTGTCGAAACCACGTTTCACATGTTCTTATGGTTGGAGCATGCTCACCGTAAGTCTCTACTAGCAAACGATGACTTTCAGCGGCTTTTTTCTTTTGATGAAACAAGAAAAGTAATGCGTGCCGCAAATGCACGTTTTCAGGCACAAAACTCGACATTTTCAAAAAATTATAAATCTATAACGCTGTTATTTTGGCGGAACGTAACTTGTGTAGTTTTAAGGTTAATGTCAGTAGAATAAAATTACATATGTATCAAATCATAACATTTCATACTTATGGCCAGTGACATCTGCCGGAAAAACCGGAAAGGAATTACCGACACACCTGGTAATTAAGAGTACTTAATTAATTAATGCTTGCACTATCATCTAAAGCTGTATTCTTTTTTAGTATTACACGCGTACATTAAGTACTTATCTTTTGAACGTTTGTCAATGTACCTAACTATGACGATAAAAAGCTCAACTTCATTGTTTTTTCTTTGTTATTAGACTCGACCTTCTAATTTCCTTACTAGTCTTAACTTTCTTCTGACCAGGGACGATAGTAACTTAATCTTTTCTAATTTGCATTTGTCGTTGGCGCTGATTCCTTGATGTTTATCGCTTTGTATTATTATAGCTTAATTTTTCTGTTGGTGGTGCGTCAGACTTGGCAAGATGGTCACCACCAAGATCTTGCACCCAAGCATGGCTTGGCGATTCAGATAATTCAATCAGCATTGTATTCAGCATGTATTCAGCAAATTCATCACTGCGGTTCGGTGTGTCAAGTAGAGAGGGTAGCGTAATGGGTCTACGTCGCCCAAACACGCTATGCATGCTCTCACTTAAGCCGTACGGCCCGCTCTACCTGGCATAGAAAGCAAAGTTAGCTGTTAGTAAAGATATGTTTTAACATCACAAAATTGGTATTTATTTGAATAAGCTGATACAGTAGTCATGCGAGTTTCCCATATTTGGCTACTACAGATTCTTAATTTTGGAAGGTACAGTTTTTACTTTTAAAAGTCTGGAGCCTACTTCAAGATAAGCTAAATAAAATGTTGCCTTTTCGCTGATATCGTAAACATATCTCTTAACACCCTTGTTAGATTGATCCCTAACTGAAACTATAAACTATTAGGCAAGACCTCCCTCTAGAATAATCGGTATTGTACTTTGACCTTTTCGCCATAGACAAATTAGAATGTAATTCTGCTGTAATCTTTCCAATTTACTTAATAATTAAAGTGATGATGACGCTAACCATCTTATATTACGTATCATTACTTTAACTGCGATTTCGGCTTAGCTACCGTAAATTAATTTTCAATTTACGTTCAACTTTAAAGACGTTTTCCCGGAAACTGCTGTTGCGGAATTTATTGAGTTACGTTATATACGCATACCAAATAACATGAAATTGCTATTAACATCGACGGGTATCGCAACGGCAGCTGCTACATCCGTAACTGTTCATGCAGTTCAACTAAACGTCTGTGTACACATTAACCAGATTATAAACTTAACCCTAATTTAATACATTGTATCTGTTGATATTGTATAGAACCGTTTATACCCTTTCTAAAACATCCTTGTTTGTAATTAGGAAATTCTGTTAGCTCAGATCCCACGTAAAATCGGTTAGTATATTACACGCTATAAGCGCGCGATACGCCATTTAAATCAAACAGTACCTACCAAACTAAACGGATATTTCGGCAGATGTTACGATAATATGTTTTAATGAACATTGATGTAATATAACGAAACTATAAAAAGATGTTACTCCTTCTGTTATTATGACGAAAGCAATTTCGCGCAATTCCTTTACAAAATTCTTCTATTTGTTGGTCGAAGATGTATAGAATGAATACTTTTTAGTTTAAACTAAGAACACAATGAATAGCGTAAGTACATAGATGGAGAATGATTTTGAAATTTTAGAAATTTCGAAATTAAGTTACTGCTAATAAACCAACATTAGTTAGCAAGAATATGTTTAAATTTCTTTGTAAAATAGCAAAAACTGCCTGAAGAAATTATATTTTCTCAATGAACGTTTCATTAATTCTTTATAAGAAACGTCATATTTCTAATAATTGTTTTGCAGCATTATTAAGTGATCTCCAAATTCTCTTAAGAAACGTCTGTAATTATAACCAAAAAAATTAGTACTAAAACAGCTTCCTCATGGTATTGATGGAATCATTCACGTCAATCGCAACACAAGGAGGGAAAAAAAATACCGTACCCACTGCCTACTGCCTACCCGGCCCTACCCCGGCGTCATCAGCGCGGTTCCGAGAATATTTTATCACTACGCTGTGTCGATGTTGTCTCGCAGTTAATGCCACTAAACACATTTAGAAAGCAGCGACATAAACCCGGTACTGTTCACCAAGCCATCCCACGAGCAGCTGTTGGACTGCTTACCCACGATAGCGGAGCAGGTAGCGCTTTGGCAAACTGCACATGTGAATATTCCGACAGGCTTTCTAAACGACAGGCATCTGTTCCTTAGCACTACAGGACGAGAAGAAATATCTGCCTTGTCGTTTCGAAATGTAGTGGCATTAACTGAGAGGTAACATCGACACAGGTTGGAGATAAAATATTCTTCTAACCACGCTGATGATGCCGAGTAGGCAGAAACATGTTAGTAGGTAGGGTATTTTTTCTCTCCTTGTGTTGCGCTTGCTGTGAATGATTGTTTCTAGGCATTTTCTGATGTGCTTTGACTGTAAATATATTTATACACTTCTACTAACTATCACAGTTTCTTTACTCACCGTTCTACGACTAAGATCATCACGATTGCTCAACAAACAGATCGATATTATATATGATTGTCAATAAACTGAACAGTATTAAATTTTCTGTCACTTTTGCCATTGCTTAAATCGCACCCTTTTGTTAGAAAACACTTTATTAAGGCTCCGATTTCTAGTGCTTCACATCGCCGACTGGCATCCCTCGGGTGTAATTTAGGGTAATTCTAGTTCAAAATATTTATTAACGTATCGTGCTTCCAATTAAGTTATCCAAAATTATGGTTTGCCGATGATTTATAGCACTGTGTCACTATTAACAATATTCAGGACTGCAATTATTTGCAAACATTATTTGGAAAACAATAACAAATCAACAGTAAATGAAAAGTCAGCTACCAGGACAAACGATCATTAAATGACGCTATTGGGATTACAGATACTATTTTCGTAAAATCTGATATTTGTTGTTGAGACAATGACAGGACGAAAGTCGGTCGAGTAGCTTACAATGAACGTTTAAAGAAAAAAAAAGTTGAAAAAAAAAATTGAAATTTCACTTGTTTTCATTGGATGGCTTTTTCCAATTTTCAAGGTCTAACTCAACAACAATTCCTCGAATGTTTTCGTTCAACTATTGGTAACGAAGCATCAACAAAAAATACTGCTTACAACTGGTTTTCAGAATTTCGCCGTGGTCGTGCTTCCTCCAGTAATGAATTTGGTGAACGTCGATCAAAATCGTTGTTGTGCATGATTGGAGATGATCGGCAGGTAGCTTACTGCGAAATAGAGGCATCTTTACCCACATCAAGGAACCAAATCCAACAAAAGTTGTTCGTTCACGAAACACTTGCTTGTTTCTTTTCGTGTTTAATATGTCGCAAACATTGCATTGGACGATCGAAGAACAGTTAATGCTGAACGGTGTACAGCAATTTGTTTACCAGAAACCATTAATGAAATCCGGATAGACATCGAATTAACGTATCATTGCACATATTTACCTGATTTATCGCCTAACGCCTTCTTTTTGTCCCGAATGTCAAGCAAAAAATGCGTGGATGGCGACCTTTCTCACCTCAAGATGGTTTTGAAGCCTTCAAGAACCATATTTTGCAGATACCACCCTCAGAGTGTACAAAATGTTTCGATAACTTGTTCGAATATTTGCGAAAACATATAAATCCTAATAGCCAATATTTTGAAAAACAGTAAAACGATTTGCACCAATTTTTTTTTTATTTATTTTCTGAAACTCTAAAAGTGTCACTCCTACATCATGACAATTCCAGTAATCCACAATTACTACTACTGCTGGATGTCTTTTACATATGAGGGATTTAAATGTCATGTTCGACTCAAGAATGATCTTTATTGAGTATATTTCTAGTGCTTGTACATACAACAGCTTTGGGCTTAACCTCGTTATATGTACTATTGGTTCATTTCCTCTACAACTACTGTTCTTTCTCTCTACTTTACTTTGGTTCGGCCTAAATGCTTCTTTCACGTGGTCGCCTATCTGTAATTGTCAGATAATCTTATTCCAGAGAAGGTTCTCATTTAGTTTGACATAACAGTCTTAATATAAATAATGATAGCAAGGACTGTGGCGTAAAATGGTAAACAACACATACATAAGTATCGGCAACCTCCGCGCTACACAAGTTTAATTAATTATATAATAATATAATAATTAGTTAATAATCCTAGTTTTTCGCATGTCGTAGCTTCAAGGCGTGCAGGGGGTAGATATAGGCACTGGTAAAAAATATTTTTTTCTAGGAAGTAGGGATAGTACATATATGTTTAGCTTTAGAAGTTTCTCGCATTACTCGGTTACCGGTTGACGATGAGAACCAATCGTGTCCTCGAAACGCCCGTCCCGGATTAATTATTATATTATTATATAATCAATTAAACCTGTGTGGTGCGGAGGTTGCCGATACTTATGTGTTGTTTACCAGACTTGGTATGATGGAGTTGCTAACATATATATTTATTAATTTCCTTATTTCTCATCCTTCGTCTAAACAGTCAAACCTATTTTACTGCTTTGCGTCCAGAACTAACATATTGGCATCAAATGCCCGATACACAGACTTTACAATAATTTCAAGTCTACAAATAATATAAAAATTGATGTGCGCTCTTGTTCTCCACCATCCCTGTCAAGAATATAACACAATAAATTGTGTATAATTAATGGTGCACGTTTTAATTTCCCTTCTTTTCTATGGTTCAGTTATATTTTGAACTTCTAAGTAGGATATTTTCAAAGTATTTTGAATTAAATTTACATACAAATGCTTATTTTTTTTTTATTTTGTCTTGTAATTCGATACTTGTACCTGATCCGCAATAAAACATCATTATGATTATCATAATTCTTTCAATATGTGATATGCTGTACTGAACTGTTTATAACCACCTCCAACAAAATTTTTGCCTTGACCCACACGAAGTTTTTCATAACTCTATATTATTCGTTTAACTGTGTTCATGGATCGTTTTTTGTGGATACCGAGCGGCTAAGGTATCGCATTCTCTATAAATGATACAGAAATTTAAATAGTTTTTCTTCATATAATTTGGGCGCTCTGGCATTATTTATAATTTAATTGACATATAAACATCCATCAGATGTGTAATAAATATGATATTTTTTGTAAACACAATTTGAGGAGGAAGAGAAAATAGGTAGTTGTATTTAAAAACATTAAGCTCGTGAAACATCCTATATTATTGCTATTTAAGTTTTCAGTTTTTATATTTATTTCGAAATGTATTTACAGAATTTATTTGAATTATTTGAATTCTGGCACTTTAATGATATATCTTAACTTTTTATTCTTAAAAATAATTCGGTAATGAAAGTCACCGACTGATTTCAAGCATTTACTTTGTAGTGACGATTTTTATTAAAAATTACACAAAAACAAAAATGTAGACGATGTGTGAGACATCATCTGCATCATTTCATTTTATAACTATTTTAACAAAAAAATCTCAAGACGGGAAATATAAATCGGGAGATGATGATTTTCATTTTATTCTCTCTAATCCGCATTATTACCACCAGTTGCAGGAGTTTGAAAGAAACAGTCGGAAAACAACGTCACAAACTGCTATTTCACTTTACGCCAAATATTTGTAATGGAATTAAGGAATAAAGTTAGACTCTAAAGGTATTACCACATTTCCTTTCCAAACAATTACGTGCTCTTTCAGATTTATTTACATGCAGTTCAAAGGAGTGGAGAAACTCTATCCACCCCAGTCCGCCTTTTGTTCTATGCCGGGCATCTCGGCGAAGCGGTCCCCAGCGAGCTAGACGCGGAAACTCGATGAATGTCGCTCGGAAATCTTTTTAATTAAATTTTCTCGTTTTGTCACTGCATGTCCTGTGTAATAATTCCATTTGTGCGGAAGTTAGGTGGGGCAACGTGGAAGCGGTCCGCAAAACGTTTTCGCCGTTTAACCCTCAAGTGCTATCGTGGGGTGTTTCGGAACCCCAGAGGTCATTTTTTTTAAATTTTTTCTAAAACTATTTTTGTCACATTTCTAAGGTTCCAGGTATTCGCCTATGCAAATGAGATATGTAATATAGTGTAATTTATTATTTACCATATTCTACAGTTTTAGCAAAAAATAGCTTTTGGGGTGTCTCAACACCCCACGATAGCAATTACGTTTGTTTTTTTCAAAAATAGCGTAGTGTATTCTAACCAATGATTTAGAATTTTATAGTGATAATAGCCCTCGTCCTCTTTTGGGGAAATCACAGATGTTGTTGTGCATGTAAGTATAGGGGATTCACTTATATACGTTCCAATTCGGCGATTTTTATTATAGTACCTACATGTACAGGGGATTCACTCATTTATGTTCGACTTCGGTGATTTTTTACAAATCAAATAGTGGCATTTCCCCTGATTTCTGTACGGCGTATAAATATTCGACTCAAACAAATTTCTTACTCAGTTCCTCACAAACCAGAGCGTCGTCAACTTGTTCCTTATTTCCCTTCTATAATACGTGTATTGAATAGTAAAAACAATATGATAAAGTTTCTAACTGATGAACAATTAGCAAATCTTGCCGAAAACTTTTACGATGATGTTAGTGAAAGTGAATGCCCTGATGAACGTGATGATGATTTGAGTGATGCAGCAAGCGAACATAGTGATCACGACACATGTTCAGAATTTGAAGTCGAATCTGAAAACGAAAGTGAAGAAGACTTAGGTGATGTCAGTGCAAGAACAAGTTACTTCTATGGACGAAATCGATATAAGTGGTCCAAAAATCCTCCTGCTACTTCACGTACCAGATCTTCTAATATAGTCACTCTTCGACCGGGAGCAAAGGGTCCGGCAGTAAATACTCCTCCAAGAACACCTTCTGAAGCATTTTCTCTTTTCTTTACGGAAGAAATTCTAAATGAAATACTAGAGCATACAAATGCAAAAATAACGGAAACGAGTTCTTCTTATGGACCAACGGCAAGTTATGTTGAACATGTAGACATGATTGAATTGAAAGAATTTCTGGGACTTGTAATTTTGGCAGGAGTGTTTAAATCAAACCACGAAGATACTAGAAGTCTTTTTGCAACGGATGGTACGGGACGAGATATTTTTAGAGGTGTCATGTCTAAACAACGGTTTTTGTTTCTTTTGTCAGTGCTAAGATTTGACGATCAAACAACTAGAAGGAACAGGATTGACAATGGTGATAAACTTGCTGCCATTTCAAAAATTTATGAAATTTTCAACGCAAACTGTACGAATAATTACAGTTGCAGCGAATATGCTGTTGTAGATGAAATGCTTGTTGGATTTCGCGGCCGCTGCTCTTTTCGCCAATATATCAAGAGTAAACCAAAAAAATATGGCATCAAAATTATGTGCTTATGCGATTCGAAAACGCATTATCTGATCAATTCATTTATTTATACAGGAAAGACAACCGAACCCAATCCAAACAAACTTTCAGTTCCAACACGTAGTGTACTCAAATTAATTTCTCCGATCATCAATACAAATCGAAATCTAACAGGAGATAATTGGTTTTCTTCTATAGAGCTGTTGAATGAATTGAAACGGGTTGGTATAACGTATGTTGGAACACTTCGTAAGAATAAGCGCGAAATTCCGCCAGCATTTTTACAAACTAAACAGCAACCAATAAACACCTGTAAATTTGGATTTACGCACGATAATACGTTGGTTTCCTTCATACCAAAAAAGAACAACTGTGTCTTGTTGGTTTCGTCTATGCATCACAATGGAAATGTTGAAGTAAATGCAAAACCTGAAATAATAAATTTCTACAATTGTACCAAAGGGGGAGTTGATGCTTTAGACCAGAAGTGTATGACGTACTCCTGCCAAAGACGAACCAGACGATGGATAATGGCTATATTAGGAGCAATGGTAGACATTTCACGTGTCAACAGTTACATAATTTTCTTAGCCACTTCAGACCATACAGTTAACATGACACGAAGAGAATTTTATATTCGTCTAGGAAGAGAACTCGTCAATGACCACGTAAAAAGACGATACCAAACAAAAGAATTGTCAACTAAGCTAAACTCAATTATCAAAAATTTACTAGGCTTAGAAACACCACAACAACAGCCACAAGAAGCAGAACCTTCAAGAACCTACAAAAGGTGTCACATCTGCGGGCGAAATAGAGACAAGAAAATAAAAACCACGTGTCATAGATGTCATCAGCATGTCTGCAAGGAACATTCTGAGCAACTTGTAAAATGCGCAGAATGCTTACAAAGGTAAATTGTAAGAAATTTATAAAAATCTGATTACATGAAATACCACATTACATGTTTTTTGTCAAATAAAATGTACGCCTCACAACGTCATTGTCAGAATTTTTATGTGAAATGCTAATGGCATTTTCTTTTACAGGGAGTAAGACCATAGTTTCCAGTAACAGAAAAAACCAAGACATCTTAACAATACAGAACACAATTTTGTAAAAAGAAAAAATTGTACGAAGAAATACTTTTTACATAATTTTTATGAATGTAACATTTCCTCCTAATTTTCTGTTTTGCTTTAAATAAAGTTTTGTTTTTCCTTACAACAATCGCAAGATAAAGGTCTAGTTATTACACTGTGGGTTTAAAAGTGAAAAAAAAAAGATAACTAACAAAAAAAAGCTAAATTTAAAGAGTGGGGTGTAAAACACCCCACGATAGCAGTTGTGTTACCTGAAAACACGATAGTACTTGAGGGTTAATCTAAGACCCTGGAGTTGTCGCCGTTGGTGAACCTTTGGGATTAAAAATAAGGCACGGGAGACAATCACAGCGCATACACATACTCTAGCGTTTACCGAATAAAGTGGAAAATGGAACAAGTTTGTGTTCTTTCACTGAAGGGAATGAATTTTAAAACTTTTCTCGCTATCCCAGTCTACAGCTGACACCTACTTGTACGTTGCATAGATAGGCAAGAGATTTAAATTTGATAATATTTATCCGAATGCAGGTCTCCATTTTCCGAGAAGTGTGACAAATGTGTAGGGAAATCATCTCGGCGCTTTATCTTACATTTCAAAGCGTTGACTGAAGTGTATAAACATCTTTCCATATTTACTACAATAGACGTCCTACGTAAGTATTCTTAAAGTGGAAGACGTTTCACGTGATCTATCTTAAGAATCCTAGACTTCCTAAAGGATTTCATACGTCATACACCATCTGCAACATATACCACAGTCACTGAAATTACTTCCATTTATGCAAGGTTATTGCTTTTATACAGGTTGAGTATAAAGCATTGCACGAACTGGAATAACGCTTGAGCGGTAATACATGTAGGTTTGATATCTAGTAGCGATAATTAAACTATTTGTTACAACCCACCTTTCGACATAAATTTCACTTGTTTTGTGCAACTCATGTTGACAGGATGGCCCCAGCTTGTTTGTTTTTAATAGGAACAAGGGTTTATTTAACTTTACATCGTATAAGGAATTTATTCAAAAAATACAGAAAATTACATATCATATGGCAGGCTATTGAGAAATAATAAATAAAATAGTGAGAAGTACAAAATTATAACAGAGATAGCGATAGATAAACGAAATCATTGCACCGTTCGATTTTAATCAGTGGTGTTGCCTTAATATATTTCAAACTTCTGCAGTTACATGGTACAGTTGGAATAATTTTAATTTTATGACATATTTCATCTGATATGGTTCTGGCCTAATGGTGTCACGAAACCGGTCGCCTATTTACTATATTCATAATAAAGAACTTGTCACAGGCAGAAAAAGTCTATTGCAATCATGTGTGAAGATCGAGGAGGGCATCCGGTTTGACTTCTTAGTCAAATCCACTTCTGGGCAGCTTCATCCGAAAAAAGCGATATTATTGATAAAACTACCATTAAGTCTCCGCGAATTTCACCCTACTCTGAAAATTGTCTTTTGACAGCCTTTGCGCTAAATATGACTTGTAGTGGTCCAGTTTAGAACGCATACCATAAGAAACAAGAAAGTTGATGTTGGCTGGAAAGAACCGAAACGTTGTATAAAAATATGGAGTACACCGTTAGGTAGAGTATTGCAACTGGCCGCGAAAATGAGATTTTAGTTCTCCTCTACAAAGCCAAATGAGGTGCTAGATGTAAAAAAAGAAACTGAGCTTTTTTGGTTTTAAAAAGAGTCTCGAACAGAAGCATTCTTTCTTAACATTCAACTGAACTAGTCTTAATAGCTTATACTAAAGCCTTAAAAGATTTGTAGACTTCAAAAGGCAAATTAAAGTATTTTACGCAGAAGTTTTTAGATAGCAAAGTAATTGTGTGCGAAGTCAAACGTGTACGTATTTTACTTATTCACCACTTTATATTTATGAGCCCATACGCCAACTTTGGTGGTATTGTAACTTAGCTGGTAGCGGTTGGTGGTGACGTAAACTGGAATGCGCGGATAACGATTGGATTTCTCGGTGAATTTTCATTGCATACCACAATGTATATAATGTGCAAAGGAAAATACACGAGCGAATCGAATAATCTCCATTTAATGCAGATGTTTTAATAACGGAGATTTCCAAGATATTTCCTGTTTTCGCTGGTTTTGTTTGTTTAAAAAGCTTTTCAAAAATATCAAAATCACTCCTCTCTACATTACCAATATTTTTACAACCAAACAAGAGTTTCAGTTATTGATTGACTTTAGCATATCTCTCTAAGATCATACATTTCAAAGTAATCGTAGAAAATGCTGCAGTTTTATTTTTTCAACTGTAAAATTCTGAACCAATTAGAGAGAGCTAAAGTGAATACAAATATGCAAAATAAGATTAGATCAATGAATAGAGAACATGACAATGGTGTTTATACCTATGTTGTTATATACTTCCATATCTTCTATTCCTATTCTTCTATTACATAAAAGGGAATATGTAAAATTGTTCTCACCTTCTTACAAAAGCCCATTCCCATATTTCGTTCTCTCATTCCCTTCCGTTTTCCTCTCACGTATTATCCATTCTTTGAACGCTAAGAAACGTTATCTCAAGAACACCCAACGCGGTTATCACTTGCGGCTGGCCAAGGTACACCTTGCGCTCTCGCCTAAGCTAGTCATATATATAGTTGGCTGAATACAGGATACCGAAAAGGAAATATAGGGGAAGCATTTCCTTTTGCATTCCTTTTGAGTTAAATCCTAACGCGACGTATTTACCACTACAGCTCTGAACCTAAGCAGTCAAGTTTATCTGAGCCAGTTTATCAGGCGACGCAGAACCTTGAAATCCTTTGCGTAAATTTCTATATTGGGGTGTACAAGAATGTATGGAAAATTGAATTATTTTCCAGTTTTGCGGGCAGCCTTATTGCTTTCCTCTCACTCTCGTTATTAACTTATTTCTTACTAGACGTTCGGGCCCCTTTCATAAAATAAATCGCGAAACATGTAATTCTAATTTGAAAGCAATGAAAGGGGAGAAGCGGGAGTTCTGCTCCTTTATATATCCTCGTTCTATACCAAATTAAGTTTAATAAATAAATGAAGTAATTACGTTTAATTACCGTGATATTGAATTTTTCTACGCAACGCTGCCGAAAGGGGAAATGTAAAAAACCAAGCGCAACATTTTTAATTAACAGTGTCTGTAAAGTGTCGGTTTTCCATTTTGGGGAACGCTTTTTATTAGAGTCGGGTATCAATTAATTTTGTGTACGAGCGTCACGTCGGTGTTCGCTACAGAACGCTGTTTGACCCCTTTCAGTGTTTCCGCTGTTAGAAAATGGATTCTTGGATTTCTGTTAATTTTACATTGGATAACTACCTGTTCTGGCCTATCTACCATAGAGTTCCACATTTTTTTCTAAAAAATAATTTCACTTAACTCTTAAATATTTAGAAACGTGCATTCTGTTCATTAGAAAAGGATCCACTGCGTAATGCTAGAATGATTACTCACAAACATTGAAAGTTGAAGGATATCCGTTGACATCTAGAAAATATTAAAGAGAAGTCTATATGGTGGAACATGGTGGAAGTTATATTTCATTCCAGCTTCGGCTTTATTGAATCTACAAAGAGAAGACAAGAAATCTCCGCTTTACGCCAACGGGAAAAAGAGGAATGTAGTACGAGTAGATGGTGGCGCACCCTGTTGATGAACGCAAGAAACTACAGTAATAAAGGAGATATATATGTCTCGGGTTATGATCGTCGTTAGCCCTCTAATTGATTTTTTGCCCGAGAAAAATTAGAGGTTTACTTTTTTCACAGAGATTTATAGTATCAAATTAATAAATTTAATGGGATCCGTTGCATGCAATTCAATGATGGGTGGAAGATAAACGTCGAACGTTTTAATAAATTTTTAATTAATTACTTGCTCTTAGCTATGCTCCGTGCAAGATAACCGGTAACGTTATTAAATTACATCAACATTTACGTCACGCATATAAGAATGCTTTGATCTCATTTAATATACCTTAGTACAGGTACCGAATATATTCATTACTATTTCGCGAAAGCAATCTTGCTGGCTATGGTCGCCCATTCTAATTACATTACAACGGAATATCTTATAAAAACAAGAAAATGGACAAAAAGCACGGCTTGCAAGAATCAACATAAAAATACGCCTATGCACTACTACCTTTAAAGTTGTTTAATTAGTGCATAACGAAACATATTTTATATAAACGGCAAAAGAATCAAAAGCGAAATTTCTAGCTAAAAGGAATTCAACATAATGTTTCATAAAAAAACTATTGTAACTTGGTAAAATCATTTTGCAGTATTACGCTAGAATGTGCTTTATGCGTATACTTTATTGCGAAAACAGTACAAGCTTGAAATAAATAGTAGCGTCGAATTTCAGGTGTTAATTACATTTATTATCTGAATTTATTTGCATTTGCATATTCCTATGTTTTTCCAGTTATTACCGCTATTGAATAGCAACATATAAATTTCGTGTAACATGTAAATGTTAAAAGATATCAGCTAATTTCGAGTATAGCAGTGTTATTAGTTTAAACACAAAATTAAGAAATTTGCCCGTAAAGAAACTTTGCGTATTTCCTTTTCAAGTTTCCAGATTAATTGCAGTAACTTGCGTTAGTCTTTGATTATAAAAAAAATTGTGGTGCATGCTCAAGACAACTTTTTTTTTAGAAAGGATATTCTGTATATTATTAAAACTGTGTTTTGATGAATTGCTAAACCCTCCAGTAAACAAGAAATAAAAAATATAAAAGTCCAGGATCGAATAAATATGTTAATTAAACAATAATATGGATAATGGCTAGCTTCCATGATCCACAATCGCAATGGCTGCTGGAATGCACTGCTGGGGTATCATTCGACAGAACATACAAATTCCTGATAAATCAAGAGACCGCCTTTTTTTATTTTAAACAGTCAAGACCGCTGTAGTCGAAGACCATCTCTATTGCAGTAAAAATGTGAGCATTGGCTGCTTGACAGACTTCGCATTTGCAAGTACAAATATAAAGTTGTTTACTGACAGAAAGCAAGTGAGAGTAGCACCATTGAATCCACCAATGAAGATGAACCTGTTAGTAGGCTATTACAGGGCATTATGCTTGATATCTAAAACACGTAGCATTAATGCATTTTAAAATGGCAAATTTAATGACCCATGGTAATGGGGAAGCAAAACCCTGTATGAAATCGTCTGTATCTGCACTTTATGAAAGCACTGCAACTACGACAAAGGGGAGCTTCTTGAAGAGATGGCACGAAACCAATTATTGTAGCAGTGTCGGCAACGTCGCGATTGTGAGCTTTGCAAAACCTTTACATGATTTTAACTATCAGCTAAGGAAGCATCTTATCAAGATAGAATTAACCGGAGACCTAATAGATAACTTCAATTGAAATAGTGACGATTCCAGCAAAGACAGCCTCTATAATGCATATATTATGGTACTGTAATCTTTCGCGTCCTTTTATTCTCCGTAACATCTGTAACATAATCTACATACATTACACTATTAGAAAATTTCAAACCTGAAATTTACAATCCAGACCATTCGGCAATATCGTCAATACGTGATAATACCTCATTAGCAGCACTTTTCCTGGAGTACTGAAAAAGATAGTACATATACGCTAGCTATCAAATACATAGAAGGTCACCGTTTAAAATGAAGGTAGTGTTCCCTTTTGTTATCTGAAAATATATTATTTGTACTTTTAGATCATCGGTAGCAAGTACACGCTTCAATCTTCAGCACTTTAATTTGGTAACTGTTGAATTAGTTGCCTTACTTCTTGGACTACAAATTAATTTACTGTCTGTCGTGAACCAAAAAGATTAGTTTTAATAACAGCGTTCTTTATAACTGCGAAGGCGTATTCTCTTAAATGTTGCATTAACATATAACCTTGCTTTAAGGTAAAAGTTCTTCAAAGACCAGCTCCGTTTGCACCTTCAATTTCCCACCTCCGCTTTATATTCAATACTTTAGATTTGTTTACTTTTAATTCGTTTTATACTTCTCCAATGCTATAACAATCTTCAAGCTTTGTAATAATTTTAACTTTAGTAGCAAGAGTAAATTATCTTGCCGTACCTTATTAACTACTTAACAAATAAACGTGAATTTGGCAATTAGAGAATACACAAAGAATTTAAATAAATTGGATTTATATCATCATAAATATCAATTTCTAGCAAAATAACGTGAGTTACAAAGTTTACAGTCGCTCTCGTTGTGAATGAACGACCTGCTCTCTATTTATTGAGAGTGACATGTAAGAGGGCAGAGCTCTCGCCTGAGTAAGCAAAAGCAAAAGACATCACATTGTTGTTACTTGCGCTTCAGCGTTATCATTAGTCGTTGGTTTGTTCCGTTTGGAAACGTATAAGTTAGACGCGTTTGTGCGTGAATGCTATGAAAGGTAAGTTCATACATTTCTATAGACCCATTTTTTACTACTGCGTCTATTGTATACGCTTACTGAGTAGTACGTTGACAGCAATACATTGAAATGTCTTCATAGCAGTAACAAATACTTATACACATTTACGCTTTGATGTAGATAACATCCCATCTACAATTTCGCGAAAGCGTTACGTATCTTTTACCATCGAAGTATTTTCACAATTAAAGTCAGTAGCGCTGTGTACGTACATACTTCCTTACACTATTGATCAAACCTAGAAGCACGTTTTCTTCCACTGCATTCAAAAGATACGGATGCTCATGTAGAAGATACGAAATATAGTAGAAAAACTGCTAGGTCTATTTGAAAATCCTTTATTGACTTACAAATAGTTGTATAACGTCATTTCTAAATCGATCTTAGTTCTTGTCCTATGTTGTATCCAGAAATAGTTTTAGTTCCATTGAAATACGGTTTTAAACGTAGGTATTACTTCATAACTGGAAGCCTTGTTTTTTTCAGTAAAGGGAAAGTAAACTCAATGGAACATCTGAAAAAGCTCAATCCCTAATACGTCAGAGAAAATCGCTAATCACATGCGTACACTTCTGCTACATTGTGTTGGTAACAAGAGTTTCATTATTATGATTGGAGACCAGCATTTAAGTGTGCTGAAATGACGTTCTAACCTCGCCATTTAAAAGATTACGACCAATCGACGTAATGTCCTTCAAAACAGAAAAAACATTAAAACATCTTTCGTTAATTCCACGCCGGAGTGAATATAGTTTTTCAATAACTGACAACGGCATAAATTTTTCTAAACGGAACACGATACGCTTTTTTGCGGATTTCGTTGGAGTACGACACGGGTGGGATTCATAAACTTTTAAAAACCTGCAAACATAATCTATAAAAATTACACCGTTTAAAGTGATTGCTAAGTACTCCTTTTTCAATTTCTCAAACAAAATCATTTTCGGTTCAGCGAAGCATGGCCTCTCGCTACGCTTGCATGCATTCCAACCGGCCCCCAAACACTGGCGGCACACTGGATGCGTTACTACTACAATAAAATCGCTTGAGCACATATTACGAATCGCACACCTAAACGAGTACTATCATATCGACGCCTGTGAAGCGCACGGAAGTTAGCGAACTTTGCTCATAAATAAAGTGCGGGCATTCGGTACAGTTTGCTGGCGAGTGTCAGTCAGCCAAGCGTCGATCGGGTATATGCAGTAGCGTAGATAAATCGAAAGTTATATTTTGTTAATCGTCAAGTACGTTTTCGATACGATTGTAAGTAGGAATTAACTATAATATATTTTTCTAAATTGGTTTCGTTGGTAAGTTAATATATTTTTAAATCTAGAGAAAGATCTTTCTACGTCACATGAAGTAACTGGTGCGAAACGTAACCCCAATGACAAATTGCACGCAACGTCGTCACTCTACTCATAAATCTCAATTCATTACACGCTGCATTACGAATTATTATGGCATACCACCGGCTTAAATATCCTCTTTTCAAGAAAAGAAATTAGTTCATGGTCAATTTAAATTGTTAGAATATGAGACATTTTCCATCGAAAATATATATCGTAGTTGACAGTGAATTATACTGAACGAATGCTATCGCTAACAAAGAAACGAAGAGACGCTAGTGATTTTAAAAGTAATCCCAAATGTTGAAGTGTTATTTCAAAACCAAGGGTAATGTGAACCTGGCAATTCAAAGAAAGAAACCCAGGATTTTGTTAGATGATGCACTATACTGTGTTGCTGATATACGTTCATATTTATTTGTAACATTAACTCATTCTCTAAGAATGTTGAAATTTAGTTTTCTTTTTCTAAAATTAATTTATTCTATCTATGTATTTTCCTTTACCAATATCCACTGAAATGCCTTTTGCCTCCATGGTGATGCTGGTATCGAAATTTTGAAGAATGGGTCTTACACATATGCGCTTAACAAGGAGAAAACATCTTAATTTGGATGAAAATCGAGGAAAGAGGCCACTGATTCGCCTTGAAATTTTGACTTTCAAATGCAAGTAAAAAAAGGAAGCACATTTCTGAATAATTATTCGTTATAGTTGAAACAATTTGTCCGACACACTTGCACGTAGGAGTAGAGGTGCACTCAGAACTGGCTAGCCCGGCCAATTTGCACCTCTACTACTTACGCAGACACATCCCTTGTCCTATGTAAATTACCCGTGTAACGATGCTGCTCCACTCAGTAACTTAGGAAATGTGGCGCTTCCACTATCTGTAAATCCAATTATCACCACAATATATAGGTTTTATTTATACAGGTATTTTCTATTTATACAAAAGTTATGTTTAGACAATTGCGTATTTTATACATTATTTCTTTTTTCTGTTTACTTAGATTTACTCTAACTTTGATTGTGTGATGCCTACTGTTTGCGTCCGTGAAGCTAATGACAAAGAAATATTAGCGGACGTTGGATTTAGGTAAAAACCAAGTGAAGGAGAACTGGGAATGTTCTACTGAAATGCATACTATCAAAATTTATTTAGTAATTGAATTATATAATTTCAGTATAAAAATTATTGATTTTCAACTTTAACTACGAAGAATGTTCAAGAAAACATGTTAATTTGCAGCAGATATGCAGAATTACAGGAGGTTGAAAAGGATTTCTTCGGCTGTAGGTGTTTTGAAAATACTACTGCAGGTAGAAGGTGTTATCGATTTTGGACCAATTCGAAAATTTTAAAATAATTTAATATAATAGATGTAAAATATTGCTACTGGTAGAGTTTACTCCAGGCAATTTGACTTTAATATTAATAGTAATTACATATTTTTCTCATTATCTAGTTTTGTATTGCAATTTTCCCTTAGAAAGACCTATTTCAATAAAAGTATATAGTGTTGAGAATTCTATAAGTACTAAAGTGCACTAGTGTAATGCGAGGGAAAACAGCATTATGTAGATTTTAGTTTAAAAGGATTGATTCGTTTAAAGTTTGGTTCGGCCAATGTTTTTATTTCGCTGTTAGTTACGGCAATAACTGCAACAAATCCGATTTACTTAATTCATGTATGTACTATAAAATGGAAGTGATTCAATTGCACGTGTCACGGATTACCTGTTTATAGTATTAAAAATAATCTTTTAATGGTACAGGTTAGTTATACGCAACGAATCGGATATTTTGCTATAGCTGTGCTTATTCATATTACCTATCAAAGGGATGTTACCTTGTATAAAGATGGATAACATTTTATTGATATTTTTTTTCTACTAGAAATAGGCTTCTGCATAACGCCTTTTAAAAATAGTTTTGTGGAATATAAAAATGCAAAGCTGCCACGTATTAATAACAACGCAATTCATATGAAGCGGTCTAATAAAACTTGCCCAAGGATATATTGTGTTAAATTTTTATTGAAAATACATATAGAGTATTATTATTTGACTGTGTAACGTATTCCTATATTGCATTTTAAAATAATCGATGTGTACGTTGATAACTAAACAACACATGTTTGTGGACTATATTAGCACTATGTCCATAAATAAGTAGTATGCTACAGTGATCCATCACATTGCTAATTTAATTCGTAATTAACCGTAATTCATGTGATTAAATTCTAAATGCAAATAAAATATAATATTAAAAAAAAATTATAAAGATACTTCTTTATGAAACAATAGTAAAAATTTTAGAAACAATTAATAAACCAATATTTGCTTCTGCTTAACCCAATCTTTAAGTACCTAAATACGAAGACTGTTAATTCCTGTTAGTTTGATTTAAAACCATTTTCAAAATGCTCATCCCAATTCTTCAAACGATAGGCCACTCGATAATAGAAATTTTTACAATTCTTTTGCAGGGGATGCTCCCAGTTTACTGTAATCCACAATAATTCTCTATTTCAATTAATTAATTTATATGGCCTAGAAGCATATTGGTCGAAACCTTTGTTTTTAAACTTACCTACAATTTTGCAAATTTACTTTTTCGTTGAAACAATGTGTAGATTCTCCGACAAAAGAAACTTTGTGCAATTCTTGGTTTAAATTTAATAAATCAAATATTACTTCGCAGAAATTTGTACGATTGAAAATGGGTGCTGTTTGACCTAAACTGATGAAAGAAATATGCCTCTACTCTATTACGTTTGAAGTGATTGGCAGCATACCTTTCATTATTGAACATCCGTTGTGTTATCCTTGAGTGAGTACGGCGCGTGTAGTGTGAAGTAAATGCATGACCAGACGCTCACGTAGGTTGAGACTTGAATATAATAACTAGCATAGAATAGTACTATGGAGTCTTAGGATGTAGTGTAGAGTATATATTATAAATATATGATATCCACAAAATTGTTGAACGATCTGCAGTGGGTCCAGTTAGATATTCAACAGAAAATAAGCCATGTTTAAAGTGTTATGGTTTTAAATAATCCATAACGATTCATTCACGGTGTCTTTATAGGAAGTTACTAGTTTCAAGCGCAAAAACGCTCATCAGGCCAGCTGAAAGCCGTTCAATACAAGATATTAGGTAGACATGAAGAATTAAAGTATGCAATTGATAGTAACTAAATAAGTATAGCAACATTTTTTTTGTATTAATTACATCAAAAGACCCTGTTTAAAAATTGTAGAATGAAATAAAAAATCCCTTTTTTTTCAATTATAGGTATAGGGGCCAGACACATCGTGTTAAAAATACTATTGATAATACAATGAATGAGGAAGAACAGAACTGTTTAATTTTTCCTAATTACACACCTAAGAAAAGAAATAATTTTAAAATTGGTAAAATTTCTAGAGATTCTAAGTTGTTTAAAAAGTTACCTTTAATTGCCGTCTGTAAAATAGCAAATCGAAAGCAAGTTAAATTGCTGATTCATATCTTCTAAATGATTAGTGAAGTGAGAGAAGCTTCACGAGTCCGATTGTAAGCATCTCAAATATTCTTTAATGTATCGAAATCACGATATGCATTGGTAGATATCGCACGTGAGTTTGTAAACTCTTCTGTTCTTCATATCATCATCCTTATTGTTCAACAACGTACTACGAAATCTATCCAACTTCCTTCTCTGTATTTTTTCAAGAAGTTTATGAATAATTTTAGGACCATAGTGATTCATGGTAACTATCTGGTTAGTGAAACCCAAGTCCACCTGTAGAAAGTGGTAAATTGACTAATCTGTATAAAAAGCTGTAAAAACAAGAAAGTTTTCGATTGTGAAGGTGGTTGGAGAAGAAGTTGGGTCACTTCATGTTTTGAGATATTCGTGAGCAAATTGGATACGTCTAGAGAGATAAGAATATCTATGTTGTCAATATCAATGTTAAGTTTATTAGTTAAATACAAGGAGTTGTTAATAATAAATGTAAAGGTGTCATTAAATATGTTTTTCAACGTAATATTTAGTCATTTGGAGAGAAAATATACGAGAGAATTTGTGTAAGATACCACTGGCCTTATAGATATTTCTGTAAAATTGCTTGATTTATGCAGTTTTAGAAGACTGTATAATCTAGGTGTTAGGGTGTGATCCGGTGGTAATTGTTTCTTCGTTCTATCATCCAATAAATATAATATTGGTAAGACTCGATAATTCCTTTAACTGTATTAATGGAGAAGTTGATGGAAAGGGTAATCTGTAAAGTATTGTTACCTTTAATAAAATCAAATACTTTAGAATTATAATCCTGTTTTGAATTCTGGTGGTTTCTTTATTGTAAGAATTCCTTTCATGTTTCGAAAGATGAATACCACCATTCCTTAATGATATCTTTGTTGGAAGGTATAGTGGATTTAATACTAACTGCCGATATCTCCAAGTTTTTCAAGCTTTGAGAATTATTAGGGGGTTATAATTTAATTCTAGGCTCAGCGATTACAACTCGTTCTCACCCAAATTAGCGCCTGAGTAGTTTATGACGAGTTGGTAGAAGGTTATTATTTGACATTTTTTTTTTGAGAAATCAAGTTTCAAATTTTATGTTAAGCCTATAAACTTTTTGTTGTTTGTCTTGTTGAACAAATGAATGAATATTTGTTAATGTATTGCCAAAAACAGTAGGTGGAAGTGTTACCTCTAGTCAGTCGTACATTGAACGTTACTGAACGGCTTTCAGCCTGATGAGCGTTTTTGCTTGAAATCGGTAACTTCCAATAAAGACTTTGTGAGATTAGGACCAATCGCTTTTCTTTTACTTAGTTGTTATGGTTTTGACATCAAAACCAAATTTGTAATTTTTCTTCTTTAGCGCACATTTTATTTTAAGGTAGAAAATAAAATGTCAAGCTCAAATAGATACTAAACCGTTAAAGTAATCATAGACATATGTTGCTGGCATATATTCATACATACAAAACTTTGACACGATTATTTTAAAACGCAACATAGGGATGCATAGTTAGGCAAAATTCCGGAACCAAGTATTGTATGTATTGCCATGAAATTCAATAGTCCTAGCTAACTGATAATAAGGACTAAAATGGAAATAGTTATGGACGTTTCAATATGACTTCTTATTTAACCGTGAGTCATCGTCAACTTTGGCATTTTAAATAAAACATCCTGTATATTTTAAAAATGTTTAATTCTCTACATTTTTTCTGATAGCACACCAAGATATATGCTATAATTACAATACATTAACATAGTGGAAAAAGAAAATGTAAAAGAACGTTACGGCACCATGTTTAAGCATATTGAACAAAACAGATAAAAAGAAATAATAGCTTGACTAAGTACGTTAGAAAATAAATTTAAATTCTCCTTAAATCAAACGCTCAAGTTATCGCCGTTCGTTTAATAAATTAACAACTCCTGCTTGAGTACGTAATTGTATCATAAGAACCTATCTTCCTTCTTCTTCAGATAAACGCAGTTGAAACTAATTAGATGTGCAAACTCATTAAGAAGCACTTATATTCCAAAAATAGATCAATTTCTTTTTAATCCATCCAACCGTCAACATGGTAATGTAATAAGTTCGTTTCCTTACATAAAGAAAGGTTTGAGAAAAATAAAATGTAAATAAAAATAAATGAAGACGGGAAAGTGTACTTTTATTATTACTGCAGGCAAGAAACAAACACAAAACCAAATGTAGAATAATATTTCCAGCTGAAGTATTTTCATCAACAGTTAGGTTGATATTCTAAACTCGTATCACTTTTGCTTTGCCTAATAGTTCTCGAGTGTTTCTGCAAGCGAGCATACACCAAGTTCCGCTATTGCTACGGACCACAACACTAATCAGTGTTCTGTAATAAGAACCTGAAGAAACAAAAATTGCATCCTTATAACTTTTCATTGTTACAAGCTTTGAGTGAAGGCGAATAGAACTTTCCGAAGCAATGGCAAATATGTTAGAACATAGTCAACTACTGCTGAACAATATTGTTTTCCGATGAAGCAACATTTTCTCTAGACGGCACTGTACAAATAAAATTCTGCCACAAAATCCACCCTGGTTTTGTGAGACCAAAAACAGGAAACCCTCAGAAAATTAATGTTTGTTCAGCAAATTTTTGGCATTCGAGCTATTGCACCGTACTTGAGGTCACATATTTTTCCAACACTGATAATCCCGATATACTAAATAATTCTTTATGACACCAGTGAGATGGAACACCACATTATGCTAAAACCGGTGCATGAGTACCTCAATTATGTATTTTCTAACCTATAGATCGGTCGACGAGGTGCAGTAGAATGGTCTGCTAGATCTCCATATTTGACACACGTAGATTTCGTTTTATGAGGCTACGTGAAAGGTGCTGTACACAAAGAGGTACCAGACAATCTGGAGGACCTAAAGAAGAGGATAGGAGCTTACCGCCACAGCTGCTAGAAATTATTTCTAATGTTTTAATAACATTTTATTTGTTGCTTGTTTACGATAATATCCTTATGTAAAGTAATAAACTTATTACATCATCCTGTTGGCAATTGGGTGGAGTATCAGATTATGAAATAAAAGACTGAAGTTGCTGTTCAACAAAAATGCCGATGCCAAAAATCAATAGTTTCTATTTTATCAGAAGTTTGGTAAGGTATGTACTTAAAATGTTCATACTTACGTATTACACTATGTAAATGGAATCTGCATTGTATCTAAAATTTCAAATAACTGAGTTGTTAGCGCCAACCAAGCTGTAACGATGTCAGTTAGATATTAGTTGGCGATTTCATTCTATCGATCCAATTTCGCTGACTGTGTGACTATTCTGTGAACAAGCTTATTACAAAAGCGTGTTTATTGGAATGGTTATCGAAGAAATACTAGAAAGTTTGTTGTTGTGTGTGTTTGTTGAATTAACAAGCACACATGATCACATACATCATGCATAATTAATATTGCAAAGATCACGATTGAAATTACGATAACAACTTGAATTCCATCGAGATTCGTGTAAAATATTGCTGACTAGCATAGTCCCGTACTGATATTTTATTATCGCTTTTTACTGTATAATCTCAAAGCAGAATTGGGTCTCTAAAAAATGAATATTATACTTCTATTGACATATTTCTCCAACATGGTTTCTAATTTTCAGCATTGTGCTACTCGAAAGGCATGAAGAAACTGTGGATGGTATTTGGAAATGATCTATTAAATAAAATAAAACTTTCCTGCAAGAAATATATGGAATAAGAATAAAATGTAGTAGTTAGAATAGATTTCTATTTTTAGAATTTTTATTACGAAACTTAACACAAAGCAATGCATTCCTACTGCGTCGCATAGTTATAAGCGCCCCCACGAGATTCGAAATTTACGTCGTGTTATATTCGCAATATATTTGAGTTATCACGCTCGTTTGCACAGTAGTACGAAGTAAAATAAGAGCACGTTGAAAATTCTTATCTAACGTAGCAATATATCTGTAACGTCTTTGAAAATTGTCCTCAATTCCGATTTTAGTTTAAAGGATTCACAGACTAACCGGATCAATGCATCTGCTAGTTTATGGCTTCCTGTCAGACATTAATGTATTTCGGTAGATGGCGTATATGCATTTAATTGTCCACGTGATGATCTATAAAGTAATGTAGTTGAAAGAGAGCGCAAGTTCACGTGCGTATTTAGTTAATTATACCATTGTGTTCACCAAAACCACTAAATGACGGTTGATACGTTCCTAAGAATACAAGAGTCTTTATTGTTTTGCCTTTTTCAATTCTATTTTTTTCAAGGCTACTATACATATCCATGACCCATCTCTTACTCTAAAGAATAAGTAGAAGCAAAGAACTACTAAAATGGGCGCGGCCTTGATTGTTTTGGACACTTCGGTTATTGTTTTATGTAGTTAGCTACATATTTATTATCTGTAATCGAAATATATCGCAAATGTAATCATTTGCTATACCCATTCAGGTTTCTGCATACCACTGCGATATTTCGTTGCCCGAGCTTTCATGATTGACTTCAAAGACCATCTACTGAACCCTTACTATACTCCACTTTCTTATGGCATCACGGAATTAACGTTTGCACACCTGTATTGCCATACTATAAATGATATCTGGACGATAGGCGCGTATATCTCTTAGCACTGGATGGTGCCATGGGTGGTGATATAAACCGAAAGGCAAACTAGGATGTGGGTAGAGATACGCTCGGAACGACGTTGGTGACGCCGCGCATTTGTCCGGTTATTGTTCCTAGGCATTGTTTCATGTGCGGTCACATTCTTCATCACGGTTTCAAAAATTATTAAGTTACGAATACCTCAATTTATTTATTTTGTTTTTGCAATGAGGCTTCTATAATTAGTACTGTTATTATTATATGTCAAAAGATTTTCCCCTCCAGATAAACATCAACTTGTTTGGGTGAATTTGCATCTTCATTTTTAGTATCTAGACATCTAAGGTGGACCGTTTCATTTATGAATTTACTATGGCAACCCTTATATAAATGTGCTACCAACGCATTCTCAGTATTTTCAAATTACAGGTTCTTACCTTTAGAATTAAAGTGATTTATCTTCCGAGAGATAAGAAAAATAGTGGAAGAAAACGCGCATGGAAGCATAACGGTTGAGTAAATCGAGATTAGGTATCTCGAAATACTACACGCTAACGATAATTTATCTGAAACACAATATCCCAGGATATTAATTGTCGAAATCCTATCTTCCGTTTTGAGCAGCAAAACTGACACACATGCTCGCTACCAGCGATGGGAAAAGCAAGGGATGGTAGAACGACGACCTTGCGGTGGAAGCAAGGTGGAAGGGAAACCATAAACGAAAGTAGTACGTTGCTAGTGCGATGGAGAAATAAATGAAGTCGCTCCTTCTGTACCGAACACCTATCAATCTTTTTTCCGTTTGCCTTATCACGCTCCCGATCAATGATGTTGGAGTCAAGTGTAGCCCTGGTAGAAGCAAAGGGTACGGCACGATGAGGATATTTGTTTTCGTCGGTAAATATTTTTTGACATCTACAAATCAGTGCTCTTAAAATAATGACCTGAGGCATGTCTTCATAAATTTAACTGTCAAAAACATTTTCGAGGAAACACTTATATTCGTTCGTTGCGTTTTAAAAAGCATTTCAACAGTAAAAAAACTGCGGTAGGTTTCTCATTGTTACCGTTTTACTTACTAATTGAAATTGATGGGGATGCTCATTAAACACGTTTATTATAGTTTCTTCATTGTTTCAGGGAATTTCCTTGCAGATGAATTGGTATGATAATCCAATGGAAACTACAGCTGATTTCATGTTCATATTACGAGGCAGACTAGAATCAATTAAGGAGCTATGTTTATTAACTACCTCTGCTACGCCTCTGCTGGCCCAAGAAACTAAAACGCCGGCCAGCTTTATTATTTTTTAATAGAACACCCTGCATATTTTTACATTTTCGGATTCTATGTGGTATTGCAAACAATTTTCGTGTAACATGTGATATACCTATGTCGAATAGTTTTAGAATTATGCAGGTTGAAAGTTAATTTGTAGTCCTATTTTCCACGGTGTAACAAGGAAAATGTAAATAATTAATTATGACAAAATCTTCTTCTAGATGACAAAAGTTTTGAAGATCTAAAAGTTGTCTAGATGTACTGTAAGATTTGATATTTTCTAATATATAAGGGCGTCGTTCACAAAATAGGCAATAGGGAAACTTTTTAAAGAAAGCAATGTGAGGAGAGAAAACGAGGGTTTTCGAGAGAAGTGGAAGAAGAGGGCATGCTAGAGTCAATTGTTTATATTCAGAACTGGGACGACGAAGTAGAGGCCGAAATTGTAGGAGAAGAGGACGAAGCAGTCAACTAGGAAGAGAGAGGACCACCACCGAAAAACAAATACAGGCGCTCTCCCAATGTAATCAAGTAAACGGGCATTCAAAGAGGAAGCGGCAGCAAACAAGATGAAAATCATTGACTTCAAGAGCATCACTGGCGGTGTGACAGTAATCCCAAAAAACGACCACGGGCTTTAGAAGACTGAAGAAATTGTTGGCAAAAACATACAGTACCATATATTTTGTCTTAGGGAAGAGAAGCCATTGGAGTTGGTGTTCTTTGAGGAATTCTTGAAGAGACTATTTCGGTCAGAAGGATAAGAAAAACAGAAAACATTTAATGGTAAACGTGAACTAGAATATGGAAGGCAAAAAGACCTTTGATATGACAAGAGCGGATTGAGCGTACGGGTAGAACCCAACACAATAGTTGAGTGTAGGCTTTCACGACCGTAATCCATAGTAGAAATGTCTTCGGGTGTTGTCGCGTACTTGATGTTTGACTTGACGTTTCGCTGATCAAGCTGTCACCTTCTTCGGCAGATTTCTAACGGCTGGTGTTATTATCTCTTGCTCCTCGTTATATATCCCATTTCTGTTCCGCTTTGCTGATCCATAACCGTTCCGCTCCGATGAATCGTATCATTTTCATTAGATATAAATAATTCACTCAAATTTGAACTAGAAAGGAATGTTGGTGTAAGTCTCTAAGTAATTGCAAAAAGGTCCCACCAATCGGTGTTAAAAAATTTATGTGTACTGTACAGAGTTGTTGTACATTATATATTATATACATTATACATATTTGCTTTTATATGCCTTTTAAATCTAAATGTAAATTTGGTAAACTCTGTATAAGTGGTGATAAACGATTAAAGAATGTGGAAGTTGATTAATAGTTAGTAGATAGTTAACTATTCATCCGAATTGCCAAGAAAGCTATTTGAAGTAATTTTTACGTTAATCATGCAAATGGATGTTAAACATAAAGCATACAGTAATATGAAGAGTATAATCTTTTAATTTTCATTCCTAACAACGTCGCCCCTTAAGGACTCGGATACGCTGCTACAGAGAGAACCGCAATTACGTTCTATTTTCTTTTTTTGTGTAGGTTTTTCATTCAAATAATCAAGTAAATTGCCCGACTTGAGCGTGACGTTTTTGAAGTAGTCTCCAAATCATTTAACAGTGTCTCGCGTTTTCATGTTTTCCGCTCGTTTTTCTTTTATTCAGACCGACGCCGGGAGGGCACCGTAGCGTAATTGTCTTAGAATATTGCGACCCTAATGGAAAATAGAGCCTTATTCGGCCGCTCACACTTTCGCGGCAGTTGCTTAATAATTCACTCCGAAGTGTCAAGTAGTTAATACAAACACAATCATAAAATGAATGGGGTTGAGAAGATAGCGTGTACGGGTAGTGGAAACGGCAGAAGAACGAGACCGTAGTGGCTAACCGACCGATGAGTAGTTAACGGAAGCGACCTCTGTCATATTTAGCGAAACAGTTACTTGAGTATTAACTACAATATCTAATAGAATTAATACAATGAATATTAGCTGCGTTTGGATGTATTTGGGATTATTTTGCGCATTTGGAATATCATACTTGATACTAGTTGCCAAGCTCCCAAGTAACTCTAGCCCTAGATTATCCTACAGATATCAAATCAAGTCAAATATATTTTTTTTTGATTTTGAGAGACGACGAAAAAAGAGTAATGATGATTAGAAAGAATATTTTCAACATACACTGAACAAAGGCGAAATAGAAACCATATGTGAACTAGAAACCGGGAAGACAGAAGAAACTCAAAAACAACAAATGCCAAGAAGAACTAGAACAAAAAATATATCAACTGATATTGGAAATTTGGAGAAGCAAAGAAATATCCAAGAACTGTAACCATGCAATGCCATGTCTGCTTCCAGAACCATTATAATGAAAGCATTGTAGGAATTCAAGATTTCAACAAAATTAGTGTACTTGGTAAGGAGTACTGTATACAGATAAGGGGCGAAAGCCCAAAAAATTTTTAAATAAGAACATGACTCAAGCTAGGTGGCTCTTTATCAACTCTAATATTATTCTAATTATTCTAATACCTTGGATTGCAGAAGGTCATGAAAGATAGTGGACTAAATGGAGATGAGTACATTTACAATGAAGTCATGAAGATATCTGTTATGAAGGTCACATGGCTATAACTACGAGAAGAGAGAAAGATCTGAAAGAAATAATTAGAAATTTAACAAAACCAACATCTAAGATAAGAAGGGCTATTAACGAAAACAACAACAAAACAATGAAAATTAGGGTACAAGCCACGGATATCAAATGGAAAGTAGAAATGCAAAAAGGAAGTTTGGTATTTGAATATGTGGAAGGATTTAACTACCTGAGAGCTCTGCTAACCAACAACCGCAGTGAAGAAAAAAGACCAATATGACAATTATGAAAGCCACCGAAGGTGCGGGAGTAGTAAACTACTTGGGACTCTACAAAACTGTATTGAAGCCAACAATATTATATAGCTGTGAGATGTGATTGCTAAATAAGAATTAAGAGAAAATGTAAAGGCATGGGAGAGAAGAATGGTAAGAAGGAGAAGAAAGAAACATAATTCCGAAAGGAGCGAATACGTTCAAGTAAAATACATATAGCTCCAATTCGTCAGACACCGAAGTAACGCGAGAAAGCGACGACTCAAAATTCGGTACTGATGAGCCAACATTTTGCGCAAGCTGTCTTGGATGACAAGAAAGGTGTCATGGCTTCAATGTGTAAGGTAAAGTGGCTTATATATATATACATTAAAGGATGGATACCAATATTTCTAGTTACATATGCAGATTTTGAGAATTGTTTTTTTCTTTTTAATTTGGGATTTTTTGAGTGGAAGTAAAATTTGATCTTTGCAATCTTGCACTTTTTTTTATAAAACACGGTAATTTCCAAGGATGATAGCGAAGACTACGTGGTAGTATGACAAATAAAGTATCGGCACACTTCGCACCATACAAGTTTAATTAATTAATCCGGGACAGCTGTTTTAGAGGGCGCGTCAATCCTCATTTTTCGTTCGGGCATACGGTTGAAAATTAGAATATAGAGTAAGTAGATATAATAGCACTTTCTTACAGTGAGGTAGTATGCGTCAAGTAGTTACTATTTATTAAACAAGTAATTTTTCTTTGTGAACGAATTTACTGCAACATATGGAATTTAATTTTATGCCTATTGACGGACCCCGATGTAAACCAACATCAACGTCAGTTTACACAGAACATGCAGCCTTCAATTCGAGCCTAGCTGACCTTCATTTATAACATTGGGTTACGACGTTATACGAATATCATCAATTATTAAGACGCAGTGGTATATCAATGTTGCTTTCCTAGTGATAAAAATGTTATGGAAAAGATTAAATACCAATTCTGGAACATAACCAAACTATACAAAGGCATGCGCCATCGTTAATCCGAAATAATTGTAAAGTAAAAATTGAATACACACACAAGTTTAAAATCGCTCGTCGGTTCAATTTTCAGAAAAAAGAAATGCGAAAACGAATAAAAGAAGACCAAATAACTTCCAATTAACGGTGTTTGAATGAATCGATTTCAAGAAAAAGGGTTTAAGCTCCTGTTGGATTGATTGAAAATTCAGTAATGCGTTTCGCTAAAGCAACCCGGATTAAAACGGATCGTTCGCAAATGATTGTACAATGAAACATTAAGTTCGTACGTAGCTACCAAAGTTTTCGATGTGTTTAGCTTAATCTTTAAATACCTTCAAAGGAGTCGTTTGTATTTACTGCAGGACGCTACAAACTTGTCAGTGAATATGAAACCAAACCAAATCCGATGACATTGGTTGCGCAACTACTACTAACATTAATAAGTGTATTAAAGGAAATTCCGTACATAATTAAAAAACACGATGTATGCAGATAATATACTGCAATGTTCTAATTAACAACATCGAGTTTAGCTGTCATTAGCGTTATGAATAGCGAGATCAGTATGTCCATTCGTTAAAAGTAAATATCCCGCTGACGAATATGAGATCCTTTTCAGTAGCTTCAACTCTTTTTATCTCCTATCATATATATAGGTAGCAGTGGAGTTAGGAGCATATTATAAGTCCAGCCGACGATGGTAATGGTGGAACGGAATAATTTAATGTGAGATTTCCCTACAACAATCTCCAGAATAATTTTAAGCGTATCTCGTAGTGTAATTGCGTAAATTGATTATGGTTCGTCAGATAATCGTCTTGTTGGGTATTAGAATTTAATGTTGTAGAGTTGTAGGTCGTATGAAATGTCATAGAATGGCATAGATTCAGGCTTTCAGTTGCAACCCTGCGTCATATGCATTATGGTATTTCTAAAAATAAGTGCTGATTGAGTTTAGTTATCAAAATATTGGCAAAATTTGCTGGGGTTAAAACAATCGCTGTCGCAATTAAATAAAGAAGTAAGGGGGCATTAGTGAAATTGCTGACTTTTAGGATGTTCTAGAAACACTCCCGATTCCACAAACCCTAAACCAAAGTAATTAGTTTCGAAAAATCATGTGTTTTTAATACGTTTATTGACTATGTAGTACAGGAAATCTTAGAAAAAGAAACAGGATAACATCAATTCAGAATCTTACCAAAGCTGTTGCTGTGTATATCACTTTTAAACTTGTTACTTGGTGCAAGTCCAGCAAGGTCAACCTCAACCTTAAGAAATGTTGAAAAAATGTTGCATTGTGTGTACACGCATCAGCTCCCCCTTCCTTGCGGGCTGTAATATCAGTAATACATCCTTAGCACGGAGAACAGAACTGAAGATTTGGCGTTCTCTTGAATACCGGTTTTACCTTTATACCACAAATTAATGTCAGTCTGCAAGAACATGTCCAGGTCTCTCGGCCTTCTATTGCATGTATTTTATCCATGTAATTAATAACAATTGCTTACAACTTGGTTGCATTCATCGCAAGTTTCTTGTCGTATAAATTGATACTTACCATGGAGGTTGGCACAGCCCAATTGGACTTGCTGGAAAGATACAGATCGCGATGTGATGGACCATGCTACAAATTCTTACTAAAACTGATCAGATTGTCCTTATCGTGTGGGGAGCATCACATTCTACACCCCACGTCTAAACTCCAGCAATAAAACCATCTCCACACTATCGCAAGCCAAGACGAACATAAAAAAAAACAATGAGAGAATTTATGAAAACGTAAACGTAATATAGTAAACAACTTACCGAATATGCTTAGATGGCTGAGAAGAAATTCGGTAGCGTGGCCTTCAACACCTGTATCATAGCGTACGTTGCTGCCTTTGAGACCCTTCCGTTGCGGCGTATATATCTGCTTAATCACACAAAAAGATCGTTCTACATCTAGTGATGTATTCGCGTATTTAAAATGGTCTTTGAATTTGTATAACGGATCTTCCGCATAGTGAGATTTTGTGCTGGCATTTTTAGTAGGTCTTTGTAATATTCTTTCCATCCTGAATTGAATTCTTCTTGTGTTAATAGTTAGTCGACTTAATTTTTTAATATTTTGTTTCCCTTTTCTTAAGCTCTTTAAAGCCTTTATAAAATTACTTTTGGTTTGTTTAGCTGTCTGTTTTCTTTTCGATACCAGATTCTACCCAAGTATTCTTAACCTATTGTGTGTACAGACTGTTAGATTATGCGAAGGTTTCCGTTTGACGTCATCACGAAATGCCATATCTGCTTATCTACAAACTTGAAGGGTACGTTTAGTGTAAACATTGACAACATATTACATAAGATTATTTAATTTGGGGAATTATTATTATTACCCAATAAAGTGTTTGCTGTCTACTTGAACTATTCTCTTTGATTTTCTCCTTGTCCCATCGAGAAAGATGAAATTCTGTTGACAGCTCGCATATGTATAATTTTAGAAATTAATAAATACAAAAGCTTTGACTCTAATTTCAGTAGACTAACTTGAGCTATCTCGGTAATCTTCCCTTCTTCATTTTATCCGAGAAACTGATCCTTCTCCAAAAATAAGATCATATTACAGCTTTAATTGCTTTAAAGCGAGTGTAATTCATCTTCCCTTTTTGAGGTCGTTTTTAAATCCTTAACGGAGAGTGTTTTATTTCCCACAGCATTATTTTAAACTTCGTCTCGATGCCGCAGAGGGTTTCCTTTTATTACGGCGATGTTGTGATAACGTAAGCGGGGATCCTACACAAAGTGTATTTCATTAAGGATAAAGCTTTTGTACGCTTAAAATACCGTGATCACCTGCTTAATTTGTTTTGAGAAATAGGTAATGTAATCAGTAAAAGAGGTATTTACTTGTGGCGGCATGGTACATTCTATAAAATGCTGAAACAACCTAAACATTTTGCTTTTTTTTCATTCGATTTCAATCTCAACCTGGATTGGTTCAGTAATCAACGTTTTTTTCTATTTCCATATTTCAATGTATAAGCCTCTTAAATACGAGGCATCTAGTAGTAACTGCAAGAGTATTTATTTAATCTATTGTACGTTTTTTAATCTACTCTTTTCCTCTGCTTTTGTTCACTGCGTTGGAATGTGCAGTTAAAACATCTGCAACTGGTCTGAATTTGTAGAAACATATGTGAATATCTTTGCCGAGAGTGATTGTTTTACTGGTGTTTTCTTATGACACAAGTGTTACTTTTGTTTAATATGAAATGCCTTATTATATTTTTATTTCATATATGACAACTGTAGGTGTACCTGTGTGTTATTAACGGTTCTTGTAGGGACATCGTGCATAGATAACTTGGCTAGAGCCATGAATGTGACTAATTAAACTACACTGAAGAAACGATAAATGTATTTTAAGTCAGCTCTTAATGATCACTAAACTGCAACTGCAACAACGCTATGCCCAGTTGGAGCCGGTTGCTCAGGTTAAAACGTAAAACAGCTCACGCAACAGGAGCCACTAAGACTGAAAAGCACCACCCACTACATCTCACGAATGCCCATTCGTATACCTTGGTTGTGGGATCCAAGACCAAAAAAGACGCATGACAAATCTGGGCTTAGGCTAGGTGATAGCTTAGCTCAAGAAGTTCGTTACTGATGGGGTCAGTATAAAAGGTGAAGAGATACACAGAAAATAAGTTAGTAGCAATGTTTGTTTAAAAAAACACAAAAGGGGAGAAAATTGTCTAATAGTTGCAAAAGTCTAACTGTGGTTTGTTAAACACCTGTTGAAAGCCTATTAAATCTAAGGTAAATTGAAAAAAGAACAAACTAGACGTACTAGATTATCTGGTAGGAACAACGTCCTTTTGACTAAAAAAGAAAATTGCGGAAGAAACAAAGCAGGCGCCTAGATCGTGTATATGTAATTATAAAAGAATCTACGTAACCACAGTTCAGGTGTTTAGCTCAAGACCTTGTAAGTTCACAGAAATGTGTAAAATGCTTCTATCTTAACAGAATCTATATTTTTGACATCCTTAACAATTCCTTTGTAAAACGACCTTCAAAAATTCTGGGAATAACTTGGTACCAACGACGTACAGATTTATACTCTCACGATATCCCGTATGCGGGACAGCTAAGTAGCCATCAGCTGTTACTTAACCCTTTCATTGCGGAGATATTTCAATCGACACTTGGAATATATGGTACTTTTTCGTCTAAAGCAACAAAAGGGTTAAATCGTGTGTTGAAACTTTAGCTGCACTTCGGTAATCTTTAAAGCGTTTTAGCTATATATGTCCCTTCTGACGGCCACAGCGTAAGCGCTATCCTCTTTTTGAGCTCTAATTAAGTTTTTTCTCGGCAGCTCTTTGCCTCTTTATCAATTAATTTTGGTATGCTGCATGATGTTGTGTCATCAGAACGCCGACAAAGGAAATCACCGACGCGAGATTAAACAATGTTTTAGGCTAACGCCCGTTGGGAATTTTGGGTCGACGGCCGGACACGAAAAGATTAAAGACGTGTGAATTGGGTCGGAAAAGGTTGGTTAATTTAATTTTCGTACAGTTAGGTATAAAGCAAAACGTTCCCTTCGCCATAAAATTTCTGAGCATTAAAAAAATGGTAATTTACCCGGAGGAATCGATATAACCATATATTCTATATACTGCATCATGGAAAGGGCATACGTATGTATAATATTTAAACACAGAAGCTTTATTAAATCTTTCAAAAGACGTCGTTATGAGTGGGATTTGCAAATATTTTGCAGCATAAATCTAGATGCGTAATTTTTTCGTAACATCATTTTTCAAGCGGAGTCATTACGAGGAAATAATGAAGTATTACATATCAAAATCCACGGTCATCCTCACTACTGTCGTGTTTGACCTTCTGCCTAAAGCTACTAAAATGAGTACCTAATAGATTGAATAATCATAACGTCGGTGTTAGGGCGCATTAACGAAATGGACAAGCAAGAGGCTAATTATCGAGCCGTCGTTGTTTATCCATGCAGCCAAAGTCGAAATTGATGTGGGATTGGATGAACGCGCTGAATAGTCTATGATAACTGGGTTAAGGTAACTTGGTTTGGATACCCGAGTATCCAAACTACCCGGACTACTGACAGAACTACTGATGGAAAGGTATTTCAAATCGAAAACTAGCCAAGGAATTTCCCGTTGGACACAAGCCTAGATTTACACCAGACCTACTACACAAGCAGAAAATCTGTCGGAACAGTCTATACAATGAACAATCGCAAGACTAGGAGGTATACTGCCATTAGAAATGCGCTCGTAATGTCTAAAAGATAACATCTACACAGCGGGATCAATCACAAAGTGTTAGGTTAGATGAAAAGCACGAAAGTAACATAATTAGTCTAGTAAATGAAGAGCCAAAAGAAACCTTGAAAAGTTGCAGTAGAATAGGTTGGGGGCTACCTCTCATTTAATCTAATCCCTCTTGAAGTGTGACTTAAATTCTAACTCAGATGTATCCTTAAAATTGTTTGCAATCATTATACAATTGATTCATCATATAGTATTCCCAAAACATCGAAAGATAAACATTAATTTAAGTCGATACATCCTGGATGCAACATGCCGAGTATTCTGCTTTGTTGTTAATATTGTACACACAGCATGCTGCTTGTCATCTATTTGCCAAAGCACTTCCTGTCAGAATTGAAATTAAAAACACATCATGGCAAGTTAGTAGCATGTATAAGATCGTTTAGCCCAATTTCGTTCTAGCGACATCCGACAGGGTTAAGCCGTCGTGACTCCTTTTTCGGTTTTTCCAGTGGTCTATATATAGCCGTGGGTCCCCTGTGCTTGTCCCCAGTGTTTTATTAGAAAAATCTATTTCCAACATACATTAATTCCGGGATAATGGCTAAATAACTTTTTGTCGTACTATATTATTCGGGTTCTAAATTTTCGTTTTTAGTGCAACGTTTGATTACAAGCATATATAAAATAAATTCTATTTTCTCTTCATCGTAATATCGTACATTAAACCTCACGTTGTAATAATTCATCAAGTACACTAATGTCAAATAAATAAGCAGTAAGTCGCAAACTTGAATATCGTGTAAGAGGCTGTGATGTGGTGTCTTTAAAGAGGAATAATTACTGAAAGTTCAATTGAAAAAATATGAGATATTGTCTACTGGAAACGTGCATCGTAATTGACCTTGATTTTTTGCAAATGTTATCGAGAGCATACGAGCGAAGAGACACCGATACAATCTACTCTGGTTTGTTCAAATCACCCTTGAGTGAAATACGTTTTCACTCAAAGGCGACTAAGTGATTAACTTTAAGAACAGAAGTTACAGAGTTAATTCGAGTTTGGTACGTCGCGTAACGAGGTCGCGTAAAGGTCAAATTTTAAATTTTAAAAGTTAGTGTTTTTATTTCGCTGATTTAATTTTCAATTTTACAGTTTTAAAGCTGCTGGAGGAGTATCTAGATGACCTCAAGCGTAAAAATAATTTTTTGTATTTAGAAACCAATTTCTCAACATTATAACATTGCGCAGACAAATAGATGGATGTTGTTCAGGTGTGATGTTCAAAAAGAAAAAGGCAAGCAAATGCAGCTCCCAAGCTAGAAAGTTGCTTCTTTTGGAATAAGTTACAAACTATAGCTTTAAGTGCTTCATGTGAATTTGTACGTATTTAGGCATTCAGTTCCTAGATCTTCGAGGAAGGTGAGCGACGGTATTAAAAGGAGTTTGAGTACTTCATGAAAAAGTGAAATGTGCAACTAGGACCTATAATTTAATAACTGAAAAGAAAATAGAAAATTTGTGATGAGGCCTTTACCTACAATCTTTCTGCATACACAAATCTATTGTAACCAAAATATGGAAAACCTCATTATATTTTCACACCCTTAGTGGAATTAATGATATATTTATATTGTTTATTTAAATGCTACAGCGATCAATATACCATTCCTGTATTATTTATCTAGTTCGACTTAACATCAAAATCAGTGTGTTACTAAGATACTAACTTGACAAAGAGTGTTTTGTACATGCTTAATGGAGATCACTTTTATCGTAGAAAAAAAAAAACAATAAAAAATTCTTTATATTTTCTTAATTATCCACGTAGTTCGTGATGCTGCTTTCTTTTGTAAGAAAAGATGAAAAATTAGTAACGCTGCAGCTTTGGATAACTCATGCAACAGCAGCGAGGTATTAATTTATTCCGTTTCATATAGCAGCGCACCTTGTTAGCAATTAAGAACGGTAAACTAAGTTAACGGATTAGCATGTTCTTTCAGAGGTAAATAAATTGCTACTATTTCCATCGTTTTCATTTCGTTGAACACATGTACAAGAGTTTGATGAACTTGAAATGAGATAAAGAAACTTTCCTCAACTTAAGTTAGTTGCAATCTCGTATGTATATATAAAACAATATAAACAAACTTCCATAAAATTTAACAATAGCACTTTTAATGACGTTGTGTACGTATATCATGTGATGTGAGAATAGGTAGTCTTATTGCTTTTGTATATTAGAAGTAATATCGTTCAACCAGATCCTTTATTAATTCATTTTTTCATATACATCTGTATGGCCTGCACATGTAATAACTATATAAACTCTTAAATTTATTGTCAATCCGTATCCTAAAACAAATCATATCACACCAGGAATAACTTTTAAGCTTTTTTTATTTCATTGTTTTCAAAATATTTGCCCTGAAGTTTACACAATTTTGCATGAATTCGAACCAATTCTCTAATGTTTTTTTCCACTGTGAAGGTGGTATCTTCAGGCTTCTGAAGATTTCAATAGCTTCTTTTTTGGAACAAAAATCGTTGTTGGTCGACCTTCACGGAATTCATCGCTACCAAAAGCACGACCACAACAAAATTCTGTTATAAACAGTCTTTTCGTAAGGATCGTAAAAAGTTATCCAACGAAAACCTTTACCTGAAATTTCCATTTTTTTTGCACAAAACTGTTCTCTGTAAATGCTCACCTTAAACAAACTACTGAACCGATTTCTGTGTTGTCACTGCCTCAACAATTACATTATATATAAATCTCATTAGCGCCATGGTGGTCGTTTGCAGAAACTTAAGGCCCTCTCCCCTTACATTCTTACAGATGAATAATCCGCACATATAATTGATCCATCCCCACGCTTAAATTAATTTGTATTTCTTGGCTGTTGTAGCTCTTTAATTAGCGCTAATCTTTTTCTTGTATTCCATAGAATATCGACCAGTTCTACGCATTGCTCTTCTTTTTTGCCTACAAAAAGTCTAATGATTTTATTATATGGAAAACGAACTTCTCATGGGCTACTCAGTGTAAAATGTTACGGAACAGGTTGCAATTAAACCTGTGTAGCTGATGGAACCACTTATTTTGTCATGGTTTTCAATAATCCTCAGGTGAATAATGATTAGTTGTGTGAATGATTAAATTGCAACGTATTTCCCTAGACCGCATCGAGGCAGACACACAATTTCGTAATCGATACTTTATACATGTCTAGAATATTCTGGAGTAGACATTCATCTATGGTAAAGTAAAGGAGTGATCTGGTTGTGTAGGATATAAGTTATAAGATGCTTATATAGTAACTTCCACAGCACGCTACAATACCGGGCCGTGTAACTATTAATAGTTCCCTAGTATCCTTTATACCAAAGGTTTCTAATGCATATGCGGAGAATTTATGACAAATGGATCAATGGTTGTTTGGCTGTTAAAGTCAGTGCTTTGAATGTGTTACAGAATTAATGCTTTGTGAGTGACATTCAATTACCAGTTCTACGTTTATTCCCTGGTGTTCTTATTAGTAGTAAAGTCACTTCCTTTAGATTTCCAAAGGAGCTTACTCGTAAGTTACATAAGCATTTAGAAAACACTCAAACTTTCACTCTCGTCTTGAGGTTAGCTGTTAGAGCAAATTAAGAAGTCGTACTTCCAAACTAGAAATAATTCATCAAATTGAAGAAGTTCTCGTTAATATAACAGCTATACCATACTAATCATAAATAATAACATGTGTAGATGAGAGTATCTAATAAAGATACTGTAATTGTACGTTTCATGTCGAATTAATCGCTAAACCACTGGATTTTTATTTTCATAGAATGAGTAAATTCTATAATAATAACAGTTCTTGAAATAATAAAAATCAACTTTGTAACAAGATATTAGTACAGTTCCTACTCTTGCAACAGATACCAAAACCCATAAAAAATTAGGTTTTCCATATAGAGATAGAGGATAATGTTTGTTTTTCAAACGCATGCAGCAAATGAAATGCCTTGCTACAAATGAAACAAAATCTAATAAGGCAAACATCAGTAAATTAAAAGGGCATGCACAATGACAAAATATAACCGCTTTAAGAAAAAGCTATACCTTAAAAAAATCATATAAAACCGGGTACAAAAGTAACGTACTCCAAAAATGGATTTTTACATTTTGAGTAAATATTTGAAACATTTTATAATATGATATTCACATTTTGTCTTTTGAAACTACCTGCATTTCTTATCTCCCAATATTTTTTCAGGTTATATATATCAAATTGCTCTTGTAAAAAAAAAGTGATATTCTCTACGTATCTAAAACTGATACTTTTCAAGATATTTGGGAAAATGTATGTTGCAACATGATTTTGCTCAAACTAAAAGAGCACCTAGCAATAAGAATGTAGCTTATGTAGTTTTTTAAAATGTAGTCCTATTTTGGAGATATCCAATTTAGTTATGACCATTAGGAAACAATCCAGCATTAATAAAGTGTTACATTTCTCCGTTCCAAATATGTGAGGATTTGAATTGCTTCAGTCATGCGCTTGAAATAATAATGTAGGCTTCCATGGCCAGTCAGTTAAAACTAAACGTGTTCCGGGTTCGGACCGCATGATGGTTAAACGAAAACTCGAGGTTTCTCTCACAATCATATGGGGCTTCTTCAGAAGAAGAAAAGGGGGTAGGGGCAACAGTTAGAGCGGTAACTCAACGCGTTAACCACGCCTAATACGAAACTAACTGAGGGGGAAGCAGTTGATCACAATAACTCAGCATGTGGAATCATGGCAGAGGCGAAAACCAACTGCTGCAAGAATTGTGCTTGTTTGGAAGTCCATTTCTTGCAAATTTGGCTTCAATTGTCCAGATGATGTTGTCCAAATATAACTCGGCCTTTTGAGACCATATTGAAAGAACTATGCTTTTGAATTTTTGCGTTGACCGACTCGAAGTTTTTCTTTTCTTGAACAATAATAGCAATAAACAAATAAGGACAACAGGAGATAAAACTATACTGAAGCGTATTCCTCTATAGTATAAAGTACATTTCGTAACAGATAATTGTTTATCTCTGATTTAAAATCTTCATATTTGTTATGCTTAGTGGTTACACTAGCGCTGTAATCGGTAGAAAAAATGACCTTACATGAGATTATTTCTTAGAAAAATTAAGCGTGCTCTATTATATCTATCCATCTAGAGTCTTAAGAAAAATAAGATAAGCATTTAGGTTTCAAAGCAAAAGTTACTTGGTTTATAGTCTACAGTCATAATACGTAGTATGAAGTGCAAAATGAGGATTTCCGTTAAAATAAATGAATGAACTCTTTTTCGTCGACTACAGCACCATCTACAAAATTAATAAAGCAATGCTTCAGACAAAAGTTACTTTTTAGCATAGAATTGCAATATGTAATAAAAATAGGGATTTCCATTAAAAAAATAAGGGCGCTTTATTTTCACCGATTACTATATTGAAATTTAAATCGTCATTTTGTGGCCCCCGATGAGGCGAACAAACAATGGTGTAACGAACCTTTTCGTAGGATTCATATTTCTCGAGATATTCCTCTGTTAAGATCAAAATGGAGCAGCCGGTATTAAATGCTTGCAAAACGAATTATTCATATGTGTATTTATCCAATGCTCGAAATTCGAACTGGAAATCCGAATTCGAATGCTGAATTTAAAATCCGCATTCAATTTCTTCGAATTTCTTTGCAATAAGTATTTGTTATTTCGAAAACGTTTCAAATAGTAACAAACAGATCTAAAAAAGATAAAAGTACTGAGACAGTGAAGTCTGAATTTTGTAACGCCTTCAGACAACAAGAAGTCTAATGTAGGCCCATTAAATATGTTAGGAATCACAATGTGTTCTTGCCTACAACATAATAAAATGTCTATACAAGATTTTCTCGACTTCATCTTCACTTCATCCAGCAGAATTAAGTGATGAATCAATTTCCACAAACACTATGAGGTGTAAAGAAGAAAAATTTAATGTAACACATTTCACACAAACAATTTTCACTGATCACCATACATTTCCGCACATAAATGCTCTGTATTGCTCTTCTTAACCAAACAAGAGATACAAATATATCGAAAAAATTAATTCTTGTTTGTTTGATTACACAAGTTCTTTTTTATTTTTTCTCGTAAAACCTTCCTCGCCGCGAATTATACATTCAACAGTATTCAATATTATTTTTCAGTAGAATTTTACTGACTTCATTTCATTTTCATTTCATCTAAATATATCCAGGAACATCTCTTTAAACATTTTGCTTGCCAAATTTGATTTTCCAGATTTGGAATATCTTTAAGACGAAAATAATTAGAATACGCTGCAATAAAACGGTAAAAGCTTACAAAGAGTTAATCATCCAAATGAAGAAATGAAAGGTAAATATCTCAGATTCCCGCATATCTTTCTGCAATAAACATTCCGATAAAAATTCGCGAAACGAGGGTCACCCAGCGGGGCAGAAGAATTGTAGCGACGTTTTAGGTAAAATAAAATTTACCCGAAACGTTAAAGGTGCTCCTACACGCCTGACTCACCCGCAACAAATGATCAACGGCGACATGATGTACGCACTACCATTTGTTTTGTCACATGTTTGTCGCAAACACCGCCTCGAAAGATTTATAAAGAAGATGATGATTTGCAGAGAAATGATGTTTGTTAAATTTTGAAATATAAATCTTCCCTGTACCCTACGTCAACCCGTATAAATCTGTTTTCATTCTTTTTCTTTCCATCGCGACTACTTAGCGTTATAGAACAACTAAACGCCTCAGAAACTAGAGTTTATTTTGAAGAAAATTGAATCGGAAAATATGTTTTGTAAATAAGGAAAATATACAAGAATGAGATGTATAATAAAAGTTAATCTTGGTAACGTAGATTGATGCACAGGGAAAATTTAGATCCTTCCTATAGAATCTCGCTGTGAGATTTAAAATACGTTTTTCAAGTATTCAACAAATATCGCAGGAATGAAAAAATACATTCTTCTACATGATATTACCAGACTTTTCGTAAAGCAGCACGTTCTTGTTTAGATTTAAACTAGATTTCAACAGAGTACAGACAAGTAAGTACGGAAGTAGTTATTCCTTTACTTCATCGGCCAGGCTTCTTGATTTCAAATGTAAATTGTACTTACCATTGTTTCTCCAATATTGTTGCACCTAGAATATAAATAATATTTTGACGTTAATCCGGAGTGATATGTGCACTTTCTCAGATATGTAAGGAAGCTACTCTACATACAGCATCTTTTAAAATCAAATTACATAATATTGCATATGCATTTGTTGTCACACTTCCTCGAGTATTCTAAAATGAAACGGGTAAAGTGAATAATAAAGAAATGCTCTTGATCCGCTCTTATATCCCAAAAAATCCTCTTCGGTTCCCTCCTAAATAATCTCATTTCGAATCTTACCATTTTTCTTTATTTCCACATGTCTAAATTATTTTACCATATACTTCATGCCTTCGAATGAATCCAATCCAAGAACTCCCATATTTAATGGCATGTCTCGATGACCCTATACATTTTGATGACTTGATTCCAGTATTGTCGATGTGTTTACTGTCTTTGTGTTTTCTATAAGGGATGATTGTTAACCAAAATTTCATGGTATTCATGGAATTACTCGCAGCAAAAGCAATATAAGGAGAAGAATTACAAATCAACGAACATGTTTCTTTGCTTGGCGTCATCAGCGTTGCTCTGGGTGTCTCCCTACATCACACCTAGCGTACTCTTTGCCACGAGATGACATTCGGAGCAACATCGAGTAGAACCATGTTCGTTATCCAGTACTTTCTTCCTCACATTACTTTTTCCCTGAGTGATTCCCTACCTCCGGGGCCGGCGTGATTTGACTCAATCCTAGGTTTCTGGGTAGCGAACATCTTCAGCGGCCTACGCCCCGAGGAACCGATAGTTGTTGCACTTGGGCGGCCTATACCCCGGCGGGCAAAATGTTTCCAAAGATCGGTATCGACCGTTATCCATTAATGGTTGAGAAAAGAACTTCTTTAATATGAGAAGTACAAGCGAGGGGCCGACGACTAGCCAGTCTCTTCCAGTGAGTTTCGGACTCGCGCAAGCAGCTTGTAGTTGGTCGGTAGGAACCGGCTACACGCGGAAGCAGGTCGGCACCTCTCTCCTGCGTGAAGTATACAAATATTATCTCTATAGTCATTGAAATGTTAGAATGTAGGTAGCAGTATAATGTCCAAATATCGCAAAACTTAAAACTAAAATTCCAATTATTATAATGAAAAAACCTTAAAAACATCTTTGGCAGGCGCTAAGAATCAAGTAGATCGTTGAATAGCTTTTTCAACTACTTGCGCACTTATCTGTTCCAGAAAAATTTCCCATGTATTAAAGATGTTTTCGGTATCTAGGTGACCATTTCTAACAAGATAATGGCACTCAACTAAAGTTAACATCAAAATCTAATCTAAAGACGAGGTACGGCTATAGATATAATATCAAGCAAGAAATACATAGACAACCAAATTGATCGTCAACAGTAACTTCGCTATCCCTGTCAAACTTCAAATTTCCCGTAAATTCTGCTATACTATAGATGCAAGTTAGATTAAATACGCTAGATTTGTGAGTGAAAAGATGTTCTCTTTTGCCTCTTTAATATAAAATATAATCAGCAGTACAAAACTACAAATTTGTTTTCTGTAAGGCTTTACCACAAACTTTATATTACAAGTAATCTCTGTAGAACTGGCCAATTTTAGCTAGGGCTTTGCATCTTATTTTGTAACTCAATCTTATGCAAGTTCTGTGTCTTCTCATCTTAATACATATGCTATAAGGTATTATGGTCTTACAAAGTTCACTTGAAGAGTTGTATGAAAACAGAGGTACTTTGAACATCTTTCACTCTGCTGGTATTGTGATTTAGATATATTCTGTATTTCTTGTTTTGCCGAATACTATTTCCGCATCGTTCTAATATCGAGATCATAATTTCCTTCCGTTCTTTTAGAGCTTATAAGGAATTAATTTGCAGCGAACGTTATTAAACCTCCTGTTAAAGAAAAAAGACATTGTTATTGTTGAATCTAACTTTCGGAGTAGTACCAAAACAAGCTGGAATCGTTACGGGGTGCTGATTAATTAGGTCGCCCTCTTAATTAAAGAAACGCAACTTAATTTTTTCGTATTTTCGAAGTTCTTTATAGCTAAGTTCGAGAACTTTAGGAATCGCTAAAGTATTCGCCAAATTTCTTTCCATTAATGAAATGGAAGGTATGAAAAACGGAGAAGGAGAAAGCTGCTGATGAAGGTAGGTTATCTGTCATAAAAAAAGGAGCAATAAGATGTATTATAGTAATGTTTCACAATAATAATGCTTTATTTGCCCGAGAAATACAATTCCAATTACAAGGCAACAAAATACTAGTACAGAAAAATGATAAAAGGTTGCTAAACAACAACAAAAAATTACTTAAAAATGAAGTAATCATACTGTTACCGGCGACTACTATCGGTGGTGCAATGTTATTGTAACCGTTGCAGATGGAAATTAGCGTGATTTATTGAAGATAAGAGTTTTAGCAGCAATACAATGAAAGAATTTGTTGTGTGCAGATGAAAATCTAAAAAAAGGAAAGGTTAGCTGCTCCAGAAGTGAGAGGCAGCTGTATAATTTTATGGAGAAAAATGGAACCAATTATGTTTCTTCGGTTTTCAAGTAACAGCGCCCTATACCTTGATATGAGCGCAATATAATCTAAGTTGTACGTTCAAATGCTCTGAAGAACCTTATAGTATACCAAGGCAGGTCATGCTTTACTGGATTGTGGTTATGGTACCATTGATTTTTGAAACCTATAAGTTTCTGGTTGGATATGGAAAGAAGAATAGCCAGTCCAATGGTACCTACAATTACACTTCTGTATGAACAAAAGTCCACTGCATCATACACCTATATTACAGAATTCATGCACCTGTATTTGTTTTGCTTTGGAGATAGTTCTTACATTAAAGAGTTAAACTAATAATTAAAGTTGATTGTTTCATATTAGATTATCTACTATTCGTTGTATCTTAGAATATCATCAAAGGACAATCAGATCTTGATTTGATTTTCTTTGTGTAAATAATTTTCCAGCAAGCAACGACCTTATTACAAACGTACATCCGGTACCGGGTACCGAATTAAACAGGTTCATTAACTACATATTACGCAAATTAAACGCGAAATTACTTGACAGTCATCTGTTTATCATAGCTTTTACCGCTATACATCTTTATTGAATCAGAATTCGCAATACCAAGAGCCCATATTCATAACTCAAGTAATTAATGTTTTATTGTCGAGCTTTACGACTTATCGGTAATTTAATGCAATAGATGGCACATTTCGCGTAAAGCAACTCGGCGCGGAAAATAAAAACGTCGCCTCGCTTAAACTCCATTGATGCCTCGAAGCTTGAATCACATCCAAGAGAAAGGAAATATATACAGCGCACGTTACACAAATGTAAAGAATTAAATTAGCCTTATTTCGTGGATATTTTTCATCGTCGTTGATATGTGGTAGTAAATTTCTACGCCGGCGACGTGATACCGTACACTACGCTTAATCTCCGTCGGTATTAATAAGGGAACGCGTCGACAAGCACGCACATGGCGTCGAAAACGAAAAGGAGCTTTTGCGTATTACCGGGCGACAATAAAAAATGTACGCACGTGAAAAACTTCCCCCAGATACGTAAGGAAGACGTGTAATAAATCTACGACCATTCCGTTTCAGATTTTTTGACGTTTCGTTATTAGTTTCTTTCGACAAACATCACTAAAGGTACATTTGTCTTAATTCCCGCATCCGTTATCTTAGAGGTAAAGTAATTTGACAAGGAGATTATGTGAAGGAGTATTTTTATTGCACACATTTCCCAACGAAATTTATGGCTTGCTATAAAATTAGAATCATTCTTAGTTGGAAGATTTGCCTCTTATGTTTTACTTTAACATTCGGGCAAGTTGTGCTGAAACGATTAATGGTAATTTGCATGCTCCCACTCGATTAGACTAAATTTATGTAAACAAAATAAAGCATTACACGATCCAATTATCTATCTCCTTGATGTTTTTATTATATTTACGTTTAGTTCATCCTACCCCAATTATGTGCCGTCGTTTGATGATCTAAGAAATGACATTTGCAACTGTGACAAATTTAATACAATTACGCGTGAGTAGCTAGAATAATTTTTAAAATGATCAGCATATTTTATATTTGGCCTAAATGATGCGATTATATTTCTTGGAATGAAACGGTGGCATGATACTATCGATTGATGGGGAATATCTAATCACCTTATCGTTAATACATGGAATGGAATATAAAACCGTCAAAATTGTAGTCTAGGAAGTTGTATTCACTATTTTATTATTACAAGAGTATTAATAGAATAATAATAATAATGGATGTTTGATAATTGAGATTACATTTGATGTTTATTGGTATACTTCATAAATTTTGAAGCTGGTTTAGTACAGATCACCAAACATTTGTCGTTGATTGCGAAAAAAAAACAACAGAATGGCAAATGGTTTCAACCATATATATATGAGTTTTACCTTCAGTTTCGACATTTTGCACTAGGTACTGTTACTATCTTAGTTCATACCAACAAATTATTCGCTGTTTTGCTAAATTTTGAGTTTGCGACGTACTGGTGCAGTAAATCCCAAATTCGGTAACGGTACATTTAAGGAACAAACTGCTGAAACTATTGCGGGTGTAGGGAGGCATATAGATCATTTCTTCAAGAAGTCAATCAGAAAGCCTCCACACAAAACTAATTTTTCCTATAGTATTTGCTAACAGTGCGAGGACTAAATACGACACGAACATCTAACGAGAATTCAAGAAAAGCAATTATGGGAGGGAAGAAAATAGAAGATAATCAATAGAAAGCCAAATTACTTTTATTCGAGAATATGTTAAATATACTGTAATTAACATTTTAAGCTTTCTTTCGAGGAGATCCTCCAGTAGTAGTTGTCCACAGGGTTGTTGACACCAATTGGTGACATACTATATATTAAGCATTTTGGTACATGCTTGTATTAAATTAGCTTGTATTAAAAAAATCCTGTATGATCAGTTATTTTTTAAATGTAATTCTTTACCTTACAGGTCTAATTCTGGCCGCGCACGTGTTATTAGCTCCACATAAAGAACATCTACTATTCCAGAATGTAAAGAGTAATAGCAGTATGTTTCCCGAAAGTGAAATCCAATCTTTAAATTGTTTGTTATCCTTAATTGCATTAGGAAATTTATGAAAATCAATATAGCACTTACTTTCGCAAGCTAATACACTGTGAATATTTAGACATCTCTGAAGATTTATATCATCATCTGTTATTAACACCAGGTTTAGAGGAAGTGTGTCAAATATTTAAGTATGGATTAGCAGGTTGATCTCAATTATTTTAAATTTGTAAAGTCACTAATTGTGATTAGATAACTTTAGGCTGCATACACAAGCTCAAAATTAGCACTTATAATTAATCGCTAAATTAAACTTAAGTGTCTCGATAAGCAGGTAGAAAATTAGTCATTTATGATTCTAATCAGAAGTTTACAACCCTTATACTTCTGCGCTAATTTTGACATAACACTACATTCCCGTTGATATCTTCGACCAATCAAATGCTTGACCAGAAATTCATTACCTTCTGAACCCTCCTTATTCTCAACGAGTCCAACGTAATTTAAAATTTTCAATTTCAAACAAAATAAATTGCCATGCCTACAGATATTACTTGAAGTGTGAAAATCGGTGCATCTTCACACCGCTGCTAATCTTGTCTTATCGTATGTTAGGGAACACTTAACTTCGTTTGAACCTTTGCGGCAAAGGGGTAAGTAACAAGCCATGGAACATTTTAGGCACACGTTTTGTGCACTGATAGCTTATAAGGTTATGAGAAGCTTGAAACTTAAACTCGTTGGGCGATTACCACGTGATAAAGTGGGACAATTACTAGCGCATACGCATTGGCTAGCAAATGCGCTCTCTGGGATTAGTAGTAGAACTGAAAACCGAAGTATTAACTTGCTTAGTTCATTACATGACACATTCTGTAACATGGACATAGTAGATTAGATAAGTTATGTACTAATGTTGATGGGTAAGATTCCATACATTTCAGGTTCTAATTGGCCGTCTGAATTTCATAGTAAAACTATGTAGTAAAACAATAGATTAAAATAAAATTAATCACCTTTTATTGACGAAATAAATTGTACTTGTAGCATTTACCATTCCGACAACCTGATACTGTATTTCATTACAAAATACATCCATGAGATGCCTTTGAAATATAATGCTGTTGGTTACACTGTAGTTAGGAATGTGTCAGTCAAGTGTTTAATGTAGCCCCATGCTAAATTTAATTCACTTATGATTAGGCGTTGAATCTTCTATCGACACGTGCCACTGGTGAACACAAGCAGCAGATCTACCGTCAATTACATACCTCTGACTATTCAAAAAATTCTGAACTTGCGTTTAAACTATTTCGGAATAAAATATATAAGGTGGACGCTTGATACTCAAAAGATATGCAGAATTAATGGAGATTATAAACAGTTGATAATAAATTTGCTATTCAAAAATTAGGATAGAGCTGATAGCTAAAATATGAACCAGCTTAGTTCTTTATACGTGCATCAGGAAAGTTGGCACCAAACGAAAATACAATCGCTTGACTCTTTTCTTAAGTTATTATTGTTTCAAACATTTTAGGTAACTATGTGTTCGCTGGTTTGCATTATAAAAGAGGTCACCGTAATCATTATTGCAACTGCAGTAACAAAGTCTTAAGAACGTGTATTAATTGAAATAATATTAAAATTCGGACGAACTTCTCGTATAAAACTATCGCCAGATCTACAATATTTTGTGGTCTGGGTTTGGAGTCTAGTATCTAAAAAAGTTAGTTAAGGCGTTTGTTTTGATACAGCGAAACTTATCTCATGGATTTTAGCGAGAATTTTAAAGCCCTCTACTTCATACGAATGATTTTGGCTAGTTAGAAATTTGCTCAAGATACCACAGTATTAGATTAATAATTTTACAAACTCTCTTTTTGAGTATACATCTATTAAATCATAAAACGCCTCCGAACCTATACGTTTATTTTAAAAGATTAAACAGGTTTTTAAAAAGGTTTTTATTAGAATCAAGAACAAAGGAAAAAATATCTGCGACTTGGAGAAGATTCTGTTTGAAAGTTACTTTATATAAACATTTCACTGGCTTTCAACTTTTATTATTATTATGTGCCTTTAAGAAAAAAGTGAGACGGTTTTCGCTTATGGCGCAGTGGACTACCAATCTTCACTACGCTCTTGCCGGTAATCTACATTGCATTGCGTATGTTCTTATTCTATTCAAGTCCGTGTTCACAGAACTTCGTGAATTATCTGTAACAACAAACGCGACGCTATTATACTCGATTTAATTTGAGAGTGCATTTTTCGTTTCTGAATAAAAAATACACTGATTATTATCACTATGGTATTCCTTAGTGGGAATGGAGGTGGGTAATAATGTTCTTTGATTTAAGGAAAGTTGATGAGGAGGGCACCAAAGACTTTTTAGTTTTGTTTTTTAAGCCGGCGATACGGCAGTAATGGTAAAGTGGGACGAGGGTCGGTGACCAGAGGGTAAGATATTTGTTGCATGCCTTATACGAAATAATTAAAAAAGAATAATCTACTTTTTTAATTTTTTTCGTATAAGAGCATTGCAGTAGTGACCCCGAGGTAATTACAATAATACCAATGCATTCCATCTTCCTATCACGTATTCGACACTTTCTGAAAATTAATTCATTCACATCTCCATTTTAGTTATTGTAGAGCCTGCTGATATGGTGATATGGTGTCAGTTACATTGCATTATACATGTTTACTAAGCAATACTTTATATCACACTTTTTCTTATTTTATTACATTGTGCCTTTTCTATCAGATACTTAAAATTGCCTTTTAATACAAAATTTCGTGAAAGAAAAAAAAATGATAAATAGTCTGACAAGTACACGAAAAGTAATATTGCAAGCCTCGCATTATGCGGCACAATAACGACGACGGCGAAAAGGATCTAAGTTTTTTGGGGTCCCTTTTAACCGGCAAAATCTTAATTAAAAAATGTTTTGTCATTTTTCTACCGTTTGCCTCAGAGATTTTCCTTTTCTCATGATTCTGGCGAACGACGTCACTTTAATAAGCGGCTCGAAAGAATAAAGGGTTGGCATAGCTAACCGCAGAATGACGTGTAAAAATGCCGCGTGCAAGAACCGGCGTGACTACACTTTCACGCCGAACAGGGAAAGGTGTGGAAGAACGAAGAAGAGGAACAGTGAAGGCGAGCTTGTGAAAGGAACAAAAAAGGGGGAGAGTTAGCAGATTAAATCGTGGTTGTCGGTGTCCGCGAGAACAATAAATCAAACGATGAATCCTCCAATTGCTCTGACGGTCGCTGCAGTGTATTTTCTTCGCGCAAGGCGCCATTTCATGATCGTTAGTAAATAGGAAACATATGCAAATTGGTGTATTCCAAGTACATAAACGATCCATCGTGTGCGCACTGCGTACATGCAAATTTACATAAAATCGTATAAGCCACGAACCCGTATGTAGGTACCTACTAAAAGTGCAACATTATGGAAGCTCGTGTGCTTGTGTACACGAACAGTTTCAGGTCACATTTACCTTCTTTGCATCGTATTGTAACAAAGATGATTTAAGCTTTTAACTTAGCTGTATTTATTATTGGCACAGTTTAACTGGAGTACATGAAAGTTGTAATGGTGCGGTTGCTTTAAAAGCCAACTTTGATAAAATGCTCCGCGTTGTGAACCAGGTTGCACGATATGCCTATGTTGGATGCTGTGATTACCGGGCTAATTACAAACTAAATGAAAGGTACTAATAAGCTGACTACTTGCATAATTGAATACCTATCACATATTTTTAATTGAAACTTACGGCTTATAAGTCTCTTAGCTGAATGATTCGCAGCACTAAGCTATCTGAGATCGTGGAGCTCTGAGGTGATGAAAGTATTCATTTCAAATATCAACAAAGTTTTAATACAAAACACATAAAAGATGAGACAATTACATTTGAGGACAAATAGTTGAAAGCGGGCAAGAAAAATGTGAAAATAAAAATTGATGTGCAAAAATAGGGCCCCAGAAATAAGAACCAAATATTAATTATATATAGCGACAAAAAATATATGATTTAAACAATCCAGAGCAAAAGGTTAACAAGAAATATGTACTAATAGAAAAAGAAAATGATAAGTAAACAATTGCGACTGGGTCGTCTTCTAGCGATAACTTCTAAGGTTGAGTGATTGTCGTCTTCTTGGGTTGAAATAGTGACCCTGGCATGCGGCTCTCAAACGATGGTGATCAACTTCTTAATAACACTTTTTGTGGCACTTTAAACAATGCACTATAACCGTTATTAAAGCTGTGGTTAACGCTATGTTGTGGAGTACCTAACAACTTATAAGTGTAAAGGGAGTAATTACTCTTTACCTCTTTTTCTCGGCAGCTAGCGTTTGTTATAGCCTACCGCCCTTTCTTGCGACGCTGGTCACACATCTGTTCGCTCTCGTTGACTAAGGAAGACTTTTATTAACATCGATGCTGGGAATGGTGTCATTATCATTCCGCGCCCTATTCTTCAGAATATCATCACTCCCGTCATCCCGCGTCAATCATAAGCCGCACAACAAATCGGATGAGCGAAAAAATCAATACTTTAGCCAAAAAGAGCACTTCATACCATATGCGGATATGCGCTTATAGTATACGTTCAAAATCCTTTTCGAATTTTTGAAGTCAGGCACAAAATGTGATTGTTCTCAAAATCTGCTTTATAATTTTTGTAACGTAGAAATTACATCAATTTACAATGTTTATACTTCTATGTACATGTTTTTTGATATTTATTTGTATTATTTAATTATTCGAAAAATGTATCTCCTCTTTAATTTTTATTCACTCCTATGTTCCACTTATTGTTAGTAAGTAAAATATGATTCCAATTTTCACACCGAAGCTATTTCGTTACTGTAGCCACCTTCCAAAATTTTAAAGCTAAATATAACTTAGTAGTTACAGTGTTTAATTTAGAAATGCAGATACTGCGTCACCAGTGCTGACAAACAATATATTTAATCAAATTCAATTTAAAAAAACATAATGACGTTAGCATAGCGAATCGCGATTTATACGCTAAAAGCTATTCACTGGATTCAAGCTAGGGGAAAATCGCCATGCTGGATCAGTTCTGAGGATTTTTGCTTGACAAAATCCTTTGATTTACTTGCGTCAATATCAAGCATTTTATTAAACTGTTAATTTTGCAAATCCTTTTCAATAATTTTGTAAAGTGTAGGCTGATTAATGTGGAACGTTTACTGCGATATGTAATGCAGACTAAAACTGTGGAAGAAAATGATTCAAGTATATCATTATCACCACTATGAACTTACACACCACAGTAAAACCACTTTCACAAAAACAATTTAATGGTTTTCTTTCAATGCGTAGACGTACATGATGTCGGCAAGTTAATTTGGATATGATAATACAAGTACAATCAATACCATAATATTTGTAACATATTTCCGCATTTCTTTTATTAGTAAGAATGACGAGAACAACATTTCATGTCTAAATGGTCAAACACTATCGCAGGCATTACATTCCCTTCAATTTAAGTAAACATCAATTGTACGAAAACGTTCACATCGATTCTCCGTATCGAGAAAATACAAAAGAAAACAGGCACGCTCTGTATTTAGTAGGGATTTCACTAACGTTTAGCTGAATCTCGAAGACGTCATTTCTGCTCAATATTCATGTAAGCAGCGGCAGTGCCCGTTTCGCCACTTAACTTTGAATAGTGGAAATTGTTGAGATGTCTGGATGGATCTTTATTTCCTGGGTTGCGATGTCGCAAGGTTGAGTGCACTTTACTACCGCGTTGCCATCCTTTTCTCCTCTGCATTCCCAGGCGGACGAGATTCCAAGCTTATGCGCGCTTGCGAACGGTCTACACCGGTTGGATAGTGTGAGTTGAGGTTGCAGACAGCGTAAAGCAATGCACTCCTACTTTTCACGCTACACGGCTATTTACTTGATCTATTCGATGTACTATGTAGGTGAGTCAGATATGGTCTGAAGGATGCGAATTGCAGTAATATTACCTGTTTTTCTTTTATGAAACAACTTATTAAACCGAATTATGTGCACATTTTAAATGGTAGCTTGAAATGTAACTAAAAGTACTGCTTTAGTCTTCTCCCATTATTAAAAGCCTCAACACGTGCGGGCTGTCCCAACTTTGAGAAATCGTATAATTATGTCTATTGTTTAAACTAGGTACTTAAAATATTTTAATAAACCTCATTAAGGTGTATATAAAGGGGGAGGTACTCTCAGTTCGCTATTTTCGCGGTACAAAATGGCATAAAATATCCACCAATTTTAAATTACTAATTGAAATGCAAAGTACTCACATTGTTATGGATACATTTTCCCCATAAACATTGTGAAAGCATTTGGTTTAACTGCCGTTTAATTATTGATATTAGTTATATAAGAGGTATTTCGTCTTTTATAGAATTTGGACCTATGTTTCTCCATATATAGGGAAATACACAAGTAGCGAACCAGACACCTCATTCATTATTTTAAATAGATAACCCTGTACACTATTAAGTTCTTTCGTTTCCCTTCCTATAAATAAAACAATGCAATATAGGTTTCATGTGCCCATCACGTCGATAGTATATCTAATGTTTTAATTACGGAGTGTAAAAAGAATTCATCCAAACCTTTGTTACATATTACTGACCTTATATTATCACAAGGGACATTTCCAGGTCATTGTAAAGTTGCTATTGTACAGCCAATGTGTAAGAAGCGCTATCCGAGCACTTGTGTCAATTATAGAGCAATTAGTCTGTTTCAAGCTTTTCAAAAATTTTTGAAATGGCTGTACATAACCAACCAATGTCCTTCTTGATAATAAATTAACATTGGCTGGCTTGTGTGATATTTATAATAAAATTATAAATGCTCTGAATTACAAAATTTTTGTGATGGGATTATATATTGATTTGAGTCGAGCTTTCCGAATCATCGATTACTGTTGCAGAAGTTGGACAAATATGGATTTTGTGGCGCAGCAATGGATTTGCCATCAGTGTTGGCGCTTGCAATGACATCTGCTTAGTAGAGCGTGAACCACTCGTGTATATAGTTTTTTTTTTTAAGATAAAAGTGAATTCATTCTTAGTTTATTAACTCCGCAGCCGAATTTGCTTAACTACGCAACAGAGCTCGCAGAGTGCGTCTAGCAGCTTAGCGATGTTAATTTAACATTGTGGCGGTGTTCACGCAACTCAACATGTGCGTTCACATGACACCATAACGGTGTTTACTTAACTGCAAGACAGAGTTTACATAACACTGTAATAGAGTATTTCTGACACTGTATTAGAGGAAGATCAACTTTACAACAGAGTATTGCCAACACTACTTAGGAGAAAACCTAGCATCAAGGCACTGCAATTTCAACTTCTTGGGGGAGAAAAATCTAATACTAACGACTCAGCTTGAAAAAGCTTTACATCCCAAAAGTTAAATTGTTACTACCCAGATATGTAAATAAACGCCGTCATGTGAGCACTGCTATGAAACTATGCAATTTCGTTGCTTTCAACGACTGCATTTGGACGCGATCGGTGATGAATGAGTGTTAGATCCAACTCTGTGTTTTTCTGTGCGTACACGGAAAAGAATTTCTACTTAGTTTAAGTACAAATACACTAAATCTAAGTATATTTTTTAGCTAAATACTGGCCAGAAATGCGGTGTACTTAGCGTAAACGTATACTTAAAACAAATATAAATATGAACTCTAAATTCGGGAAAAAAAAACAAAGAGCATGTCTATCCTGGCGAAGGATATGGTTTTCTACGAGCCATATTAAAGTGCTTACCGCATAAACATAACAGAACAAAAATATAACACTTGAAAAGGAAAGAATTTTCATTTATGGTAAGTAAAAATATTTTTTTATTCTTAGTATGTAGGATTTCTATCCTAAAAAGAAATTTTGGCGAAAGTAAAGGCCGAAAACAGTGTAACTTTGACAGTAGAGGCAAAGGGATGAAGCAATAAACATCACATTAAAAAAATGGAATCGCGTGTGTTAACATATTTTTGAATATGTAACGTTTATTGCCTCATCCCTTTACCTCTAGTTCCACCGCTGCATTATGATTCGAGCTTAAAAGGTTGACTTGGACGAGTTCCTCGTACCTAGCTTTCAAGAAACTGTGCCCTTTGGGAAAATAGTTACATGCAAATTAATTATACATTAGTTTACCCGTAACAACTTTCTGGAAAACGAACAGCACACCAGCAACACCATGCGTTGAACTGATGTATATTTCGTATGCGTTTGTGAGCCGCCTTCCATAGCAAGTTTACATCAATATTCCTCATGTCGTAGGTACGCAGAACGCGTAACAGCAGCTGTTACAATTTTTAGATTTAGCGTGGAAAAATATTCTACCTCAATATGCAATTCTGTAGCATTGCTTAGTAAATGAATACAATTACACTGTTACCGCACCTTAATCAAATTCAAAAAGAACTAAAAGTGTACCTCTGTCGAATGTAATGTAATATGCCTACGTCAATCACTAAACCGACGCATATCCACATACAGCACGTATATACCTACGTATTAGTTTGGTTGGTTTGCCCTATTTCGAAACGTACTTGTTTAACAGTTATCCTCGCTAGTTCGTGTACCATTGGCAGGTGATGACCAGGCCGAATTTCAAAGTCGATATTTGAGATTTCCCGTAAGCGCCCGCCATGACCAATAGCGTTGGCGAGTTTTAACCGCATACAAATGTCAATCGATAATTATGACGTGGTATTTACTATTTCCGTAATGATTGTACTTGTGGTCCGTGCCTTGAATATTGGATGAGAATTTAAATGGAAACTAGAGATGGGATTTGGTAGTATAATGCGACAGTATACACCTTGTATTTAGATTAGATTAAAACAATTGTAAATAGTTTTCTCCATTGCGGATTTTTTGTAATGGTAAACACATGCTTTTATACATCGTAAACAATTTTTAAATAAAATTCAATTTTTTATGGCTATATCCCTATTTTGCAACCATCGCCCACATTGTAATTCTTATTGCTTCTATCTCTGGAAATGTAGGGCTAATTCCATTATTTCGAGTATGCAGTATCTTAGTAGCTTTAGTAAATAGCTACACTTAGAATAATTTTAAATAAAAATTATAGTAATTTAGCCTAAAATGGTTAAAATCTATTCTATTTAGGCAGAGGTTGCGCTTTGTCACTTTTTAAATACCTGTCCTTTTATTTTGATTAATACTAACAAGCATATATTAAAATATTCCATAAAAACACAATATTGCTCACAAAACTGTTTCCATTTTTATTTTTGTAAGTACGAATACTATATTGTTCACTTAATCCAACAAAACTGTTATTTGCTTTTCGTTGTTGTATAATTTTTATCGTATTTTGTTATCCTGTAATTGGCGTTTTTGCTATTGGCCAATAAAGGAATTATAGCTATAGCTTTGTTAAAAACGAGGCAGAGCATTAACGTACGAAAATCACGTTAATAGTGAACAATAGCCTCGATAACGATGACAAAATATGTACGTATGCAGAGCATAATTAATTAAATACTGAGCTGGTAGTACACGCAGTATTACATAAGTTAATTTCACCATAAATTAATTTTGTGCCGTAGAGCAAATATTTAATAAATATGTATAATTATTTTCTATTCAGCACGTTATTTATAGGATTGTAGGGTACGAGGATTGCCTGTGTTTTCACTATTATTCCAATTATGATATAATTTACACCGATAAAATTGACGTGCATATTTAATGAGCACCGTGTCGGGATTTTATAATAATTAAATCCTATTAGACCCTTCTGGCAGTAATACAGGCATTGACGTAGGTATTTATCAATTCTCCTGGTACGTAACGTTAACGGGGTAATAACATAGATTCATTTGAATTCATTTAGCGATCGAGTACTACATGAATATCGTCAAGGATAGTAAGTAGTAGGCTTGTCAATAAAACCGTCATTAGTGAAAACTGGTGACAAAATCAAGGCAGAAAGACAGTATCGAAATGAAAACTACGTTGGTGAAGTAGTATCAGTTGATCATTCTAATTGTATCAAAACTTCTACTCGTATAATGTATCATGAATTATATGAGATTAATTTTTATTGTACGTAATTTCATATTTTTCCCTTTTATTTCTGAAATTAGTAGGAGGGGAAATCAATATTTCCTTATTCCTGATAAAAAATTAAAAGTATGTATCGGGCCATTGGATAATACAGCACGGAAATTTTTTTTATAAAAAATCAAATAATTGTACAGTTTGGTATAGTTTGCCTACAAATACACGACTGGCTGCAACGTAGCGTAAATCTCTACTACTCGATTGTAGTTAAAGGATTGTATTCCTCTTAGATGCAACTGCTGTAAAATTTGCTACAGTAATTTAATATGAACTTTCTTACCATTTCTTTTTTCCATTCATGTTCCGTAATAATAATTTCGATGTTGAAAGGTCAACATGGATCTACTGGGATTTTTAAGTTTTTCGTTGAAGTAGTTTCATAATAACTTGAAGCTTTGTTGTCGAAACTTGCTTATCTCATCTTTTTCAATGTATTTTTATAGTTTACTAGTTGAATTAAACCAATATCCTTGATAACATTGAAATCCGTTGAAAATACTTTTCGCTTCCATGGTGACCATGTCCAAATATCCAGGTACAGTAATGTCAAGTACAGTAAAGCAGAATAGTTTCCATGAAAACGATTCCAATTTAGTGACTGCATGTGCTTGTCCAAACACAATAACATAATTTTGATATAATGAATTATAATTATACCTTCCGTTAGTGAATTTTATTTCTCGCATCAGAAGTAGCTTACTGGACTCTGTTTTTAACGGAACACTTCTTGTCTACATGTGTAAGACAACCATGAAATCCTGATCTGGGAGAAATTGGGGGGAAGAGGTTACCAGTATTGCCTCGCCTCGCAATAGAATGGAACTAAATTTAAGCAAACATCAAAATATAACACTTTTTAACTAAATAAATACAATAATACATAAAACTACACAGTAATAACTCTAATATAACATACACATGTAAATATAAAGTTCACAAAGTTCTTGAATAATTGAGAGATATTCTTTGAACTTGACTCGAATATTTTTCTAACACCCAGAATAGGGATAAGTTCCTTAATCTCAACTTAGCTTAAGTTCTTAAAGCATTGTTTATTTCCTTATCTAAAACAAAAATCAGTTAAGGTTCTCTATCATTAAGCTAATGGAAAAAGCGTAGAAATTGTACCAGTAATTATTGTTAAGAAATATTGGTAGTAGAATCTGAAACAAATATTATTGTTGTGATATATTTCACTACTTATTTTACCTTTAAAGATAACCTGTTTTTCCAGTTTTGCAATTTATTTATAAAAATCTCGTCCACGATAGAATTCCAAAGCAACCCCAAGTTAAATGGGTGCACAAATATGGCAAACTCAACTGACTAAAACACTTACCTATATCAAAACTGGAGAGAATAAATGCAGCCTCAGTAATCTCTATAAATATTTAGGCATCGTATAGTTAGTTTTTACCGCCCTAAGTTGTCATTGTTTCATTTAAATGAGGTAAGTTATTTAGGAACACAAATGTTGAAAAAGTGTTGTAAAAGATTGCCAGAATCTTGTCCTGCACGTCTCGGCGCAGACGCTGTTGGAAAAATTTATATATTTATGTGAAACAGTACAATAGAAAACCACCACAACTTCGACGACATATACTAATTAAGAGAAATCTGAGGTCAGGTTACCTGATTATATTAAAGGTTGCTGCAATATTTCTTCAAGTCTTTTCTTTCTACGTGAAGCATGTAACCGCAATTTAGATTACCTTCTCTAAGGCTCTAATTATAAAAGCGGAATAAATGCGTACTATCTAGCAATTTGTTCGCTTCCCATATAATATTACATTTAAATTAATGAACTTTATAATGTTGTCAGCTACCAAGTTGGGAAAGTTCATTCATTCATGTTAATTCAGAACATCGTTCGTTATTTACAGCAACTAAATTTGTAGAGTAGGTACATCTACGTAAGGCGACTAAGTTACTACAAAAACAAGATAACTCCCTACGCAAACACCCACACAGATACATTACTAAATATGTCTTTGTCTCTACCATCTATGGAGAAATTAATTTGCCATCTTTAGAGGAGTAGAGGCGATTTCTTGTATGACTGTTTGACAATCGTCTTTATAACGAACGTGTGGGTTATCAAGTACATGCTTATAAAAATTTGTTTGATATTCAGCATATTTGCGGGATATAATAGGCTAACTGATTATGTTATTGTTAGTGAAACGTAGTCTTCAATTTACTAACCATCATCAATCGCATTGTCTTTTGAGTGCGCAGCCAGTGCCATTTTTAAAGGGAATATTCATTCTCTCAAACCCATTACTGTCCATCATTTTTTATCAAAATTTCATACATAAAACAGCGAATGGTGGCGAATGCTTTGTGAATTAATTGTCATATTATTTGATTGTCGTAGTACCTATTTTATATAGAGAGAGATAAGAACAACCAATGAAATAAACGACGCATGCTAGAGTCTAGTGCAACCACTAGGTTATTACTCACCACTTATCATCGGCGTGCATCGTCTGACTTCGCTTCTTTATTGCTATGCACTTTTATACCGGGCAAATTTCGCAAAGGTGCTCAAGTATTTTAGTGGCCACAGTATTACGGGAATCGACGCGGTATACAAAAGCTTTTTGCCATGGGTTTCATGATCAGCGTCGTCATTCTGCTAGAAGAAACAATCTGTGGATTTCGTAGTTAACAACTAAGGAGGCGAGAACGTTTGCACACTCCCTCAACAATTTTTTCTGTTACAAGATCGTGGTGTGAAGAACGTTTGTAGTGTATGAGTGTATAATTCTTTGGATCTTGCTCTGAGAATTTTCCTTTAAACCGAGGTTCATTCTCTTTCTCTGTTTTAATGCCCTATTGAACCTGTGCGAATCCTTCCTTAAAAAAGGAACGAACCGTATTCATTAAAGAGTAATTATAGTAACAATGGTCAGATCTTGGGTATCACCCACGTAAAGCTCAACATGTGTCAATAAAAATGCAACATCGAAGATAACTGTCACTACCGTCATGTGGGGTACTATTTTTGTAAAGCGTATTTGCTATTTATTTTTACTTAAACTACCGAAAAGGTATTGAGATGCGCTCTTGGACCTAGGACTCAAAATTAATTAATTTATTTAGAAAACAACTTTCTTTTATTTATAACATAACAATAGATATACTACGCATCTGCATCGCGAAACTTAGATGGATAGGGAAACTATTATTATTGGCCTATTTAACTACAAAGTTCTTCAATAGCAAAGTATTCGGGTATCTCAATAAGAGTATCCCGTGCATATTTTACATACGAGAATTATTGTTAGCGCTAATTTGCCAAAAGGAAGAAACAGTTAATGGATTGTCAACTGAATGTATCATTACTAATCAATGAAGGACCGTGATAAATTTTAATTCAGTAATTTATATTATTTAATATATAAAATTTCACACTCCCCCACCGCTATATTATTTATTTTCCTGCATAAGAGGGATTACATATGCATGTACCAATAGATTCGTTAATTCCATTGCAGCAAAAATTGGGTATTTATTTTCAAAACAAATGTAAACATTTTTGTGCATGTGCACAATTGTGTAAATGCTCTAACCTGTTTCTGTTCAACTGGTCCACCTAAATAATCTGTTTCCATTTTTTTTGCTCTTATTGTATTTTATTCCAGTATACATTTATAGCCGTCTTATTATGTTGTTAATAATGCTTAATTTACGTAAAACACCCTACAAATATGAACAAATTTCACATTAAGTTTATTTTATAATACGTTCAATACTAACTGGTGGCATATTAACATAACTAAGAAGCGAATATAGCTTTTCCAGACACGGCGGCGGCTGACCAAAAAGAAAAGGCTAAACAAGGAGTTAGTGGTAGCAGAGGCGTAAAAATGGCCGTAGTGGGCGTTATTTATTTGGACGACTGCACTAATGACCGAAGTTAATGGATCTGCAGTGAACGTCGGTTCAACCCGGAACGTGTCGCGCTCTGGCGGAGAGCTTTCGCAGTTACTACTACTCGTTATAACTTTGCCTCCGGTGGCTACTCGTCGTTACCGTTACAATGTTTCTGTCACGGTTACACACAGTGCTTCATGATATATCTCGAACACGGTCATGTATCAAGCGTCGTCGTTTCAGGTGTATCCAGAACTGAACTCTTATTAACTTTGAAATATCCTTTGTCCGTCCGAAGTGACGGCTTGTTTTAACTTACTCGCTCGTCGACCAAGACGAAAGCGGTTTTTTGTCGGTTGCCGCTTTATGTTCTTCTAGTTTATGTTTTGTTGTACGAAATAGATTATAAAATGTTTTACGATAGAAGTAACTTTCGTCTAATGAACTGGAACTATTATTGGATTTTATTAGGGTAACTATATGTATAGTTTTATGTTTCTTACGCTAAAAGTATAAGTGGCTATAAAGGAAGTTGCTTAATTTCTATTGCGTTATTCGCTTATTTTTACATCGTTCTATTTTAACTGGTTTCTTCTATTGCAGGAATTAATAGGTAATTCTCATATCTATTTCAGGTCTTATGTACATACGAGGGTAGCGTCTTAAGTATTTACAAGCGATCTCTAAATGGTTCCATCTTGACTTGACATTACTATTTTCGTAATATTTTTTTTTACATTTGTTGCTGTTGACAGCAGTGACAGCACAGAAATCGCCCGAGTAGTATGTTTATTGTGCGCATTTAAAAAAGCAATTCTGTGAAAAAATGAAAATTTCACGTGAGGGTTTTCGTTGGATGAATGTTTACGATTTTAGTAAGGGCCTAACACGACAACAACGACTCGAATCGTTTGATTATTCCGTTGTACTGGATATGTCGCACCTTAGAGGATCGAGGAACCCATCTCATTCGTTTCCCAACGAATTCCTTTTGTTCTCAAATGTCAAACAAGAAGTACATGGGCAGCGATTTTTATCACCTCAAAGAGCTGTTGAAGGCTTCAGAAATCATGTTTTGCAGATATCACCTTCAGAAAAAATGTTTCAAGAATTGGCTCCAAGACATGCAAAGCTATATAGATCTTAATTATATATACTTTGAAAAACAATAAAACGGTTTCTAGCAAGAATTTGTTTTTCTTTTTTTGTTTTTGTAATGACTCAAAAAGTCATGGCCAATTTCTTGAAAGCCAAAACACTTTCAAATTGAGTCCTGCTTAGGCATCTGCTTAGCCGTTAATAATGGATGCAGTTTTCTATTTCATTTAAATATCTTTACGACCTAATTCTGGCAAGAATTTAACAAAATTTTATAATTAGTCACTCTCATTAAGTGCTATTATTGGCGATAAATTGTAATACTTCACCTGGTTTACCTTCTTACTTAACATTAGCTCTTTTTTATCCGGAAGGCGCTGAGTTTCTTTCCGTTATTATTAGTACTAGTATTCTACCTACATTAACAAAAGCGGAATCCACATCAACGACACCAGAATATCACCAGAATTGATTTAAGTGTATTATAATACGATTTTAGCAACTGTCAATCCCAAGGAGTTCTCTACTTAGATAATTAAAAACACCCAATAAGCACAGATGCGTTGGCAGTATATCTAAACGTACTATTCTAGGGACCAAAGAAAATTAGAAAGCATATATTGATTGTTTATTCATTATCAAAGGAACAACTTTTCAGTTTTTTCTAATCTCGCGAATAGTGAATTTTCAACCGCGAGAAGGATAAATGAGACATTTACCTAGTACTGTAAGTAGAGAGTAATGTTAAACTCACAGCTCAACAAAATTTTAGTTTCAATTTCATAGCAAGATTTAATGGTGCACCCTCCTCACAAACACTATTCACTAACTTTATCCATGACGAAAACATGTGCTTTGAGGAAGTTAAATATCTGCCAAAAACTATTTCGTATTTTATGTATCATAACACTTCTTTAAAAGATATCAAGCTTTAGCGTTGGAAATCTTTAGCAGTAACACTCTCCCTCTGCAACCAATAAGCATTGATAGAATTACCTTGAGCCTGCAAAATCGATGATCTTGTCTTTCTTAACAAAAGTAGATTGTTTGTTTATGGTATATATGGTATATAAGAGGCCAACCATATAACAACACTTCACCGGCTGATATTAGTTCTTAGTTGTAACAGTAGCAATCAGAGTGGGTATGGAAACGAAAAGTTGACTCTTCGCTAATCTGCTTCAAAAATGTCATTGTTTGAAGAACAATATCGAATCTCTAAGGCAGTAGTCTATCTTGCGGGATTCGCACTTTAACCCTAGCCGGTTTAAGTCCATATTAAATTAACACGTAGTTAAAACTGTTAGGATGACGACCAAAGTAAAGAGATGAATTCACGAATTCATCACGGTTCCTAAGATGTGCATCGTTAAGTCTTGGAATTCACGAGTTTGGCTATCTACTATGACCCGATGAAGCTTTAAAAATAAAAGTGAAATAACGGTGAAAAAAGGAGTTACATTTCCTTTTGAAGCTTTGGCCGTCATCCCAACAGTTTTTACCATGTGTTACGTAGTTCCTAACGCCCGCCATACTCCCCGCTGTTTTACTGCTGAACTAGTCTTGCCATACTCTCGTCGTGCTTTTTTTCTTTCAATGGACAATTTTTGTGCATAAAACTTGCGGTTTGTGATTTCCAGGATTTTTAGGACCTACGAATCATATTCAAATGACCATGACAACCACTTTAAGTTTTTATATTTCACAGGTATTTACGGGTTATTAAATATATTCTACATAAAATTGCTTATCTACATTTTATTCGATACTTGTTTTCAGGGGAAATAATGTAAATGTTCTTATTATCATCAATCATAAGCAAATACGCAAATTCGACGGATTCAGGAAGCAACCATTTGCTAAATGAAAAAAGACAATTTTTCACACAACGCATCATGCGTTTGTTGACAGCTAATTTTGATTGATTCGTTTCAACAGGTAGTTTATATTTTGTTTATTCTACATTACGATCAATCAATTTGAACTACAACGGTATCAGCGCTGAACATATAGAGGTCTATGCTAGCGCCTGTTCATGTCACGCAAGTACTGCGCTAATATACTTCCGAATCCGCTACATGGTTTGGATAGCGCGCTGGCTGCTGCGATTTGAAATACGTCAGTCGTAATTATCGACTACTTCTCACACTTGAATTAATGATGGCCGTTAATAATGAAGGACGGAACAGAATATTCACATCCATCGACAATTAGTTACTTTTTGTGTGGCAAACATTAATGCAATCAAGAGCAACGTGGAATATTTTCATCTATTACATTTTGCTAAAGTAATTAGGTATTGATGTACGTATTCTCTTCTTTGTAACTTCCTCTAGAATTCTAAAGTAATGAGTGGAAATTCTAAAGAAGGTAGTGCCGTTTGAATAAGTAGATACAACAAATATCGAGCTATTTAGAGAGAAATTTTATGAATTATTATTGCAGATACCGTCTCAAGCGTCTTTGGGAAAAAAACCGTGGATCTTGCGTTACCTTCGAGAGATCCTATTTTGGAGTATGTCTGGGAATATTAAGTTAATCGAAAAGGTGATTGCCTTGAGATATACATAGTAAAAGTGTGGAACCTAAATGCCGTAGCGCACTGGGGCCACAATAAATCCATAACGCATCCCAGCCCACGATAGACTGCATTTATTGGTTTGGCAGAGGAACTTACGACAACCATAGGCTTGCTATCATTATTCATTATTAACCATAGGCTATGTACGGAATACTGTAGCTGGCTATATGTAGAACTGGTTACAGGCTAGTGATGCACTCAGTCGCTTTTTGTTTCGATTTATGGCTTTTTCCATTTGTATTGCAATATTAGCCGTGCAATAAATGAGAAACTGTTTGAAAATAATTGTAGAATATTCAACTCTGTCCTTTGAAAAAGATTTCACAAGAAGGTAAAAGGAATTGTAAATAAAGTAATAAATTCAAGTTAAAGGCGAAACGGTGGAATAACGGAATAGTAAGCTCACAATTATAGTACTTATTGCATCACATTACTTCGTAGCGTGAAAGTTGGAGTATTTATTATTATATTTGTTTTCTTAATTTCTTGGGGTAAGTATTAAAGAGTGCGTGAATTTGTAAATAAATTATAATTTATCTGTCCAGACTATTCCGTTATCGAAGCGTACCTAAATCTATGAAATGTTTTTTGCTAACAGACATCTCAACGAAAACTTAATTGTTTTCAAACGAAAGCTCTGCTTATATAATAAAATTATTTTCATCTCTCTCGGGGTTCTGTATTCTAGCTCCAGATACGCAACAGAGTCTCCTAAGTTTACTTCTCCAAATTTTGGCTAATGTTTGAAGAGTGAAGATCTTAAAACGTTCTATAAGCACACACGTGTATGTTTGATAGTTGGCAAATATTCTCTGCAAATAGCGAAAGCTAGTAAACTAATTGCACTAGTGGAAAAAAGCATTGTTGTAGCAGGCTCTTCATTTACTTAATTCTTCAACATAGCTTTTTGTTTATTAGCAAAACATAAATATTTGCTTTGGTAATTCAAAAGGGTTAACAAGGAAAATGTTTTTAAATTAACATAAAAAACTAATGTTCACATTTTGTTATTTTAATAAAAACTTTTGTTTATCTGTACTTAAGCTAACTTGTTTGGTAGATGGACCCATATTTGCTAATTAAACACATTTTCTTTTAAAATAAAAACGTAGGCTTCCACGGCCAGAGTCAGTTGAAACTAAACATGTTCCGTGTCTGAACCGTCATGTTGTTGGTTAAAATAAAACTCTACGTTACGCCCACGATCGTATGGGGCTTCTTCAGGAGAGTGATGGCAACAGTTAGCACGGTAACTCAACGTGTGAGCCACGTCAGAGGCGAAACTAACTGAGCGGGAAGTAGTTGATCATGGTAACCATGCCAGAGGCGAAAACCAACTACGAAGAACGCGGGGAGCAGCACGCTTTTATTTTCTCTGAATGATATCACTTCATTATGCAGTCGGTAGACAATTTAGAATGTTATATCAGCTAATGGCTGCTTCCTCCATAAATAACGAAACGAAACAATATTCACTTAAGGTGTACTGTTTTCAGTAAGCGAATAAACCCTTTGCTTCACGCTTTCCACTATATTCATTCGCCCCTGTCACACACTCTACAAGTTTAATGAAATAACATGCCACATCAAACGGGAGCACTCGTACGTAATAGCATATAATGCTTGATACCGCACTGCAGAAAGTTCTATTTTAATCCCAAAGGACAATTAGTTACCTCAAACATGTTGAAATATATCGCTTTGTTATTACACCATTACGTTCAATAAGCTTGAAAACCACAATGCATCGTATATCTTTCTGATGACTTGTACTTGATAAATCCACTCTGATAGTGTGCGTGTGAAACAATTGTAGATGCTCTTGTATGTGCAGCAGATATCCTATTTCCTGCGCCAGTGCCATATATGGATTGCTAACTGTATTACTGCCAATAGATTCACAATTAGCACTATTACTCTAATTACGATCTCATCTCTCAAGACCACAGGAAATTAATTATCTTTGTTGACAACTAATTCTATTCGCGAATATTGGCAGACAAGCGGTGCTCGCCAAGCAATCCAGATAGCTGATACAAATAAATTTAATAAGCCATCAACAAATTCTTAAACAAAAGTGTCTAGGATTACATGCGACATGCTTAATGAAAAACTACAATAAAGAGGTTTGCACAGTAGAACACATAAATATAAAGTTGCAAGCGGTTAAGATCGAAAAGATGATACCTACACACTTCTTTCTTTGGGGTGTGTGCAAAGTAATTACGGTTAATTTGAAAGATCTGATTCTATTGTATATCTATACGAAAATATTGATACTTTATATGGGATGCCTTATTTAATAATTCTCTATGGACGTATATAGCTTGTTCAAAGTTATTTGGCCACGATTGCAGCTACGCACATCGCATTCCAGCGCTAATTCGAATTGTTTCTATCTTTTAAATTAAGTATCGCTCAAATGTTTCAATAATTTGGTAGGAAATGAAACTCGGAAAATACCTTTATAGTACTCTAGCCCTCACTCGAAAAACAAAAGAGATGCGATGAAATTTACAGCACTGTCATAACTTCGTTATTAGAGCAATAACATGTTGTAACCATAAAAAAAATTGCGCATCGTATTACATGGTTAAATAGCTCGTTCTTCTATTAAACATCCTGTACATTTAACATGTTTGGATTGGAGTATCTAATTAAAGATACTCGAATCAATGCAATTGTCGAATTATATTGCTATATCGACCTCTACAGAAATAGGCAGTATTTGTCACAGAATCTGCGAGGGTGGCATATCTTGACTTCGAGGCTAGTACACCTAGGGCAATTAATATAAATGAATATAATTAATAAATCAGCTACCACCTACCACTATGTTTATACGCATTTCGCTATGCATCCATCATAGATAGATGGATTGGAATCTTTGGATCTGCTAAATGGCCGAGGCTCCCTTGGGTTCACCTATGGATTTTTCCTTGTGGGAATTCTTAAAGTTCTATATACAGGCAGCAATATAGAAATACGGAGGTATTGCAGAACGCAATACCTCCTCCTCCATCCTGTCCCTTCTGTTTTTAATTTTACTGTTAGAGTACTATAAGGATATTTTTCGCAAATTTCTCATATCGACTAATTGAAAAATGCAAAAGGTGTTCAACTCATTTCAGGTTACGTTTTATTAGACCGCTTAATTTTAAAGGTGTTCTGGTTCTTGCAAAATTTTCGTAAGAGCCGTAGAAAGTGTGTTGTACTTGGCGCCATCCTAACCGGAAATGTTTCGTTGTAACATGCCCTTTTCGCAGGTTTTACTATAAGCGAGATATGTCAACTTAGTAACAATAATAACAACTATAAAACATAAACACAAAAATTAAAAATATATATAAGAAAACCGGAGGCAAAAACCAATAATTCTCACCAACAAATTCTTTAATTGTCCGCGATGCCGAACAAGATTTGCAAAGGGTTAAAAAAGGCAATGTTTTCTTGCTTTCATTCATATTTTAAATCTTTCATCTAAAAGTGTATCACGTCTCTTTGCTTTGAAATGTTACCCTCTGTCGATTTGTGAAAAAATATACAGGTTGTTTATTAAAAAAACCTATTTAACGAAACAGAAATACGATGCGGAATTTTTTTTTGATTACTTAGAAGACTTTTTGAGCGGAATAAATTACAAAATTTTCATGTTTCGACTGTATCAAATAATAGTTCCAATTGTCCCTTTTGTTTTTCATTTGAGGGCTATATTACTGTAAGAATATTTTGCGCAAAGTTTCATTTGCAGTAGAACGTTTGCGAAACCTACAGACTGTTACATTTAAAAAATATAAACAATTCAAGTTGTGCGTTAACATGCATGTGCACACTGTTGTGATCAACAGAAAAAAGACTACATTTTCGGTAATTTATCCAACATCGTAGTCACAATAATAACAAAGCCAGCAACAGTGGCTCGATAACTTTGAACAACCTATATATGTATATATTAAACTAAGGTATTTACAGCAAAGAACCTTACACAATATTTAATTCATTCGTCCACACTTAATCTTTTATATACTCCTCACTCAACCCGTTTCCGTCAAGATAGTGTGGTGGACGACTTTTGTCTCTTATTCTATTTTAGTTAAATACCTTTTTCTTCGCCTAGTTATATCTTCCCTTTCAATAACAACACATTTTTGATCTCTTTTCATATTTAGTTGTCATAATGTGTATTACTATCACAATGGCAGCCCATATCAGAAAATGATGCATATAGCATTAACATTAACTTACTACTGTGAATCTGCCTGGAACCAATAACCAAAGAAAAAATAATCATGGTATTGACACTACTCACACTATCAGTACTTAAGGAAGCAACTTTTGCATTGTTTTTTTTTGTTATTGTTCCTAAGCATTTTCTAATGGGTTCTGCTGCACACATCATGGTAAGCCTGCGGGAATCTTTACATGTGCGTGTTTCCAAAGCACTCCTTGTGGGGCCCTCTTGCAATAAGAAGTCCAAGAACTACTCTAGGGTTAGCTTGGAGAACAGTACTCGGTTTGCGTCGCTGCTTTCTAGACGGCAGCCATGTATTTCTTGGTACTAAAGGGCGCCAAAGAATATCTAGCAGGTCGTTTTGAAATGTTGTGGCACTAACTGTGAAGCAACTGTGAGACAAAGTAGAGTTAAAATACTCCCGGGGCCACGCTTATGACTCCAGGTAGACAGAAACATGTCTGTGAGTCGTGTATTTTTTCACTTTTTGCATAGCGTTTGCCGCAAGCGATTCAATCAATAGCATGAACGTAATTTTATTACATTCAGCACTTTATTTAATGTAAGAAACTCATTTCTATATATATGTATATATATATATATATATATATATATATATATCTTATATGTGTCGCAGAATTTTCAGCAAAAGTAGCTCTCAAAGATTATATTATATAACTTCTTTCTTCTCGTTATAGCCTTTTACAGTATCAGTTCACGCATTGTTATATATGTTGAGCAGGGTATTAAGGTACGCAGCTATCGCATCGTAACTACAGCACTACATCCTTCCCTCTCATTATTCCTTAGTCAATTAAACTATGTAACTGCGATCGGTTCGTCGATTCGTCAGTTGCGACTAGCATGAGACGAAACCAATGGAACAGGAAATGTAGTGGAACGCATATTTCAGCAGATGTCGCCGGTAGGCAGCATCTCCGTTGTTGTTAGGCTATGCGAGAGTGTGGTTAATGCGTGATTATTGGTTAACGTATCTATGATGAATATTTATAATCATTATGGTATATTTTGATAGCGTAGTTTAGCCTAGATAGAAGAATGTGTTTATAATTCGTCAAATGCATAGTTTTATGAACCTTCGATAGAACATGTGTGATTTTGTTAATGTAGTGTGTTTGAATTAGAAAATAAGTATGCGCGTGATTTCTGTAAAGACAGATATATATTTTGTGAATATCGTATTTTGCTATCTTTGTGGCTTCATTTATCATAATAATCACAAGATTGGGCTGAGAACAGAAGTGGGTGTAATTAGTAAACGGTAAACACTAAACCAAAATAATCAATTGATAAAAAAATATGGCCATGCAAGGCAGGCTTAATACTTATTTCATGATTATGTATGATAAGTACCCAATCGCGAGAGGTCGATTTCACAAACGCTTCTTCTAATTAAAAAACATAGTATAGTAGTTACATATCTTACATAATTTTTATGGGATGTTTAGTGCCCCACTTTTCACATACTGGATATTTCTTGAATTTGCTTTCGTTTGTACACCTTGCAGCTGCTAGCGATGATGACGATGGTGACGAGTTGACGAATGACGCTCCAAATTTGACTGACGTCCCCTTTGACGAATAACGTGACGCTGTTGGTCTTGACGTATATGGCTCCTTTCTTGCCGAGAATGTTTTTTTTTGTCTTCTTCGTGTAGTTAGTATCTTCTTTTTCTTCTTCAATTGAAAATTTTGTCTGTGACTTTGTTGTCTTTGCCGCTTTAATGTTCTTTCCTAGAGTTCTTATGGTCTTCTCGAAACCCATTTCGCTTAGCAGCTATGCTTTTTCAGTCATTTTTGTTTACTACACCTACGCTTTTCCTCTTTAACTGTATGTTTATTCTTATATCTTATGTACATAACTTAAGTCTAGTAAGCCTAGTAAGGATCAGGTAATACAGAACACCTAAGTTTCTCGACGACTCATTTTATTCCTCCAAGTGGGGGAATAGTATTTCCGTCACCTATAATATATTCAGTATATGACAGTAAAGGAGTGTGATCTTTGAGCTCTAAGAACGTTTATGTAATAAAATCTTTTATGTACTCGGTGTATCCTTTGCGTTTCGTTTTGAAACATAACCTGGTCATATTTCCTTTCAGTTACATGTATCAGTTCAGATATATTCATAATTTCATGAGATTAACTCACCCTTATCCTACGTTATCACAGTAAGCACCTTTACTACTTTAATCGCCTTATACGATACATTTGATGGGAATTTACGAATGTGAGATAGAAACTGTATTATCTACATTTCGTAAGTCCGCTTTCCTCTCGGGAGAGATATCGTGGTACTTAAAATCTTCAAGCGAAACAAAGTTGAAAAAGGTTTTACGAAATCCTATTTTCGTAAACAATAATTGAGTTTAAAAATTCGATAACCCACCCCGCGCCCGATATCATCTATTTTTCTCTCGGTTTGCGGCCAGCGACCAAAACGAGTTCCTTCCATTAAATTATATAAGATGGATTTCGCTGTTCACTGCTCGAAACAAAACTTTTTACTTAGGCAACTTCTTCCACTCTAATGGCCGCATAATTGATTAAAAACTAGAAGACGAATCCTCAATTTGTAAAACCGCTTGAATATTTTATGCAGTATTTAACACCGCTTTAATATTTCAGGTTTGCGGATTCTTCGGGTTTTCGAATTTAATCATTTTCCCTCATGAATTTTGCACTTGCGTATTTAAGCGGTTTTACTATTTACAGTTAGTTCGACTAGTCGCTTATACGATTAGCGAAGTTTCGGAAATAGTTACATCGGTAAATTAGCGAAGCAGACACGTCTAATATGACCCAAAATTGTGGTAAATTTATGGTAATCAAGCCAGAGTAAAACAGTGGATGCCTATATACGGCCAATCTCTTCGTAATATACTGTGTTAGGTGAAACGGTAATATTGTGAATATCCAAAACACTTTCAAGATATGTATATAAACTGTTTCATGTAGTAATACGAAGTATTGCGTTGCGACGAAAGAATTAAGCTACTAGCGTAGAATCTGTTAATCTTAATGTACCGAAAAATCATCAACATTAAGTAAAACTATCACCTTAAACAAAAGTTATTCTCTTAAAATTAAATACATACAACATTTATTTTGACGATATCTTGTATTTCAGGCAAGCATATCGAAAGCGATACCCCGTTTGAATAATTCTTGATGTTTACAAATCAAGCTTTTGTAACATGGCTTCTAATTAACAAGGCATCTCCATTGACATAAACCTGAACATTTCGTTGTTCCGTCAATTAATCTTAATTGCAGATAGGCACTGAAACAACGACGTGATCTTTAAATACAGAGGTCTCGGAGATAACTGAATGTTCATATATCGATTATAAATTTAGTTAAATGAATTAAAAGATTCAGCAGTACTTATAGGAGACTGGAAAAATTACAGTCTTATTTTTTTTTGTTTTCGTTATTGCGTCAACACATTTTACTACTTTCTTTTACTATATAAAGTGTATAAAGAGTGGCGAAAAAATTATGCTTGTACTGATGTTCTTTATACTACCCTTAACAAATACTTTAATGTTAAGGCATTGTACCAGGCAATATTTCTTTACCAGAACCATTCGAAGAAAACATAAAAACATTTTCAGCATTTTAATACGAGACTCTATCTTGAAATGCATAGTATATAAAGTAGTAACAAATATTTTATTTTATTATGAAAGTGATCGTTTTATAATTAAAATGTATGTATTTTATGCTACCATCTTTGTTGCTAAAATTGAAATCCATTTATCTGAACGCAGAGGTCCAACCTTCGCTGCAGCTTCGCCCGTAAAAATTGAATCTCTACCATGGAGCCTTGCTTTCACATTGGCAACATAAACCCCGTAGCCGCACCTTAGATCCATCTGTATAAATACATATTGCACCCACGACAAGTAAACGATATTCAAAAAAATTTATAGGAGTGAACTGGTGTAGTTGGAGCCGTTTACCATACTGTGACAAAGCCCTATACGAATCCGCCAGAAGTGGAGATTTCTTAAACTTCCAATAACTATTGTTTGGATCCTCTATGGCCTGTTTGTGAAGCTCATCTAATAATAACTTTTTTCCAGAGAGTTCAATTTTTATGATTTGCTTTGCTATTAAATACTTCTAAGCACTAGCGATGGTCCTTGTGTTTCTACATGCAACGCATCAATTAAGGTGCAATTCATTGCTCGCATACAGATACATAAATGCTTATTTTGAAGTACTTCTACACATTTGATCTATCTGTTAGCTACTGTTCCGTATAATGTGCACCCATAATCAATACCAGTTTTTATACAGATCCAATAAATGTTTGCAGCACTGCAAGAATCTGCTCCCCATTTAACTTCACAGAACAGCCTTACAATATTTATGAATTTCTCACACTTTGTGACCATATAATCTATGTAAAGGCTATGTATTGGAATTGTGCTATTGTTTATTAATATACTATTTGTTGGAAGTATTCTACGACGGTAAAAATACACGATTGTCGATTAATCCGGGGAAACCAATTTATTGTTATATGAACCAACAATCACTCACAACCACAATCACATGATTGTGGGCGAGTTGTCGAGTTTTCATTTATCCAAGACATTGGATGGTGGAAGCCTACTGTCTAATAAAAAATTCTGTTTCTTTTTGTCTTTAACCTCTTATAAATATTCACCACTATCAAACAAGTGTTGCAATTATTTAAAATAAACCATCGTCTGAAATTACTACTAAATGTTTTTTCTTCTTAAAACCCAGTTTGACAAAGACTTCCCCAAATGGATTTACATTTGAATCTTGTATTAATTTTGTCATCAGAGTTAAGGGAACCTGCGGAAAAGGGGAGCTTGCATTTTTTTTACTTGAATTGTCTCTTGTGCAGCGTTTTCAATGCTTACTGAAGTTTGAATAGAACCACTTAAATTATTGTTCCTTTCCCAGTATCACACGTAGGTGGGACTTCTTTTGATTGAAGAAATTTTGTTGTATTCTAATAACATGGAGTCAGGAGTTTTCCCATTTTCCTCTAACACAACGTAAACCTGCCTTCTAAAGCTTAATACATGACTATATTCAGACTGCATTAAGCTCGCCTTTATGGAGGTAATGAGCGAAACTATTTGTAAACCTAATCGTTGAAGTTCTTGATCTATTATGTCATGTGGCAAACAACGTTTGAGAGGATAATTCGCTAAGCCAACGATACTAGTATACGGGCTGCTATAAAAACCTCATTAATTCTAGTTCCTCTGTGCACATGAATTTGCCAACTATCAATTTTGAAGCAAAATAAATACATGTTCTTCTTTTAGGACCTAATATATTCCTCACGCACATTAAATATTAATCTTGTTTAATATTTTCGATCGTATCGAGTACAATAGCTTGTTCTGTTTCAGGAAATGTATATTTAGTATGCTTTTCTTTCACTATGGTGGCAAAAGATTTTAGTTTAAAAATTTTAATATTACTGTCGGTACCATCATTGCTGTTGGAATGATTGCCTCCCTCCGCAGAAACAGTTACGTCTAAGCTAGACATCTTACAAATAAAAGGTATGCACTGAACGTATTCCGCTCCGGAAACACGCCTCATCCCACACGCGCTGGTGCCTGCAGGCTCCCTCTACGCGTACAGAACGCGCAGGGGATCTATGAACAGAGTGAACTTTCCTGTCAGTGAGATATCAAAAAAAGCAACAATACTTGTGAATAAATAACTAATATTTCTTAAACTAAAGCTTATCTGACAATTACTCTAGCATCTAATATGTAAGGAACATTTTAACACATACCAGTTTCCTCTGGTATTATACTAAATTGCCACATATTTTCGTGACTTCCTATATACCATTATACAGCATTTATTTATTAAGAAAATCGACCGAAAACCTCACGAAGAACATCACTACGTGTAGTTTTCTCACCACTCTATACGCATCTTGTATAAGCCGACGAAACACTGCACTAATCTTCGTTGTTACGTGAACGTACATCTATGCGTATTTGTAAACAACGGCCACATTGAACAACATTAGAACCGTTTTAAAAATGAAACCAGATTATTGCCAATAATCCAATGTGTCTCGAAAATCTAGTTGCCAACTCAGTAGACATTACGAGTAGGAAAAAATTTGATTCAATATTTCTAATTAGTAGCCTTATAGAAGACGGCATTCAATTTTCTTTCTAATTTAAACGATCGTCTATTTCATGCTGAAGTTATGATGGTAATAGCTGCTCTAGTAAATTAGCCATGACATTTGTACATACTGTGGAAGTAATTTCAAACTGTTCTACGAGATACACGTGAACGAATTTCTACTAACAATATTTTACATTAAACCGGATGCATACCCCGCCCGTAATATTCAATTCCCTACGTCTGTGGAATATCACAGGCAAAATGTATGGAACAATTGACACCAAAACCAACGGCAGCTTCGAACCAGACGATAAAGTATATTTTGTTCGTTTATTACGAAACCAAATCTCACATTCATCAAAATTATAGCTCCAGTTAGGTACACGTATTAACTACTTTGTTCGCTCACTAAAATTAAACTCGGGCGATTCACGTACGCACACTATTCGTAGTCACACGTATATACATTCAATGCATGTGTAATGCAGATATTGTGTTGTAATATTTTCGCCGGGAAACCATATGTAGCGTGTCGCTTGTGGTAAATCATCGAAATGAAATCGCACTACGGCCAAACAAAGCGTCGTTGTATCCAATAAAAACGAAACGAAATACCTATCTTGGATAACCTATTATTGAATTTCAGTTAATATAATCGTCGGTAAGCTTTAGAATCCAGAAAATTTGTGTAATATCGCAATGAAACCGTTTCATTATGAAATATATGGTATAATCAAACAAAATATAGCTCGTGTTTATTTAAATCTAGTTGGAAATACATTTGTTTATGTTCTTTGAACCTAACTATGATGTTTAGGATTATGTAACCTAGTCTTTCTGGTAAGGAATAGGTGGTGGAAAGCATTGTCTTATAGCTAGTGAGGACGTTCGGTGCGAGTGTTAGTCAGCCAAGCGTCGATCGGGTATGCAGTAGCGTAGATAAATTCAAAGTTAGATTTTGTTAATCGTCAAGTACGATTGTAATAGGAATTAACTGTGATATATTTTTCTAATTGTTCGTTGTAAATATAACTGTACTGGCCAGTATTGCCGTCGCTCTCTCTCTATCTCCTATGTGGCGAGTTACGCACATGCGAGACTTACCCTGCCACCGAACGTAACGCCAGTGACAAACTGCACGCAATGTCACCACTCTACTTATAGCTATATTGTTCAGAACTATATTGGGTGTGAGGTGCATTTGGCGCAATTATCTGAAGTTATCAACAGGTAGTGCTGACGAGACTAATGGTAAAAAGCAAACAACAAAACAGATTTGTCGAAGTTAAGAGTACTGAGTAACCTTATCTGGGTGTGTGCAGTGTGATCTCACAGAAGCTCGTTATTTGTCACATTCAGAAACCCAACATGTAAAAACAAACGCGATATGCCAAAAATGAAGCTGGGTAAGGTCCCACACATTGTTTGCAAACCATTTTCGTTTGGCTAATAGAAGGCTTAGTAAGTGTTGATTCCTCCTCTAAAATCCCCAATCACAGGCCTAAATTATATAGAAGCTGAATATGAGTAGTAGCTTAAATCATTTCTTCAAAGTTAGATTACCGAAAAGCAAGGATATCAACATGTATTCATATCTGCGAAGTTAATCCAACCCAAAGTTCTCTTGAGTTGCTCTTTGAAATCATCTACGTTTCTTTCATCTTCAAACTAGAGTCTCTTTCCTAGCTTAGTTAAGCATTTGAAACAAAGAAATTCCTTAATTTATACATCCTTGCGTATGTTTGACTTGTGTGTGTGTACATTTGATTTATATGTCGATGCATATGTTTGACTTCTTTTTGCGTAGTACGCCATTCAAAAGAAATGCTGCATCACCCACCTCTAGAGTTTATAAACCAAGTCGGGACCTTATTCTGCGTCAGCCTTTTCATGACCTCTTCACAAAGCCAACTGCATATAACGCTGTAGTGAGGTATTCTAACACTTATGGCGCTGACGGTTTATACTGTACCGGCAAGTTTTCCCGAATCCGAAGTCTACAGCAAGATTTACTTGATTATATGCCACCCGTAAAATAATGTTTGTTTCATTGTAGATCGCAGAGATACACAAAGGGAAAATTTTATACTTTATGCCTCTCTACATATTGTAAACATGTCATTTCTGAGACTAATTGAATCATACATAATTTCTTATTTTATTTGATTTCCAAAAGACTTCTTTATTTTATTGTAAATAAAATACATACATACATTGAACCTGGACTCATTTTTTCTTTACGACATGAACTTAGAGGTTGACAGTTTCTAATAACTGGTAAGCTTTCTTCATTCTTGCTTTTTCTTTATTACATACTTTCCATAATTTTTTCAGACCCATTCATTGACGTACGATCCGATAACTACTACGAGTACAGTCAATAACATCGTAATTGTTTGTTTATGGGTTAGTATTGTATCGTACATGTACACGCAATGTGTAGTGTTTCATTTGTGTATTTTGAACTTAAAAAATTGTTGATAGGTGCCTTAAATAGAACCGGGACCAGTTTGGCCAGTTACAAATCGCGTTTTCAACTACACTTCGAAATATTCTTCTTTCTAACACTCACATATTTGCTACCAATATTTATTTAGCAAGAGTACGTTAAATACCACGCAGTTCTATTCCATACGTTCTCGTGAAATCAATGGCACATTCTCACCGAGAAGGAAGTTTGAGACAGACTGGCAATGTACATATATCAAAATTATGTCGACAGTCCGCAACGAATACAACGGGAACCGCGGCAGGAACCGAAGCGGCGAAAATTTGTAGTGAAGTGATGTATGACTCAATAGTTCATGTTTTTGCGACAGTTTAAGTGCTGCAATACAATGAGGAGGGTACTAAGCGCAGGCTCGCGGAAAAGAACGCACTAAGGGAAGAAACCACACCGGGGGAATTCTAAATGATTTAGAAGATTCTGCCGCTATCTGCAGTTCACGAATTATAAATGCACATACGTGGAGTGCAGGAAAATAAGGAAAGCTCATATTATTTAAATTTTATTCCCAAATTAATCCTAAGTTTTCTGAAATGATAATTAAATTTCTTTTTAATTTGGCATCAAGTAAATATATTCTAGATCAAATACAGAACGAAGGAAATATAATTAATTCCATCGGTGTCGTTACTCCTCAATATCTAACCCAATTAGAATTGAAAGTTCCTATGAGACCTATATAAACTGCGAAATGTAGATTGAGATATCTTTCATATGAATACGGACTTGTGCTGATGGACAAAATGCTCGCAGCCTAATCACTTTTAAGGACTATAAGGGGCCAGATATCCCCATCACTACATTTGTAACTTGCGCAACACCAAGCTCAAGAAAAAAACGCGAATGGTACTAGTTGTAGTTACCGGAAGATTAATGTAATTTTATTTGGGCATAGCATAATTGTACGAAAACCTACAACAGACACCTGGCAGTTATTTATACGCCAAATACTTGAAGAAATTTTCTCTTATTATAATACAATTTTATTAACTACCTAAAAGCCTGAACAATTAAAACTTCAATAAGGTATATTTACATGTCTATGAAGAGATTGAGTACTGAACGTTGACTAATAGCTGTACGCTCGCGTATGGATAGTTAGACAAAAGCAATTCAACGAACATAAAAAGAAGTGGTTGCTTAATCCATGACCATGCACACCAGTCGCCGGTTGATCGCATACAGCGGTAGGCTGCTTTAGTGGGTTTATAGACTCGCAGTGTTTCAGGTGTCCCTTGACGCATTGCTTCTTTTTAACTTTCATTCATCATTCTTATTTCACGTGGATGTATAAAGATCGCCCAAGCAATTGATGCTGATGAAAAAGCGACGTTGTTTCTTTAATGTTCACAGTAACACTCTATTATAACTAACGTGCATCAAAAAATTTTACTCTGTTGTTGTATGTACTGATGGATTGGTGCTGACGCCATCAAATACCAATATCAAATTATTTCATCTGCCGAATGGCAACAGGCAAGTTATGAGTTTGCAGATACAAGGTTAAGTAGATTATTCATCATTTCAACAAAACAGAATTGTTGATGTGTTGGATTGACCAAAATATGTGATCTTGTTAGAATGATTGTACCAATCATTTTCCATTTCAGTATAGATTGATGACAACTGAATTGATAACACTAGTGTGCGTTATGAAAGTGTAAAATTTCTTTACAGTTGTGGATTATATCACGAAGGTATTCCACTCCACTTCCATCCCTTTTAAATTATTTAATTTAGCTGAAGCAATTGTAGTGAAGTTGACAGGTGGGCATTCGCAAAGCTAACTGCTGAAATCTATCTCTCAAATGAGTTGGATATAGAGAGCGGGTGCCAACATACACATATTAGCAAATTCCATATTATTAATTTGCTTTTATTAATTGGCATGTTCACGCCGGTAAAGTGCGACGCACTCATTACATATTTCCACGATGGTACGCCGGACAAAGCGACGGAGTAACCGGAACGTCGGACGCCTTAGCCAGGAGGGTTAAACATTAGCACTTCCCGTACCCTGCGGATAAAAGCATCACAAATTAGTTGGCGCTATGTGCCGCTGACACGTTGAAGAGATTCTCTTCTTCGTAGCAACCCGAGCGAGAAGCGCCAAAACCGCCTCTTTGCAACTTCGGGAGGTGTTTCCCTTTTCCGCGCGTCGTCCCTGGCGCGTTAAGATATATTGCGGCTTTTTTTTTCCGGCCGAACACATCGGCGCCAAAACACGTAAAAAACCCAAACAGGAATATTTATTACGCCATGCATACTATAATAGTAATTAATAATTTATGAGAGACGGTAAACGACGCTAATTTTACGAAGTCACGGTTCTCCTTCTTGCCGCCTCGGCTTTTGCCACATTACAAAGTTTCAAAGCGTGGCGTTGTACGTGTTCATTCGCTCATTAGATAATGAGGCGAAGATAGGTCGTCAACCCAGAGAAGATAACATAATCAGTTCTTGAGTGTTTCCAGTGATGATTAAGAACGTAGCTGTTGCAGTTGAATGCGCAAGGTACGTTATACATATTTCTTTAGTTTCACTGTTTAAAGTTTTAGGCTTGTAACTTATTGGGCTTTAACCATAAATATTCTCATATTAGAAGGAACTGTAGGTATAAGCAACAAAATCCATTCGAAAGTCGCAAGGCGAACATTAACGATCATAGATTATAATGTATGTAGTTCCATATTTTTATTTACTGCCACACCTTTGGCTTACGTCTTCTATTTAATCTTCTGTAGATGTGACAAATTCACATGCGCAACGTATCTACGCTACACACAAAGTTCCCATATAATAATATCTCGATATAGCAACCCATTTCATAACTTTATGTCTTTAATACAAAATTTATCGTCAAAGTTGCATCATTTTACAACTTTGGCTATCTACCAACGTGTTCGCAGTTTGCAGCTGCACTACTGTGTTTATGAAAACGGTAGTATGGTGTTTGTATAAACTTACTATAAAAGGATAACGTAGGAGTATACGAAGAAGATGTTTCTAAATATATTAGTACCTACTTTGTGACAGCAAACATAGTTTTAGTTCCAGAACTGGAGGTAGATCGCTATGAGAAGTGCAGTCCGTAAGAACCTCCACCCGCAGATTTATGTTTGAGTTAGAATTGGCACCAGATTGTTTATCAAGCGTTGTTTTAATTAAAATGTAACGGCTCGGTGATCCAATATTAATGGAGACTGCTCTTAATAATGAAGCATTACGAGTTATTAGTTCGAGACCGGCCAGGGACAACGGTAGCTAATTCGTCTAATATAACTTTTGACGCGCGCAGTTCAATGCTAGGCATACAAAAGGATTTCTCGTTTTCTATTATAGAAATACATGATTTTAAAGTACTTTAGGTGACCAACATGTGAAAGCTGAAAGTAATAAATTACTTAATTTGCCACCAGTGTCGTCACCTGTGAAAATTATTCCCAATTTTTGTTAAACCTAAATCCAAAATTTCTTCTTCTGCTGTGCTGATTAATAAAAATCGGCATATGGCATGCCGGGATTGAGACAAACTAAAAGTAAGCATATTGGAGACTCCTACTAAAGAAATTTATCAAAAAATATGGGTATCTCTGGTAAATATCTGATGTCAAAAAAGTTTTAGTGAACGTTAGCGTGGCGGCTCATAAGCTATTTAGACAGCCAGTATTGCTTTGCTTCAAACCAACATAGGTAGAAAAAACGACTTTCTGCCACAACTGGCGTATTACGTATGGCCGGCTTCGGTTCTGGCGGTTATAATGCTCTGCTAAATAAGTTGTATATTTTGGAACAAGAAGGGAAGCCCCAACTTTATCAAGCTCTTACCTCGCAAAACGATTACAGTTGATAGAACGGATTACCTCCAGTCTCACCTAATGAACGTAAGGCTCTCACCATGACCATTCGATCTAAACTAAACGAACTCTATCAAAGATGAAGGATGTAAATATGTTTGTTGTAAACAAATTAGAAACAATTGTTAAGGAGAACCTGCCCCAACACATTTAAAGTCTAAGTGAACTGGCATTCACTCTCTTTGCTATATAACGAGGCTAAAATATCTAACGATACATGACGCAGCAAGGGTAGCATATCGCGCAAACTTCCATTCCTTAATGGGCTATGGTCTCCGCTTCTAAGGGACCTCCGTGGACACAAAGGTAATTTTTTCATTACAAGAGAACCACCAGATTCTTGTTCAACCTAGAATGTAGAGACAGTTATAAAATCTATTAAAAAAATAAAAGATCTCTCCTTTACATCGGCATGTACTTTAGAAGCTGTTACAGCACAAGAAGAAAGCATTTTTCATTAACAAGAACTTCCACAGTTATGAAGCTGAGGAAGGAATGAAGTTGGAGTGAATAATTCAGTAGTGGGAGTTTTATAATATCAAATAGTTCCGCTGTTGTTTATAATATACATATTTTATTGTTTTTAACCTTGTACATTGACAATAATGAAACTTGGGACTCAGAACTCAGGAAACTCAGAATTATGTCTGAAACACAATGTATATAGGTGTCCACCACGACTCATTCTACATACGGTAACTGCACCAATATTATTTTATAGATTGTAGATTATTTACATAGACTTGATTCTTCAGAAAATTCCAAAGGAAAATATCTAGTAGTGTTAAATCGCACGATCTTGAGGACCAACCAATGTGACCATTCCAGGAAATTACATTTTTCGTGCAATGAATTTAGTTTTTATTTTTTGCAGTATGGGAAGTAGCGCCATCTTGTTGGAAAAAAATGTTAGTGGGAAATCTGATAACATCGTTCACTACTAACTATTACTGTTTTCCCATTCTCATTTTCAACAAGTTGCTGTATTGGTAAGCATATGTTTTCGAACAAAAACAATACGAAGTCGACGAATAGTATTCATAACAGAATGCGCATTTTCATTACAGATTTCTTATGCATCAAACGCTGCGTCATTAAACTTACAGCTTTCTAGATGACGTATGTCAAATATAAACTTTCAGAGCGACAGCATTAGGAAACAATGTAAAATTGAAAGTTCATACTGGGACACTTTGAAATTTATTATTATCATTGTGTACACCTCCGTCTTACCGTCGTTATGCATATTTCTGGTTATTGCACATATAAATATGCACATGGATAGGTACAAAAGCATTACTTTTAGTAAACAGGTGCAATACGCATGCCGTAAGTCTTCTTAATATTTCATTTCGCAGATAGCCAAGATTTCATCAATTATTGAAAACAATGAAAGCTAAAACTGTGCTATAGACAAAGGTCAAAGGTTTCCTTATAGATGGTAAGTGTTGCATAACTAGAAAGTGTTATAGGTCATGAACCTATTAATATTTGTTGATTTACACATTTGACAATGAATGAAAAATATAAGATAGCAAAACAGCATGTAATACCATTTACTACTAGAATTGCTTTTCGGGACGAATAGAAAAAACAAACATATAAAAATATACAATAGCACAAAAGGGAAGTGAGTTTTTTGTAACAGCGTTCTCTAATAACATCTTTTGTTATCCTGCTAACCTATCGCACATATTATCTGAGAATAACAACAGAATTCCAGAGTAAAACACTAAAAACGGAACAATTGCCGAGTCTAATTGTCTAATAAATAACATTTCGCTAACAAAGGCCATAATTCAGTGTGATCCATTCTCATGAGATTTAAGACAATGGGAAATACTAAACAGATATTTCACAAAAAAGACATGCGAAACAGGCAGAGCGAGCGAATGTGTCTTTCTAATTTATTTTTCCGAACAAAACAAACGCTAGTTCAACAACTGACACAATGTAGCCTGAAATGTACACGTCGCTGTTTAGGTTCTAATATATGCATATGTACGTCTATTTACCTTTTAACGCATTGTTTAATTTTCGTTGGTAACACGTTGCTTAACTTTGGTCTTAGAGATGGTTAGAGTGTTTTATTTGCGTAATTATGCAAGTGAAGCACATTACTATCTAGCATTGTGCGAATAGGTGCAATAGGTTGCAAGCGCAGTATGTAACTTGTTATCAAAAAAATACACACAAAGATTGTGATAGTTTTCACTACATAGACTGTCCAATTTTGCAACGCAAATCTAATATTTTTCTTAGAGAAATATATATCATTATTAATATCTGTAACTTTTACTAAAGACAATAAATAGGTTGACCCAAAAATTTTGTAGTAAATCAAGTTATAATGCATCTAGTAATAAGTAGTTGAGAAATTCGTATTTGTTCTATTTTCTTCGCAGTTCTAGTTCAAAGTCTGCAATATTCTGTAACTTAATAAAAAGTAGCATAAACAGACTTTTAATGCATTGCATAACTTTCTTTAACATGGAGAGAATAATTTCCAGGTTCCTTTAAAATATCAGCGTTGCACGTACTGGATTGCAAGATTTGCAAATAATTAAACAAAAGGAGCGAAACAAATTTTTAAATACGAGCTAATATATTGTTTTTACGGGTTACCATGAGTTTATAAGAGATATACAATTGTGAATACAACTTGTGAGTGCTGAAATGCATTAAGCTACTTCTGCAACTTTCGGTTAAATGGCCGTCACACCGTGAATATTATTGTATATTATTGTACGTTACATTAACAGTTTGTGTAAACATTTAGAAATAGTGCTTCTGTTGATGTCTAATTTATGTTAAGCTCTACGCTGATTGTTTGTTATAGAAGTAATGTTACTGTTAGCTTTTTCCTGTAACTGGATTTTATAATTTGTTGAACAAATAGATTATTATTATTGTTAAACCGTTTAGAGGTTAATAATATTAGGCAATTCTCTAGGGGCAAACAAAGAGTTAGCTCAAAAAAAAATGAATGGAGTGTGGCAGATAGAATAAACTCAAACATCTTTCGATAGAATCTATCGCAATACTGCGGAATAATACTGGTGGTGTAATGTAGGCATTTAAAACCAAATATTTTTACAAACAACACAAAAGTATCGGCAACCTCTGCACCACACAAGTTTAATTAATTAATTAATCCGGGACGGCCGTTTCAAGGATATGAATGATCCTTATTCTCAACCGATCACCAAATATTATTAGATTTCGTTATAGTTTAGATGATTATGCGCATATTTCATACAATTTTACATAAGCAATAAATACGCAAACGAAATAAATTTCAATTTATCAAACATACTTACTATTATCGCTATAATGCGACGTGTTTATGGATACATTCATTCCACCTTAAACGTCTATTGACACACATGCATGTAGAGGAATTTAAGAAAAAAAGCTCCTTAACCTGAAGTTTTACGAAAACTTCTTACAATGAACAAAATCTCCATTCTTCCAAAAATTGTTCTTCCATTCTTCGATTTTCAAAAAGCTAAAATTCTTACGCATGCGCATGCACGTTCACTACAGATTTCGTTATCTTAGTGCTGTACCCTAAGAAAACACTAAATTCGCAGCAAACCAAGTGGTTACGTTTTTCTACACTTGCCGTGTATAAAGTCTGAGAACATATCCCCAAAGTTATCCCCAAAACTTAGTATCCTCATGTGAAAAGAGTAGCTACAAATACTTAAATGAATTATTCATTTATCAATATATGACCTACATCCACAACTAAATCATTTTATAATATAATTTTAAGCCCGAATAGGTTTTTGATAGCACTGGGGTCTAGACATTAATAAATGTATTCCTTATTGAAGTAAATACGTTTACAGTATAGGAATGTTGTCTTCGTCGATATAATAACAGATTCTTACATTAACGTGCTTTTTTATTGTAACTTCATTGGAATGTGCTATTACACAAATGGGCATAAATGTAAGCAATGTTGTCGCTTCCCAAATATGATCATAAAATAACAGTACAGCTCCAGGATGTAGCTTCAGATCATCTACATAAGAAGAGGAATTCTTCATTAACCTTCCTGCATGTGCAGAAATCCTTTAGGAGATCTATCACGTGAAAACTTTGTTTTTAGGATATTTGTTCGAATGGCATATGAGATACAACTAAATATCTGTATTATCTCTGCCAGTAATTAATAAATTATCAAGTAAGTGCTTGGTCGCTATCTATGACATTTTGTGTCTTACTGTCTATAAATGAAAAACGAACCTGTGTGCTTAAAGTACTCTTTAAGCATTGTTGAGCTTGTGTCACTGGAAACTACATAATTTTGTCGGACCCATGTCATTATTCCGACGAGTATACACTTAGGTACTTACTATTTTGTAAGAGATTCATTACGACCATAAAGGGTACGTTTTCCCATGAAAATTTGTTCCGTTTGCACCGAAAGTGATTACTATGGTTTCATGTTCAGTTACCATCAATGTTAATGTTACGACTGCGCGTAGTACCAGCTGCGCGGTGTCGGCATAAAAGCCCCTTCGATTACATCGTAGACGCCTACGTTTACCAACATTGCGAGTAGATAAGCTGTTCGACTGTTCGTACTTCAATTCAAAGAGACCACAGAGCAGCCATAATAACACTTACTCGCTACTAGTACGTATACATTACGCAAGTGAAGTATTTTAATTGAATATCATATTCACGTTTACGTCTAGCGAGGTCGGGCGCATGTGAATTTAGCCGAGTGCTACCGTTTCACTTTAGATGCACAGTTAAGTTCTACGAGCTGTGTTCAGGACCTGCAAAGAACAGCGTTAACGATAAGCACGCATACGCATACACATACCGCGCATTTTTCTGAATTTTCAGCGTTATCGTTGAATGCCTCTGCGCTTTTCAGTTAATTGTCAGTCAAGTTAAGTGTTTAAAACCTCGAATAAACATTGGTACTCTCGGTTTTTGCCACATTCATATTTATGCTAACAATATTTTACACTGAAAAGTTATTTCCATCGACATCATATTACATTTAGATGAATCTTTCGGTTGCTATACCATTTATCATAGAGGGTGAGTAAAGTAGAAAGTCGTATTTACAGCAGGTTATACAATTTTGAGGTGAATGTTTGAAAAGCGGGATGATTTTAAGGCACAAATGAAGATTTCACATAAAAATTTCTATAAAATTATTAAATTTTAATTATTTATATTAATACTACTAATACAGGAAATTTACTTGGTTTACACTTTCCCGTAACGTAATTAACCTACATGCAAAGAAACCCATATACGTGCTTATTAAATCTTATTTCAGTTTAAACAGACGCAATATTAGATATCAACACATATTTGTGAAACGTATAACAATAAATCAGTTGGACTGTTTAAAATTATTCGTTTACATTTTATTTATTCAATGTTACTATTCAGCAGCTTCATTTTCGATCATCACCATGGGGATTTCGCTTCCAATCGGAGATAAAACCTAAAGAGAAAACGGACCTGTAACAAATGACCTTCAAGATTAAAAGAAAGTTCATTTTCTTATTTTTACCTCTAATAGAAGTATCTAGCTAAAAAGACGAAGAAGACCGCAGCATTGTTTCCGATCAGACGTTTGGATGGACATGGAGAACCGTCTCATATGACCATTTATGCAAGAAGGCACATTAAAAGGGGAAAGCATTACGTAGATATCGTGTCCTTTGTAATATACAATTTGTTTCAAAATTAACATCATAGCCCCATAGACGTGATATCAAACCTTTTTCCTTATGGGAGTGACCTATATGGCGAACGGTCTCTTATTTACGGATCTATGGATTTACTTAAATCAGTTCCTTTTCAAATGAAATATAGGGGTATTTCTATGTATTTTAAATGTTATTGTATACCTGGAAATAAGCAAAAGACATTAACAAAGGATATGTTTTTATGAATTAAAGAAGTGCATCTAAGCCCATTTTGGACTACGATTTATATGTTGATTTGGATTTAAAATTAAGTAAACGTTGAAATGGAAACAAGAAAAAAGAAATTATTATGACTATTGTCTGGGATAACGACATTTTTTTTTAATTATTAAAAATGCTATTCGAATAAAAAAACGATTTCTATTAAATAAACAAGCAAGTTAATTTACTCTTTTTGATGTAAGTAAGCATCAAAACGTACTCAATAAAACAAATGGAGGAATTTTATGGGGATAAGAGGACAGGAGCCAGAGTGAAAGCAAAAAAAAGAAATCTGAACATAGCTTCTTAAAAGTAACAATCAAAAACAAGCTATAAAGTAAACAATAAATAAAAACTCTAACCAAAGCATTCTAAAACTGTTACAATAATAGTTACAAGAAATGTCAATCAATATTAAAATTGTCTGAAAGCCTCTTCTTAATTCATTAAAAACATATTTTGCTAATATATTTGGTTTATTTCCACATATACAACGATACTTAAGATACATTAAAATATGCGTATATTTTATTTGAAAACGAATGCTACAAAATATGCAAATATCAGCAATAGCCGAGACAGCTCGCCGCATAGGCCCCTCCTACAAGGAAAAAGGTTTAATATCACGTTCATCGGGGTATCACATTAATTTTGCAGCAAATAGTACATCAGATAATTTATGTTGTGGTCTTTTAGGACTCGACTGAGAATCCTCTTTAAGATCTCTTTATCCTACAAAGAGCGGGGGCACTCGATGTAGCTTGCTTCAGAATGTGAATGTGAGCAGCGTTAATCAGCAGGAGTTGCTGCTGTGGGACTGCTAAGCGTTGTTCAGACCTGCAAGGTTCTAAATTTGTTAAAGCTGCTGTTGCGCAGTTTTTTGAGTTGTTTTTGGCCACCAAACTAAAGGGACGTAGGTAATCACATAATATAAAATACACATACAAGTAAGGAAACCGCATTATTATATTATACAATGCTCTTCTATATGTGACATATGTATTTTTAATTTTAGGGAAACCTCATATTTGTTACATTATACAAGAGTAACTTCTAACTTGTTCAACTAATTTATTAGTTATACGCACATATGTGCTGTGTTTTATTTAGAAAGGAACTGAGTAATTGAGCAAATAAGTATTTTATGCATCTAAACAAAAGCAATTGATTCTCTCCCTGCACGAGGAAGATACACCGAAGTAGACGACCGACGTTATTTGTTCTTCATACCAGAGGAACGCATCAAATACTTTGATATATTTTCATGAAATCTAATACCTTCGTACATTGTTATCTAAACCGCATAAATGTGATGTGTACGCAACTTAACAGCAGTACCCGATTATAGAAGTAATGTTCGTCATGGTACAGTTACATGTAAAATTGTAACATAAAACCTAACAAAAAGTTGTTTTATAAACGTAATCGTTACAATGATTTCGTGTTTCTTTCTTCGTCATTTCCACCAATTTCGAGGATATTTCACCGTGACTCTGTCCCGAATAACAAACGCGGTAAGTTGGTATTGCAAAAGGGAGAAGTTAGCAACCTGAAAAGCGACACCAATTGTTTGACGACCGGGGCATCCGATTGATTTTGAATTTCCATATAAATCTGAAAATCCCAAGGGTGTTCTAGCCAGTTGGGCTTTTTTCAGTTCTCGTTCTCCCTTTCCTCGAATCATCAATAGTCAACTATTGGTCGAAAGTGGTTATTTTATTTCAAGCAGCGAGGTGCTGATATTGATAGAAATTGGTTGAAATACCATCCTCGTCCGATAAGTTTTCGAAATTGACTTTCAAATACAATACCCGTCATATTCACAGCGGTATAAATTCTTCTTTTTATTAACTAAAATGTGATTTATCCGCGATATCATTGACGCGAATCATTAATTTTTTATCTAAAACCAATAAAAATGTTTCTTAAGCCAGAGTATGTGTCCGGATCATTACAGTTGATGGGTGTTGAACCGATATGCAATGTAACATTATAATCTTGTAATGAGATCATATCCACTTAACGGGTTGCCAGTATAATTTTCAATAAAGAAATATTCACTACCATAACTTCCAAATCCATATTTTTTTCTCAAAATTTCTAATAATTTACTTTGTAACGGTGTCTGAGTCTTCCACGTTACCTACAGATTTTTTGCATGTTGAATTGAGGAAGAAGTAAGTTGAGAAAAATTTGGGAATCAGTTTTTGATGTTTTACATTCTGATTAAAGAAAACATGAATTTCTGAAATTTGTAGCGATCCTCAGGCAAACTTATTAATCACTAATATAAAAATTGGCTGAACAACAATGTCCTTGTTTCAGATGTCCGTACTAACTTCTTTAGTATAATCCATCTTTCCTTTGATATTGTATTTTCAAATTACCAGGGGATTTACCGGTAATTTAATATTGTTTTTCAAATTTTGTTTGTGTGAGAGTCCCGGTGACCGTATTCGGTCACCACTTGATGCTGAGGACCATTCGTGTCCTCGAAACGGCCGTCCCGGACTATTTATTATATTATTATATAATAAATTAAACTTGTGTGGTGCGGAGGGTGCCGATACTTATGTGTTGTTTACCATACTACACATTTTTTAAACTCTACCTGGTAGGATAGTGAAAAGGATGCAAGCAGTAGTTAAAATCGAAAAGGGATTGCTAGATATTAAATATGCCTTAATTTTAGTGTAAAGACAAGCCATTTTAAGAGTAAATAAAATAAATATTTCTTAATTTCCATAACATTTAGTATTCTGCCGTTTGTGCATTCAACCGTAAAGTTTCCGCTCCACTAAGCGTGATGGTTCTGCGTAGTAGCCTCTTCCACGTGTTGCTAAGATGGTACCCTGTTGACGGTCTTGTTCTTTTCTACTTCTGTGGTTTCCCTGCTGAGTCTTTTTCTGTGGTTCTTGGTGGTAGCTGTCACTTTTACGTTGTTAAATTCCATTTTATGTCCAGTCTTGCGCATATGTTCTGCTACTGCTGACTGCCCGATTCTTTTAAATCTTGCGTCCCTATCGTGTTCCTTTAATCTTACCGCGATAGCTCTTCCTGTTTGTCAGAGGTAGCACTGCCCGCATTGACATGTTATCTTACGCAGTGTTTTAATGATTTGATTAATAATAATCTAGTTAATAGTTAATAATCTTCAATTATGAATTGTGACCTTTATATTATTCGAAAATTTCGTCAATGAGTGTAGTTAGTCTTTTGTAAGATAAGCAAAATACAGAATAATTATCTTCCAGTAAATTTAACATTTTCTTAAGTAACTTACAAAGCAAGAAACCAATGGTTTCAATTCACTATTCGGATATATTACTCCGCTGACTCTCTGACCCTATAGGTACATACATTCCATCCGTACCTTACAACGCCCAGGATTATTGTTTCACACTGACGATTGCAATCTGCCTTAAAGGAAGAGACACAGAAGATTTATTTTTTATTATCCTTACAGCTTCTTTTTTTCAAGAACCTTCTATTCCACGGATATACGTACACATTTATCATGTCCGTTGCTCATTCTATTTCCCTCTACTCAGATGTTTATGTTATAGAAAAGAAAAATAGAACCGCCGACGTAAGAAGAATTCAATTTTTAGGGAACAGACGCTTTGACTTCCGGAGAAGCGGCAGCCGAAATAATTTCAATTATCTTCGCTTAATTTAGCGAGAAAATGTCGTTGTTCTAGACTTTTATGTTTACGCTGTAGTACTTGCTGGAAAATCTCCGCTAACAATCTAGACTTTCATCTATATTATGTAGATTTAGATCGTGGCGCAGTGCCACGAAAGACGAAGATTAACATAACATAAAGTTTACATGAAATGCAATAAGACTATAAAAAGTTATCGGATTTATAAGCCATGAAATATTTTACAACTTTGTTGTTTCGCTGGTCAACCTTCCATAACGAAAAATACCATGCCTATATTCTTCAATTAATTATTCATGAACACTGAAGTACGTAATCTATAAAACGAGAAATGTGCTTCTAAATCCAAGAAACACGCAAAACTTCACTCGACTTTATAACGTTCTCCCTCGATCCCCTAGAATTAGGTCAAGAATATTTGGGTAAACACCAACGGTAACCCGCTTGCCCTTATATCGGCTCACAATTCAGCCTTTAACCAAACATTGCCGCATTGCCGGCTAATAAGGTTTCAGTTCAATTATGAGAAAATAATGGAAGGACTGTTGCGAGCACTATACAATGTACGGGGTACAAGCTACAAATGGAACATTCTTCGGTCTTTAAGCCTGAATGTTTCTAACAAACTTAGCACTATTACTCGCCATGTAACCGTATTGTAATTAATTTACATTGATGTCAAGGTAATTCTTATGTAAATAAGCAATTTACGTTAGTTGGGAGTCACCTTACAGATTTGTAAATATTGATTTGGGTTTGACAAAGCCATCCTTTGCATAGCGGGACTACATTTTGAATAACGTGATATGCGTGATAGATTTGGACAATAGACAGCCTATGCTGCTATCTATACACATCCTATTCAAAGTTAACTGTTGCTATTGTTGCCGTTATAATTACTTATTGGAGCAATTAATTAATTGGTAGTATTAGAATAGTGACGCAAAATGTTCTATTGCAGAGATTTACAAAAACATTTTTTGTACTAGGTTTCTAGGTTCTGTTTTGTTAATTTCTTCTTCGCTTAACCGAGCGAATAAAAAACGTACGCTCTTACTTGTTTTTTATGTAATGCTGCACTAAACGTTACACACTATTGCGCCAGTATGTTTGCTGAAGATACTTCTAAAGTGGCAACCGACAATAGGGACCGACGAAATGGATCATGTTACAATCTATTCAAAACTAGTTCAATGATAATAATCTTAATATTGATTCTCAATAAAACCAACAATATCTATACGTAACCTAAGGTTTTTGGGTTTGTAAGTTGGTAGAGGTGTAGATTGCAAGAAATAGCTGGAATTGTCTGTACTTTACCAACAAATTCTATGGAGGTACATATTGCAGTAGATCGAGTTTGCCGTACGGGATAATTTTTTAGAAAATCCCAATAAATCTAAAGTATTAAATATATGTAACTTACAATTAATCTCCGACATTTACGAAAACAATCAAAAATGCAAAAAATGAGCAGTGAGTGCTGCGCTAAAAAAAGTTTGAATCAGATTATTCAGATGCAACAAAATATATCACAAGCTGAGCTGATATAGTTATACGTTCCATCAAAACCAGCAAACTTTACAGAATTTGAGGGAGTTGAATACTCCCATTAGTAAGAGAAAGTTATACCGAAGTTATACCGTGAACACCCTGGATCTCTGAAATATCTCTGTTCATAAAGGCACAATTTTCCAAACCTGCGAAGGTGATCCACCCTGGGTACATGAGCACTTACAAGAGTCTGCGAATATTTATTCGATGAGAAACATTGTAAAAAAAAACTCAAACTTGCAAATTCAGTAATTGTTGATCACTATCTTAAAAACAATGAAATATGCAGAAAAGGAGAGCTCAATATCAAATCATGTTACGCTTATCTGATTATTTTTCTTTTTAACTCTGGCTAGGTTAACAATTCTTCTAACAAATAAATGTAATTAAAATAACTCCTTCCAAAACTTTCTTTGTATATACAGATATGCAAATTAGAGAACCCAAAATGGGACAGGTAAGATTTCTGAGATGTAATAATACGAAGATATTTAAGATTTACAAGAGATTACAACTTCGAAGAAATGTAAATCTATATAACAGTACTCACTATTCGCTCCTTAACAAAGTCTTTAAAACACTCATGTATTGGAATTGAGTAAATACATACGTCTTTCAACATCAGAGTAATTCGAAGGAGGAATACATTGTAAAGCAATACATTTTTATTCGACGCAGTCAGACGTATTTCCCTCTTTGCTCTTTTTGTGCAACAAATGGCCATAATTTCTGCCGAGTTATACATGACAGGTTTAAAGTACAGGCTACACGCTGAAAATAAATACCACCGCGGTAAACGCTTACAGCATTTAGAATTTCTTTTCGCTTGCTGGTTTTTTTTCCATCCAGTCATATTTAAAGCGCGAAGTTTGCACTGCGTATTGTATTTTCGAATGCGGTTAATGCTCCATTGTTTTATGTGTACAAATGAGCTGTGCTTGAGCAAACGTTCTGGTTTGCTTAGCTAGTTCTCGGGTTTTCTTGTGTGCTTACGCTTACACGTATAAATAATCTTCAAAAGGTGAAAAAAAGAAAACAAATCGTGGCGTTAGAATCATTTTATGTATTATATTTCGAATTGTTTTCTTTATATGAAATTTACTTTTTTGCTTAAATTTAGCTTTCTTTAAATGCCACTTTATTTACTGTCTGTTACTATACACGATATAAACAAGTAAACTGTGTATTTACGATAATAAAGACTTGTAAGGTTATTTAAGTAGACGGAAGATAAAAACTACATATTAAGTATTAAAATCAAAATAGAGCGTCACTTGGGTAGTGGCGACTATGTTGCACTTATTTATGAGGTCACTAAGAACAATGTTTGGCTAAGCTTCTGTTCTCTCTCAGTAAGCTTCATGTGTTACAGTTTGGTTTCTGCCTTGACCGTTAGTACTTTAAGGTCGTCTACACTTAGGTTATTTGAAACAAACAGAGTATGTGAACTGTGATTCGAAGTACCCCGGCTTAAAATCTGTTTAAAATGCTTCATTTTAAACATAGATATGCATTATAAGCTTTATCAAAAATGTATGTGCCGCTTACATAAGAAAAACAGGATCGAAACACTAAAAGTAGTATATACTTAATAAAATATTGCAGAGTGGTAAGTTAATTAAATTAGATTCAATGCTTTAGTTGCATTTTGCTTATTATATTTTGTTAAACATTGTTTACATATATATTACTTTTAGAGTTTCGTTCTCGCTTTTTTAAACAGTTACAATCGATTCTTGGAGTAGCTTACTATATATTGGCGACGAGGTAAAAGTTTAAAAGTGAGTTGTGAAAAATAAATCTAAATAGCTCAGTAAAAGATGTCGGTCGGAAAAATTAATGCATCCATCGTACTTCGGAAAGATGGTCCACATATACACCTCGGGTAGAGCAGTATTTTAAAGTAAATAAACATGTAGTTTCCTTTGCTCTTAACCTTTACGGGAGATGAAAGTTCCAGATTGTGCAGTCTAGAAAAACCGGAGGAAAATACATCAAGACCTGGTGAATTTACTTCGAGAACATTTGCGTCAATAATCCCAGAACGACATAAATTTCGATCAAGATATCAATAAAAGAGGGAAACAGTTACTCAATATGTGGCGACATCTAGCAAAAAGTTGTGGGTTCGAAGAAAGCTTAGATGACAATTTAAGGGACCAATTTCTTGTTTGCAAAACGAAATTATTAAACAACGACTATTTTCGGAAAAAATCTTAAATTGTATATCGGCATATGAAATGGCTAGAAACATGGAAACAGCTGAAAAGAACGTCCTGGATTTATTGAACGTATTGACATGGCTGATCTTCTGGTTCCATGATGAAGGGTTCCTCGTCGACTCACACGGCGTGTGCAAATTAGGCCACTTCGAAAGTGGAAATAGAAAAAAAGAAAATTTCATCCGAATGCAACATTTGTGATAGTCATTATAAAAATACCATATTCAATCAATGTCGTAAGCGAGGTCATTTAAAATACACTGACTGCAATTAAAAATGTAGTATTCTGTTAAAATTTTATAAATGTATTTCTGAAAGTCAACTTAAACAATTGTTTATTATATTGCATTGGTCCAGTTTATTTTCCACCCTTTACGAAAGCCAGATGTTCCGTACATGTCTTCACAGGAACACCTGCTACAATCTAATAGTTGCAAATATATAAACATGAGTAAAACGCGTACAGCGCATTTCAACCAAACCTGAGCGATGTCTCGTAGACGAGAGTGTAAACCTTATAAACAATTAACTCCCTTCGAAAGTTGCCGGATTAGTGGGCCATATGAGGGTGGTGTTAGTTTTCAAGAAATTGCTCGTAGACTTAATCGCAATCATTCGACTGTATTATGGTGGTGGAACCAGTGAATTGCGCATCATGTTAAAAAACGTAGAGTAGGTTCAGGCGCACCCCTTGAGGAGATTTTCGTTTGAAATGCTTAGTTGTGCAACATCGGTTTTAGTGCTGGAACGCTATCGGTCGTAGAACATCATTACGGACAGTTTCTGTAGCTGCCAGCTTTTATTGCGAGTATCTCTAACACCTGAGCATAGACGCGCTAGACGTGTCTTATTTATTTTTCCTTTGTTGTATTGTTTTTCATTTACATGTTTATAAGTAGTATAAGCATTTTTGCTACTAATAAATATGATTACTTCGAAAAACGTGTTTGTAGTAAGTGCATTGACCTTCTGGAATTGAAAAATTGCGCCTATATCTCAAAATCTGTTAAAAAGGGACAAGTAGGTGACTAGTTTGCAACTTATCGGTCAACCTGCGTATATAAAAATATTTTTCAAATATACTTTAGCTCTGTGTCATCAAAAAATTTTAGCTATTTCCACATAATATGCCCAATTTTGCCGTTCTCGAAAATTGAAACACCCTGCATAGTTGTGTACCACTTCGCCTTATTCAGCAGTCCTAATTATATTTTCAATGGCTCTCTTGAGATGACGTTTTTTAGTGGATGTAATCATGATGTTAAAATTTATTAACAAAGCAAGAGACTATGTTATTAAAGGAAGGGTAGTAATAACATTTGAGAAGTCAAGCAAGACGAGTTTTGCGAGTAAAAATTTCATTAAGATAAGTTAATTCGAAGTTGCTTTAACTGTACCCTGTATACATTACGGACGCCGAGAACTAGCTATTTCCGCTGCATAGATTATCTAATTTATTTCCTCAACGGAGCACTGATATTTAAAGCAAACAGTTTTCTCTCCGACCAAAATTATCTCGTTTAAAAGGCACGACTATCATGAGTGGCCAACTGAGCGTTCCCTCTGCGCCAACGAAGCACCCTGATGCAACCCCAATGAACACGTAATTCAAACCGTCTTTTTGCTGACCGTAGCGCGTATATTTCCTTCCAACTACTTCCTTTTATGCACCATTAGTAGATTCTACTATAAATCTGCTGTTAGTGAACGTTTCTAAAGGTAAGTAGAGACTTTATCTAAGGTAGCAAATAAATGACGATTACAATCAAAGGCGAGTATACATTTTACTGAATTACATCGTTAATAGCTATCGACTTCACGAATATAGCGATGAAGGTTAAGTGTTGAGCTAATGAAGTGGATAATTCTTATCATTTCACTGTTCGTTTCCGTTGTCACGAAAGTGTTTCTCGAACAAGAATTGTTGGAATTTATTTTTGACGGCAATGGCAAGATGAGGTAAGTGCTACCGACGTCATCAGGCAGTTAGTATCTAGATCGTGGATGTTTACATGTTATATGTTGGTATTAGCTTATTATAATGTAACTTTATATGGAAGTACGTGGAAGGATGTCCATTCTTCCCTGTCTCGCCGATAATGCGTGATGTTTCCGGGTGCTTGCGATAGGCATTATGACTATTGTGACTGGCCCTTTTGTGATACCATCAACATATTTCTATTATTGTACTATTTTAGTAGGGTGTTGTCTGCATGCATTTTCTTCATATTAATGCTTATGTACAGCTTCACAAACTGCGTAAATTGCTAAAAGTGGCTTACGATCATTGGCCAAATATATAATATTATTATTGTTATAATGAATAATGATAGCAAGGACTGTGGCGTAGTATGGTAAACAACACATAAGTATCGGCACCCTCCGCACCACACAAGTTTAATTTATTATATGATAATATAATATTTATTATATAATAAATTAAACTTGTGTGGTGCGGAGGGTGTCGATACTTATGTGTTGTTTATTATTGTTATATTGGACAGTTTGTTTTTACGTAAAAAAAATTTCAATCCACAGCCTGTTCCTACTTCTTGTTTGTACTAAGATTGCTTTCTTTTAAATATTAGCAATAAAACTCACTTTCTCATATACAAATTTAAAATTGCTGCAAAATCAATTTTTGTTGTACGTTCACAAAAGTATATATATTTTGATGCACATAAGATAACAATTATGCTTTGTGGTGTCATTGGACAGGATGTTTTGATTGTATAACTTTGCAATTTTTCTTCTTCTCGCCGTTTTAACAAGAAATGGATAAATTCTAAAGAACTCTAGAGATGCTGTCTTACGTAAACTAAAGTATATACTTTTGGTGGATTGGTTTCAGTAATTTATCTATGGTTATGAATCAAAACAGAATAGTTGGAAAATTTTACAGCTATGCACCACTATCTCTTTTTACAAATTTGAAAAAACTTTGAAAATTTGAAAAAAAGAAAGATGTATTAAAGGCATATCAAAAAATGTATTTTGCAAGGATACATAAAAAATTGTTGCATATTTAGCGTCGAAAAGCGATTATTCCAACGAATTTTTTGTTGTAGGTTCGCTATATTCTCTTTCACCACATTCTTTACACCATCTTTCCCTTTTTGTCCTCCTTCATTACATGTGTTGGCTAATCATTTTGCCCAATCTTCTCTTTGAAAAGCTTACGTAACCCTATATAGGGTTTTGTTTCCTGACACCGTTCAGTACATTTTGAACTTTTTTCCGCATTTCTCCCTTGTGTTCATCATTCTTAATGCTGCTTCCTGCAGCTTTGGTTTCGTTTTTCTCCATACTTCCACGTACTATCTTGTCTTATAATACAATAGTAATCGCCTGTTTCTTATTTTGTTCATCTTTGGTACCAAAAACCAGAAATATTCTAAACAATTAGATTATTGGTTTTGTCGAATTATTTTTTAATTGTTCAAAGTATACAACATTTCGGTCTTAATTATAAAAGTAATTATGGAGTTTAATGCACCCTACCGCTTATCTTTTATTACAAAGTTTGATTAATTATCCCATATACGTGTCGTAGTTTATATTTCCTAACATATGTGCTTAAAATTTAAAACGCCCTCCTACTTAATATGACTAATCTGTTTGGTTGCAGATTAATTATATCTAGCACGAAAATAGCGCGCTTTAGTTGGCAGTTTACGCATACTATGGGAAGCCTTACTATACTAATAAAGAGAACGCTGTAGCTAGTTGCTGCATATCAGTAATTACAATGACAACTTTATATTATATTATTAAAGAATATATCAAAAATTATTTACTTCGTTGTTCATGTCTGACCGGTTATATATCATTCTGTGGTAACTTAACGGCCTCTAGAATTTGTAACTATGAAACCACCGTGCTATAATGCCAATTACAGTTAAATTATGTGTTAGTAATAATCGGATTGGCGTTCTTGATTACATGCATATGATTAAATCCTATAATTAACCTTATTACAAAGTTGCATAATATGAAGCAAAATCGATAGTGGTATGAAAACGGTAGCTAATTGATTATCCAGAAAATATTTCGACCGCCTGGGATGTTTGCCTGTTCGTTAATTAGTTTTTTTGCATAGCTTGGGGAAAATTCTATCGCTTCCACTTTCAAAATTGTTATGCAAAACCGCAAATATGTCTGCTATGTTAGTGAATAGTTGAAGTTTGAAGTACCTATTTCGGGGGAATATACTTTACCGTAGTTACTAGCTTTACACATACGCAGGGGCTCTAATGGTTCTTTTATTACATCTAATCCATAGTTGGGAAATCATTTAGTTCAAGCTTTGCTGTGTATATGCGTACCTTCGCCTGGTACGGATTACAGTTCCTTGAATAATTTAGAGAAAACACTTTCAACACTTAGCATGCAGGGGTATTCAGTTTCCGCTCTGCATAGTGCAAGTTTACTTTTTTTAAGTGGAATACCCTGTACTCTATTAGGTTTTCGGATGTCTTTCGCTGATTCATGCCAACTTGCTTTAATATCCTCTATAATTATTTATGGAGCACAGCTTTTTAGATAATTTAATATTTCTGTGGAATACTGCTGCTCCTTTGATGAACGATATCTTAAACGCTTGACACCTTTAGAACGATAGGTATTTCCTAGAGTTTTCAGCGATATATCAAAATTTTTAGTAAATTAAATGCAACTTCTTTGCTAACCTGCATATAAGCAGGGTGTTCTATTAAAAGAAATTGAAATAACATATTACTAAAAACTTGAAGAAATATTCAATTGAATAAAATTTGGGTTGCCATTCTAGCATGTTATTTTTTTAAAATATCGGCGTTTCGCGAAAATTTCAAGTTTTCTCAAAAACACAATATTCTTCCGTATATTTCTGTTCTACAGGCTGTTCTCAAAGTTGTCATTTATTTTACATATACAATAATATGTTACAAATATTGTTCATAATTATCACCGTTTGTTCGGTTAGCGCAGTCTTGCTCGGCGTATCTATGACTCACCACAAAATTCGGGTGTCCACGAATAACATCGCAAGCGTTTTCGATGCGCCGTTGCAGTTCGTCCCCAGTATTTACTTCCCCGTCGTGATAAACCAATAGTTTTAAATAACCCCACTGAAAAAAAATTGCAGGGCGTTGGATCCGAGGAGCGTGCTGGGCAAGAAATGGGTCAATTGCGTCCTATCCATCTATTAGGAGGCACATTATTTAAGTGTTCATGAACTCGTCGTCTAAAATGAGTCGGAGCTCCATCATATAGAAACCACACATTGTGTCTCACATTTAAAGGAACACCTTCTAATAATTGTGCCAATGCGTGCTGAAGAAAGTCTAAATAAATCTCACCTGTCAGTCGAGCTGGAAGAAAGTAAGGTCCAACAAGCATGATATTTACTACGCCAGCTCAAACATTCGTCTATGCTGAAAATAGGTTCCTATCACAGCATGCGGATTTTCTATTGGTCACGTAAAATTTACTGACAAAGTTCAACTCTTCTAGGAAAATCTAATGGTACGAACAAATTATTGTTGTCGTATAGTCGTCTACACTTTACTATGACTAACTTCAACTTGAGTTGCTATAGACCTAATGCTCGTTGTTGGGTCGTTTTCCACAATTTCTAAAATTTCTTCCTCAATATTTACCATTTCTCGTAGAGAAAGTCCTCCAGCGCGACCTCCGCGTTGCGAAGTCTTGTAACTAAATTTACAAACATCCGCGGAGCCGGATGATTTCTTAAGGGAAACCTTTCCGTGTACAAACGACATGCTACAGCTGCATTTTGTTGGCACTTCCTATAAGTTGATATCATGTCCACAAGTTCATTGTTCTCATAAACGTGTGCCATTTTTATCGCATAAAATACCTAACAATCAAAAATATCACGTACTATGTACTATTTAACGAATTATTACCACCAATCAAATTGAAAATCGCATTCAAAACCATACCACAATACAAAATACAAGCCAAACCCAGTATAGAAGCAGTAACCAAAAATGGCATATGTTTACAATGCAGTGGTTAAGAATATTAACGAAAACGAGTAGGACCTTCCGCTAACCTAACAAGTGGTGACAATTATAAACAATTCTTGTAACAACGGGATGTATTTGGCCGATGGGCATTTTTCCGGTTTTTATTGTAACTGGCAACTACAATTACTTAAACTCTGTTATTCTGCAACTTTGATATAAACGATTTTTGGTAAATTGACTTCTCTTTACGAGTTGTACACCCTGTTGAAATGAATGACTCAACTTTGAGAACACCCTGTGTTATAAAAAATTGCAGAAGCTGATAAGTACTATAAAGGCTACATTCTCAATATTGAATTACAGTGTGTATTTTTCTCAATTTACATTTTACTTTTAAGGTTGTAACAAATTTAACTCTGAAATGAGACACACTTGAAAATACGATCGAGAAGGAAAAAAAACGCATGAATGTAGGTAAGTTCTTTGAAAGCAATTCTTCAAAAAAAATACCTTGACAGTGCATTTCTTTCAGCCTCTAATTGTTAGACTAACAATTCTTGGGAAGATGACTTCTTCGCCATATTAAAGTGAAATGTTGTATACGACTCTAAACTTCTAAATATCTATCAGCTGTCTCTGTAACGGTATACATTCTTAGTTTTCTTATTATGCAGATAATATAGATGAAGCGAATGATTTATTTTTTAGGAATTTGAACAACTAAAAAATTTAGAACATTCGTTATCGCCACAAGGAATTATTCGTAATTTTGGAAAAACATTGATTAATGCCTCGAACTTTGCATTTACAAAACTGACAGTAACTTTGCACTAAAAATAAAAATGTTGCTTTCGTACCAGTGAAAGGCGTAGTTTACACTGTGTGTTGACAAAGTTATTTTAACTACAATTTTTTCGTATTCATCTAAATAACTACACAATGAATGTAATATCTTCGTAGGAATTAAATATAAATTACATTATTATGATTAATGAAAAAGATACATCAGTTAAGCAATCCTTATGCATTTCCTTCCAGATATTTAACATATACTTAATTCTGTTCGATCGCATACATAAACTGTTGTGGACTGGTTGCAAACTCTTTGTTGTAAAAAAATGTAAAAGTCTGGTCCCTTGTGATTTCCAAAACACGCGTTAACATATTTTGCGGACCCGTCATATCTGTGTCGCAATGTCGGAATACTTACATAACCAAACATGTACAGCAGACTCTGCGTTTGTGTGTATGCATACATATCTACATATGCGCATTTGTTCTCATATGGCAGGGAAGTGGACGGCTCATAAACTCGCCTCAGCCTGAGCCATGTCCGCAACACACTATATATGCAAATTACAAGAGGAAAGTTTTTCAACCGCGACCTCGAAGCTAATAAATTGTTCAGTTTACCGTTAGGTGTCGCCGACACGTGTCAGTGAAATGCCCGTGTCTTGTAATACAAGCTTTTTGCTGCGATTAGCATAACTCGCTCGCGGATACGCACCCCCGCTAACTCAGACCCTCGCGCTCCAGAGGCGCGTCGTAAATTTTCGCGTGCCCTCGGTCCTTTAACGCCAAAACACTTCAAGATGGGAATTCGAAAGTATAATTCGGAAAGCGAACAATCGACCGTATCTACTTTTACTGCCTTCGTTATATTATTGCCTTGTTAAGGCGTTGTGGCTCTTATCGCTGCGAATCTTTTATTGGCTCATCGAGATAATTATGACTGCTATAATGTCTCGCTTATTGCGAATTCCGGGAGCAAAGATGCGTTTGCTTAACGGTTGCGGGATTATTTTAGAAATCTTTCTGTTTATTGCATGAAAAACATATTGGCAACATACGTTGCGGGACATCCCAAATATTGAACTTTATTATTTTAAAAGAAAAGCAAGATTGATGGAGAATTATGAGTAGGATAGTACTAATATCATAAGTTCTACCATACTGCAAACTCGAACATTTGCCTAATTACTGTTCCATAGCTCGCACCTCACCCATTCAAAAGATTGTACCAATACCAATGCTAGTAATAATATCAAAAATACCACAATCAGTACAAAAACTCGAGTCTCAAGCCTCAAATGAATTCTTGCTTATATGCAGTAATAATTAGTCCCATGAACACCTATGCTTCATTGCTTTGATAGCTAAAAGTAACCTGAGAAAAAAGAAAAGTGTCAACAAATGCAGACAGCTGCATGTCTCAACATTACTGGTGTCATGCGTACTTGCTTCGTAGCAACACTTGAGGTTTTATTGGGAATAACATCATTTCATTCGTATTTACAGAAGCGGACCATAATAAGCAACTTTGCCTACGCATTACAGTTTTGGTCCGCTGTATAAGATATGTGTTCCAATTGCAAAATTCCAGCAAACTGCAAACAATTATTACAGAATGCGTTAACGCAAATTACACTGACGAATGACGAACTAACATTGAAAAATTCAAACTGGCTACCTGTTACCATAGGTTATTTGCTATCATTCCGAGATCAAATCGATTATACATCAATAGCTAGGAGTTCATATTGATCTATCAATTTAAACTTGAAGTATAGTGCACCTAAGGATATAGCAACTATAAAATAGCAAAATAGAGATATGCAATAAAAGCGTAAGAATTGTACGTAAAAGCTTTAAGATCTCAATTAATACTCAACGTAAAGTCTGCAATAAATAGATCTTAATAAGAAAATCACAAGCTCAGCTAATAGTGACTTTAAATGTCTGTAGAACTGCAAGATATATTCTGCAACACAATTTCTCCTAAAGAAAGAAAACATTATTTTCAGCCACCATGGAGAATTATTAGTAATTTTTATACGGCAGTTAAAGTTGAAAAGTTGCTCATAGTTTTTATTGTACGACGTTTTTATCGCCAGATTCTGTTTTACTTTGATACATGCATTGTTTTTATGGTTCTTTCCGAATATTTATTTTCTTAATCATGGGATTGGTATATTTAGTAGACGTAAAGGTGTTCAATCTACGTATTTTGACATAAATTTAGGTCATAGTTGTTTGTCAGAATACTTTCTACGTAGTTTATTTAGTAATAATCTATGCCGCCAACTTTTTGTGATATCAGAACATCTAAACGGTTAGAACGGTTATTTAGATCGTAAGCTATATTAAAAGATGTATTTAATCTAGAAAAGGACTTTGAATGTGTTGGGAATAACAGTGAACAGATGGACCACTGATATGAGTTTATAGTATAGTGTAGCACCAATACAATGTTTTCTGACATTAGTGTGTCAGTCGGCTAGTTTTCTATTATTCTTCGTGTTGATTTATCTAGCGTATATTGGAAATATTTTAAGAATGTTTCAGAAGTATATAAATTTCACTTTAATACTTTTATATCTTTCTCCGCAAATGATATCAAGCTGTTTAATTATAAACAACTTATTTCAATTTTTAATTATCATTTAAACTAAGTATTAATCCTGAAAGGAAAAAAGTTTTCGTAGAAATGCATGGCTTCATGGTTAATTTTGTAAGGAACTTTAACGTGCTGATAACGTGATGACTTCTTTACGAGGGTTGCATAGATGTGACAGAATTTTAGTACCTCCAAGTTGTTGCGAACTACGTAGTGTTCATTTCACGCTTTAGACCTCACGTAAACAACAAGGAAATTCAAAAACCGATATTAAACTTTATTTTTTGATTCAAACGTATGTATAGGCACACAACGAACTAGCGTGTCCTTTTTTGTTAACTGTATATTTATGTTATCTTCTACATGCAATTTGGATGCACAGATTGCTTAGTGGGTTATTCCAAAATTACTGATGAGTTTCTAAAACCTCATACAGATATAATGTCTTCGAAAGGGAAAGACCCCTTGTTCAATGTATTCTATAATCGGCATATAAAATCTGAGCAATTCTGGTAGCATATTTGTACGTATAAAGCAAATACACCCTTGTTGACTTTCAATTTCGTTTCTTTTACAGCAAGTTCAGAAACTCGACATCCCGTGATTGTCTACATCCACGGCGAATCCTTCGAGTGGAACTCCGGTAATCCGTACGACGGGAGCGTCCTCTCAGGTTATGCCGATCTGGTGGTAGTTACCCTCAACTACAGGTTGGGTATATTAGGTAAGAACTAATTTTATTATATCTACGAAGCAGGTCTACATATTACATTCGCCACCTTCTCTCATTTTCTCTATTCATTAAGCTAGCGCAATAACTTTCCACCAAAACAACCCTTGTTAAGTGGAATTACGACAAAGATTATACGTTTACTATTTTCGGGTATTATGCGGAAAGCCTTTGACATAGACACCAGAAAACTCGGTTATCCATTTTACGGCGTACCAGTCGGTCGACTCCAGCATCCGAGCTTCCACCACTCTGTTTCGCCTTTGAATGAAGCAAAAAGTAAAGTCTTGTTGTATACATATCACGGCGTATTACCGTAAATTAATATTAATTTGCCTTTTCGTCTATTCTTCCTGGTCCCCACACAAACACAGATACACACGTATGTGAATGGTAAATACGTGACGAACAGCCAACGCGTAATACGTACAAATGATGCCCTTTATGCTAGTTGAAATTAATGTAGGTCTTTGTTAGCACAATGTTCGCGGTAAGTAGATTATTTTCTAACTAGGTGTATAATTTTTTAACGAGATATAATACAGTATGCAATGCATCATGAAAGTAGGGACTAACAAAAACAATGGTTATAAGCTCCATTCTAATTTCACTCTTCTAGTATGAACGTTGCGGTTTTCTTATTTTTCACTTTATTTTTATTTTTTCAAGCAATGAAGGTACTAACTTCTCCAAATTCATGTTCCCCATTTCTAGATCTCACAATTATTACTGTATCGCCTTTATATGCTATAATATGCGGTTTTCTGCTTCTGATGCCCTTGCAGTAAAGTCTCTCAAACATACTGATACTCAGTTATTATTCCTCATGTGTGTGCTTTATTAATTCTTGCTAAATTTTGGTTGTGAGCAGTCAAAAACCCGTAAATTTAGTAGTTAATACTGCAGCTTATGTTTTCGTGACCGCGTTTTGCAAAGTCAATATTTTCTACTTCCCCCGTCGTTCCGTCCTCTAAAAAATTAGCATAACTTCCCTAGATTTTACTGCGCACTGGGAAAAAAATTGTTTTTGTTTTTATATTCGGAACTTTCTCCGCTACCGTCGGCATATTTTTTTTTTTTGTGATATATACACTTCCCTAACTGTGACGTAATACGCGTTTTAAGTTTTACGAGGGTTGTAGTACGATTCTGGCACCTGAGGGAATAAATACGTTTTACGAGGATAACGTCTTGCGGGGCATGCTGCTGCACCGTAGGTCTACAATGTCGTCTGCATCTTTATAATTAACGCGTTCCATCGCGTCGTATTTTGCGGCTTATTGGACGCGTGCTATAATTTATACGTCGTGTTAAGGCAGATGAATACCTCTCCCGTTAAATAATTTGCATGCTTATTAGAAATTATGAAAATTTTTGCTGCGAGCTTCCCTACGTGCATATTCATAACGTAAATATGGTATGTTTGCATGAAATATGAGCATGTTTTAAATAAATATCCTCTATAAGCAATACGAAGAACAAAATATGTTCATGCTAGACATGTATGTACATTGCTACTCAATTTTTCTTCGACTGTCAGTAGTTCGGATAAACAAACGAAACCATGTATGTATAAACAAGGAATTTGCATAGCTATCCATTTAGTGTTGGACACAATTCAGTTTTCCAATAAAATGGGTAAAAGAAAATAAATTCGGCAAACTAATAATATAACACAGGGGTGAGCAATGAGCCATCCAGCTCAGTCTTCGTGCGGCACGGCGAGCCTTACTTTTTAGACCTTTTAAGTATATGTTTCGATGTGTTAAATTTAGAAGAAATGCAAAAAAAATAAGTCATATATTTCAAGTCAATTTGCAATTTATAAAAATGAGATATCAAGTCAGACTAAGTTGTTTACTTGTGTTACTTGAGAATCCAGCGAATTGAGCACTAGGCCGCAAGTGCTCTATAACTATACTTCGGTTTCGGCACGGTATCTAACTGATTCCAGTGCTTGTTGGAATAAACCTACTGTTGACAGTAGTGACAATCATACTAACTGCTTGTTTCGCAATGGTCAAGTTTAATGAAATATTTCTTCACAAGTCATGAAATTTTTTTTGTGTGTATTCTGTGTTGACTATTTTTGTAACTTATTAGTATGTCACTGCAATAAGAAAGGTAGGCAGTACTTTCACATTTAAAAGCTAAATGCGTCAATCGAAAATTAATTTTATGATTTTTTTTATAAATACTTGCCCTACTTCTATAGTTGCAAAAATATTCTCGAAACAAACCAAAAAAAACGAAAGTTGTTCGTAATCCGTGTTGAAATATAAAATTAAACGGTATCATAAGACGAAACGCGAGACGAAACTTAGAACAACAACTTATATTTAAAGCTCAAAGATTTTCATTAAGTTTGGTGTTGAAAGTTTTTTACCAAAAGAATTAAACTATCGATGGAGGAATGATTAGCTGCTACTGCAGAAATAGCTCTGATAAAAAAGGCATTATTTCCGAAATTAGTTTGTCAAGATTTACAATTGGAAGAGGAATTGAAGACCTGTCCGAGAATATTACTGTTCATTTTCGTGGATTCGTTGATACCAATGACAGGAAGTAGAGCAAGTGAACAACTGTACAGAGAACTAATCTTACTGTTGAAGAACTTATGTCCATTCAAAAAGACTTTTGGCACGGAGCATGGAGCACGAGTAAAGGCTGGTATCCACGTAGCAGTTACTTAATCAAATCGAAAGCTTGACGGAGAGAGAAATACTTGTTAATCATTGCATAATTTACCAACAGAATCTTTGCACAAACATTTTAGTATGCCAAATGCCACCTTGCCTGTAATAAAGCCCATTAATTTCCTCAAATCTCCAACATTAAATTACCGCAAATTTAAACGATTTGTAAAAGATTTGGATAGTGAATTTGGTGATGTAATTTGTAACACAAAAGTAGGTTGGTTTTAAGCAGAGGTGCTATACTAAAAGGAATGTATAACTACTAAAAACATATTCAATTGTTTCTGGAAATGAAAGGATATCCATTTCCCCAATTCAAAGATAAAGAATGAATTTGTGATGTTTGCATTTCTAGTCAACATAACACAGCATCTGAACTACAAAGACAAAGCCAATTTATATCAATAAGCATCTGTTGTCAAACAACACATCACATCTTCCACATTTGAAAAAAAAAAAGAACTCCTTCAGAAACACGAAAATATGCCCAGAAAATACAAAAATTAATAACCGAATTTGAAGCAACACTGATTGAGAAATAAAATTCAAAACGTGAACATCCAAAAGTTTTATCAAAATTGCAATCGCATAATTTGCCAAAGATTTCCACGAAAGGTTGCTCGGCTCTGATATAGCATAAAAATAAGAAAAAGTTTTATCCGAGTTCTCAACTTTTTATTTAAAACATGTTTTTTTCCTTACCCAAAATATGAGTTGTTAATACTTCTAAACAATTTTCCTCCAGCTGATAGTCCTTCTTTTGTATCCTCATCTATTCTTCTTTCTCCTGCTAATGTCGATTTCAAGTATCTGAATTTGTGTACTTGTTCCAAAATTTCATTCCCTACCTTTATTACATGTTCTGTGTCAGAAACGTTTTCATATTTAGTATCTTTAGCGCTTTCTTATAAAGACGTTTGTATATTTCTGTTAATTGTTTTTTCGTCCTATACTATAATTAATATCACATCCATTTTCCAAAAACCTGCTTCGAATGGTTTAATTTTCATTTTTACTTCCTTTATCGACTCGTCCAATGCTATCCCAAATAGTAGAGGATTTAGGATACACCTTTGCTTATGACCCAAACTCGGGTTGTCTTATGGAAAAGGAAGGAAGGGACCAACTTAAAGAGGATACGTAGGGAAGAGACATTCCTGGTTGGTGACTTAATTAATTAATATGCATTTTTCTAGATACATTTATAGTGTTGTTAAGCGACTTGTTTTTAATAGTTGTTACAAACAATGTTCTTGTTTTGATCTTACGTAATTTTGTTTTCTTACATATACTTCTTATTAATGTTGCAGGTGTTCCTTTATAATTTTCATATGCATTCCCTTTTAGTCTTATCGAACGGTTCTATTTTCGTAACAAAACCAAGAAAACTGTTGACTTGGTACCCAATAGTAAAAACTTCTATCACAATCACTAGGAACCATTTCCTAGGTCTAGGTATTACTTTTCTTACTACCTCAGAGTTAATAGCTGCACAGTATCTTTTAAAACGTGTAATGTACGTCGCCTTACTTTGTGCTGTGTCACATTCAGTTATACGAGCAACTGATTCTTAGTCTTTGCGATATATACTGGACAATAATATAGAATACTCCCCTGCAGTAATAACATTTCAAGAACATGTTTAAATATTTTGAAACAAGAGGGCACATGCAAAGAATATAAGGTCTTCAATAAATTCGACAAATATCCGTAATTCACTAAATTCAGAATACACAACTGCTATCGTGGGGTGTTTTACACCCCACTCTTTAAATTTAGCTTTTTTTTGTTAGTTATCTTTATTTTTTCACTTTTAAACCCACAGTGTAATAACTAGACCTTTATCTTGCGATTGTTGTAAGGAAAAACAAAACTTTATTTAAAGCAAAACAGAAAATTAGGAGGAAATGTTACATTCATAAAAATTATGTAAAAAGTATTTCTTCGTACAATTTTTTCTTTTTACAAAATTGTGTTCTGTATTGTTAAGATGTCTTGGTTTTTTCTGTTACTGGAAACTATGGTCTTACTCCCTGTAAAAGAAAATGCCATTAGCATTTCACATAAAAATTCTGACAATGACGTTGTGAGGCGTACATTTTATTTGACAAAAAACATGTAATGTGTTATTTCATGTAATCAGATTTTTATAAATTTCTTACAATTTACCTTTGTAAGCATTCTGCGCATTTTACAAGTTGCTCAGAATGTTCCTTGCAGACATGCTGATGACATCTATGACACGTGGTTTTTATTTTCTTGTCTCTATTTCGCCCGCAGATGTGACACCTTTTGTAGGTTCTTGAAGGTTCTGCTTCTTGTGGCTGTTGTTGTGGTGTTTCTAAGCCTAGTAAATTTTTGATAATTGAGTTTAGCTTAGTTGACAATTCTTTTGTTTGGTATCGTCTTTTTACGTGGTCATTGACGAGTTCTCTTCCTAGACGAATATAAAATTCTCTTCGTGTCATGTTAACTGTATGGTCTGAAGTGGCTAAGAAAATTATGTAACTGTTGATACGTGAAATGTCTACCATTGCTCCTAATATAGCCATTGGCCATCGTCTGGTTCGTCTTTGGCAGGAGTACGTCATACACTTCTGGTCTAAAGCATCAACTCCCCCTTTGGTACAATTGTAGAAATTTATTATTTCAGGTTTTGCATTTACTTCAACATTTCCATTGTGATGCATAGACGAAACCAACAAGACACAGTTGTTCTTTTTTGGTATGAAGGAAACCAACGTATTATCGTGCGTAAATCCAAATTTACAGGTGTTTATTGGTTGCTGTTTAGTTTGTAAAAATGCTGGCGGAATTTCGCGCTTATTCTTACGAAGTGTTCCAACATACGTTATACCAACCCGTTTCAATTCATTCAACAGCTCTATAGAAGAAAACCAATTATCTCCTGTTAGATTTCGATTTGTATTGATGATCGGAGAAATTAATTTGAGTACACTACGTGTTGGAACTGAAAGTTTGTTTGGATTGGGTTCGGTTGTCTTTCCTGTATAAATAAATGAATTGATCAGATAATGCGTTTTCGAATCGCATAAGCACATAATTTTGATGCCATATTTTTTTGGTTTACTCTTGATATATTGGCGAAAAGAGCAGCGGCCGCGAAATCCAACAAGCATTTCATCTACAACAGCATATTCGCTGCAACTGTAATTATTCGTACAGTTTGCGTTGAAAATTTCATAAATTTTTGAAATGGCAGCAAGTTTATCACCATTGTCAATCCTGTTCCTTCTAGTTGTTTGATCGTCAAATCTTAGCACTGACAAAAGAAACAAAAACCGTTGTTTAGACATGTCACCTCTAAAAATATCTCGTCCCGTACCATCCGTTGCAAAAAGACTTCTAGTATCTTCGTGGTTTGATTTAAACACTCCTGCCAAAATTACAAGTCCCAGAAATTTTTTTTTCAATTTTTCAATTCAATCATGTCTACATGTTCAACATAACTTGCCGTTGGTCCATAAGAAGAACTCGTTTCCGTTATTTTTGCATTTGTATGCTCTAGTATTTCATTTAGAATTTCTTCCGTAAAGAAAAGAGAAAATGCTTCAGAAGGTGTTCTTGGAGGAGTATTTACTGCCGGACCCTTTGCTCCCGGTCGAAGAGTGACTATATTAGAAGATCTGGTACGTGAAGTAGCAGGAGGATTTTTGGACCACTTATATCGATTTCGTCCATAGAAGTAACTTGTTCTTGCACTGACATCACCTAAGTCTTCTTCACTTTCGTTTTCAGATTCGACTTCAAATTCTGAACATGTGTCGTGATCACTATGTTCGCTTGCTGCATCACTCAAATCATCATCACGTTCATCAGGGCATTCACTTTCACTAACATCATCGTAAAAGTTTTCGGCAAGATTTGCTAATTGTTCATCAGTTAGAAACTTTATCATATTGTTTTTACTATTCAATACACGTATTATAGAAGGGAAATAAGGAACAAGTTGACGACGCTCTGGTTTGTGAGGAACTGAGTAAGAAATTTGTTTGAGTCGAATATTTATACGCCGTACAGAAATCAGGGGAAATGCCACTATTTGATTTGTAAAAAATCACCGAAGTCGAACATAAATGAGTGAATCCCCTGTACATGTAGGTACTATAATAAAAATCGCCGAATTGGAACGTATATAAGTGAATCCCCTATACTTACATGCACAACAACATCTGTGATTTCCCCAAAAGAGGACGAGGGCTATTATCACTATAAAATTCTAAATCATTGGTTAGAATACACTACGCTATTTTTGAAAAAAACAAACGTAATTGCTATCGTGGGGTGTTGAGACACCCCAAAAGCTATTTTTTGCTAAAACTGTAGAATATGGTAAATAATAAATTACACTATATTACATATCTCATTTGCATAGGCGAATACCTGGAACCTTAGAAATGTGACAAAAATAGTTTTAGAAAAAATTACAAAAAAATGACCTCTGGGGTTCCGAAACACCCCACGATAGCACTTGAGGGTTAAGATTCAATTCTAAGATACAAATTTACTACACAAACCTTGTATATGTTTAACATGTGTACCTTCAATACGTATTAATCTTCATCTAACACAAACAATACCTTCTACATATTTTAGATCTTTCGTCTACTGATAAATCGTAAGATTATTTATTATGTAGATAGTATAAACAACGTTTTCAGTAATTATCGCAACGTTCATTTGGTATTCAGCCAAGCGCCTAAAACATCCATATTTCCATCTTTAACGAAGTGGTTGTATTTATTATCTGATAACATCCCTTCAGTGTGTACGGTAAGCTCTTTAGGCGTTGAGGTATGGGAGGGAATTTTAATAGAGTTGCGAGATAAATGATACATGTATATTTATGTTAGACAGTCTAAGACTTTGATAAGTACCTTGAGTACATTATATTAACAATGTATTGAATTTTATAGCAGCCTCGCTTACGCTAAAACGTCTTGTTCTAAAATACTAGCTTCTCTAGCTGTTGTTACCGCAAATATTCTTTGCTGAAACTATAAACTTCTCTCGCTAAAACCATTACCTTAAACTAAATTATAGCTTAACGGAACGACATACATTAGCGTGTACTGCACCTGTGACGTACTGTGCAAAATATGGAAGATACGGAAACTCGTTTCTGGAAGAAGCGAATTTTGAATTGTATTTTACTTAAGATTTTCGAGTTTTTCTGACGCAAATTTCCTTCTCGTCTCATCTAATGTTTCTGTCGCTACTAGAAAAGTCATTCTCATTTCAAATTTGAAATTCATAAACTTACTTAATTGAGGGCTGGATGAGCAACCGTCGTATTCATCAACATCAAAAACGAAGTATTTGAATTTTATTTCACCACTTATCGCTGCTAAAGATTTTATCAGAAACTTCAGGCGTAAAGGTGTAAAGGTTGTGTTCGCTATAAAATTCTTAAATTCTGGCTATGTGGATGGCAACGAAATCTAAAAGAATATTCTTCACTGGGATCAACAAAAGCATCTTTTGTCGATATAGAGTGCAGGAAAACTAATTTATATGTATATGTGAATATGCAGGCAGGAAAAATTATTTTAACAAGAAGATAGGCCACGGCTTAAACAATTTTTTTTCTTATTTTGCCAAAAGTCTCATAATGTATACAAAAGCGTACTACTACACAAGTAAAGAAGTGGAACTACATTTTTGTAATAAATTATTTATAACTACTCCAAAATATGGTCGATATGTCATTTATAGAAGGAGACATCCTGTATTATAATTTTATTGTAGTATAAGAACATATGCACATCTTCACCGAGATCTCCAATCAAAAACCATTCATATCAGTAATACGGTAGACAATACGTAAGTATGGACAAACTCCGCACCACACAAGTTTAATTAATTATATAATAATTAATCCAGGACGGCTGTCTCGAGGACTCGAATAGTCCTCATCATCCACCGGCGACCATTCGGTATTATATAATGTATTAAACTTGTGTGGTGCGGAGGTTGCCATCGTGAGATAATAATTAGGAAACCATAAGTTGCATTGACGGATTTGGTAGTAACATTACCGCCAGTATTGACGACTATATCATTAGCATTACAATATTTAACAAAATTTAGGCTCTTACTAAACCTCTCGATCATTTTTGTTGACCAGTTCCTCCAGCATGTTTCACATTCTATGAGAGAATTTCCCGATCTGGATTAGTTGTATTGTGCTGGTCAATTGTGCCTGTTAAAAAAAATAATTCTTTTTCTTGTATAACTCAGCTATAGGTGGGCATATTATACCCAGTTTAACTTTTCGATTAGTAGTACGTTAATTTCTGTTTATTATTGACGTTTATATACACTACGTGTTACATAAACAAATGTAATTACTCGCTTATCCTCACCACAGGATACTTGCTTACTATTGTTCATGTATAGACTATGTCTGAATTTGACAGTTGCTGAATTCAGAATTTGTTATGAACTCGAAGTGAAAGTAGACCTATCACGGATGACGTCCATGACCTAAGAAAGCTCATTTTCTTCTATTTCTAGCAACCTTATTTGGGCTTGCAAAGAAAAATTAAAAACACATTTTCAAGCCCAATCCCTGTCGTCTATCTAATGGTGTACTCGACATTTTTTAGATGACGTTTCAGAAATTTCTAGCCATCATCAGCTTTGTTGCTTCTTAGCGGTGCCACAGTGGATTTTGAAATCGTCGGAAAGACCTCTTTTTTCTGATTCTAACCATATCTAACACGATAGCAAAGCTTTTGATATTATGCTTTAATTGATGTAGAGTAATTGACAAACGTATCAATATTGTTCACTAATAGTAGGAAAATGTATACCAACGAAGAGAAATGAGATTAAGTATTCTTTATACGTTGAACCCAAATACAAATAACAATAGCCAGTGCCAGATATTTGTAGTTGTCGATAACATCGTACAATTTCCTTAGATCTCGATAAAAACTTGGACGAAAATGGATCGTTCGCCAAACGATGTAATGCTTACGTTAGCAGCTATTTTCTTTAATCCCGAAAATTATTTGCCTCAAGTTCATTTTTCTTTTTGAGTTCATGACATGAGTTCATAACAAATATAAAAATTAGTAGCAATACCAAATTTGAACCTATTCTCTGTCTCCAATAATAAATAACATTTCCATGGTGAGGTTAGAAAATATGACCAATAACGACTCGAATACAGGTACACTGTTCAAAGAGTATTGAGGGCTAAACGCGCGAATACTAAACAATATTCTGCAATCCTAATTTATAACCCGCCTACATTTTCACTACTAATGGACGTTTATAGTGATTCGAAATAATAATTTACTACTGACATTGATTAAAAACGAACCATAGCATTTCATTAATCATAATATTGGCTGAAATAAATTATTCTCTTATCTGTTCGCAGGTTTCCTTAATGCAAACCCGGTGCCTCATTTGAAAGCCCGCGTCGCAAATTACGGTTTAATGGATCAAATAGCGGCTCTGCACTGGATCCAACAGAATATCGCCCTTTTTGGCGGCGACCCTGGAAACGTTACATTGGTGGGCCATGGTTCCGGAGCGGCTTGCATTAATTTCTTAATGATTTCCCCGACAGTCATGCCCGGTCTCTTCCACAGAACTATCCTCTTATCCGGTTCGGCTTTGTCTTCCTGGGCTCTAGTCGAGGATCCGGTGAACTACGCCGTGAAATTGGCCAAGGAGGTCAATTGCACAATACCGGAAGACGTTGCGAAGGACCACGAGGCGATAGTAGACTGTCTTAGGGAAATGCCATTGGACGATTTGCTGCAGGCAGATGTTACGCCTCCGTCGTATCTAAGTGCTTTCGGACCGAGTGTTGATGGTGTCGTTATTAAAACGGATTTCGCTAAAGAACTAGTGACGTATTTTAAGCCGTCGGATTTGCAGAGCTTCGTTGGCCCGGTAAACGCAAACATGAAACGCAGTGAAGCGACTTTAACACCACGCGGTAGCAATACCTACGATCTACTCTTCGGTGTGGTAACTAGTGAGGCGTTGTGGAGATTCTCCGCGTCCGATATACAAGCCGGTTTTGAAGGCGAAAGAAGAGACAAAATCATTAGAACTTATGTGCGAAACGCGTACACCTATCATTTAAGTGAGATCTTTTTTACCGTAGTTAACGAATATACGGACTGGGAGAGGACGGTTCAGCATCCAATCAATACGAGAGATGCAGCGGTCGCGGCACTAAGTGACGCGCAATTCGTCGCTCCCCTGGTGCAGACCGGTGATTTATTGAGTGCAAAACCACCTCAACCGGGCCAGGAACCGACCGGACCTAAGACGTTTTTTTATGTGTTCGATTACCAAACGAAGGACGGCGACTATCCACAAGTAAGGATGATTAATAGTTTTAATAGATTGCCCCCTTTTTTACAAAACTGAAGGATCTTACGAGCATCCTCCATATATCTCGACCAGTGAAAGCTAATTGAATTCGTTTTGAGGTTTTTATCGAAGACCCATATCATTTAAGATTTATTAAAAACTCATTCGGTTGCCATGGTCACAGTAAGCAACACTTTCATCGTAAACAACACATAAGTATCGGCACCCTCCGCACCACACAAGTTTAA